>CANXME010002160.1:3007988-3015488 GCA_948144175.1 Closterium sp. NIES-65 | reverse complement strand
ACACTGTTCCGGCAATCGCCCTTCCACAGACTGAACACACGTGATTCATTCCCGCCAAAAGAAAAATTCAGATCGTGCTCGCGCGTTCGCATTTTCTGCATGCGACATATGCACGACAGTTGTTTGTCGTGCGTTTTGATGGTTGGACCCAACTTCGACTTTCAAGCTGGGCCTGGGTTCCACATACGGTATGCTTACTTCAACTCCGTTCACGTAGCTTGCCTAACTCATGGAGCTTGCCTAGCATAGAATAGCCAGAGACGAGGGATTAGGCTGATGCGGCATAGAAATGAAATGATAATTAGATTGTGTGTGATACTTCGTCGTCGTTGATGCGTAGTGATATTTTCCTCGCGATCACAGAGAACTATTAGAATGAGGAATGGATGATGCCATTGATGTTGGTTGGGGTACATATAACAAACCCTAACTTCTTGTCAAATGTTGTAGCCTGTAGTGAGGTTTGTCTTAGGGGGTACAGAAGTTAGAGTTTGTCATATGTACCCCAACCAACATCAATGCAACACCCATTCCTCATTCTGACATGGTATCAGCTAGGTTAGGATCCTGTGGGATCCCGTTCCTCCGTTCTCCGTTCGTACCTCCCGAGCCTGATCCTACCTCTCGCCCGTTCCCCCCGTCGCGTCGCGCCCGTTCCCCCCGTCGCGTCGCGCCCGTTCCCCCCGTCGCGTCGCGCCTGTTCCCCCCGTCGCGTCGCGCCCGCCTGTTCCCCCCCTGTCCCGTCGCGTCGCCCTGCCCTGTCCCGTCGCCCTGTCCCGTCGCGTCGCCCTGTCCCGTACCGTCGCCCTGTCCCGTCGCGTCGCCCTGTCCCGTCCCGTCGCGTCGCCCTGTCCCGTCGCGTCGCCCTGTCCCGTCCCGTCGCGTCGCCCTGTCCCGTCCCGTCCCGTCGCCCTGTCCCGTCGCGTCGCCCTACCCCGTCGCGTCGCCCTGCCCTGTCCCGTCGCCCTGCTCCGTCGCGCCGCCCTGCCCCGTCGCGTCGCCCTGTCCAGTCGCGTCGCCCTCCCCGTCGCGTCGCTCCCGCCCTTTCCCCCGTCGCGTCGCCCTCCCTAGGCCCTAGCCCGTCGCCCTCCCTAGGCCCTGGCCCGCCGCCCTCCCTAGGCTCTGGACCGTCGCCCTACCCTAGGCCCTGGCCCGTTGCCCTACCCTACGTTTTGGCCCGTCGCCCTAGCCCGCTCTTCCGCTGCGACTGAGTCCTCTTCCCCCCCGGTTATTACTCGCCTGTTCGTTCGCGTTGGTTCTCACTATGGCGACTCCGCGAGTTCTTCGTTTCGACGCTGACGGTAGACCCCTTGACTTTTCCGTCTGGCTTCTTCGCGCTCGCCGTCTGTTAGAGAGTCAGGTCCAGGGGGGCGAGACCCTCTGGTCACACACTACTGGTAACCTCCCCGAGCCCCCCGAGCCTACCGCTTTAGGCCCTGCTCCTGACGACGCTGCTACGGCTCGCTTTGCCCGTCAGCGCGCTGACCGGACGGCTTGGACGTCGCGTGACGCTGCGGCCTGCATCGCACTCAGCAGCCTCCTCCCTGAGTCCGAGGAGGTCCACTTTACTCAGGTTCGCACCGCTGCTGCGTACCTCACTGCGATTAAGGCCCGCTACTCTACTCCCGCTACTGTCTCTCTCGGCCGTCTTTTCCTCCCGTTCCTGTTTCCTGATCTTGCCTCGTTTGAGCGCTCTGCTGACTTGATCGCTCACCTCCGCTCGCTTGACGCTAGTTACCGCGCTGCTTGCACTGAGGCACAGCTTGCACTGCTTCCTCCCCCCATGGCGATTACTGTCTATTTCATCGCCACTAGCCTCCCTGACCGCCTTGCCTCCGTTCGTGACGCGCTTCTGCTGAAGCACCCTAGTGAGCTGACTATCGAGGTCCTTGAGTCTGCACTCAAGGACGTCGAGAGCAACCTTCGTTCGGTAGCTGCCGCCTCTGGTACTGTGTCCCCCCCCACTCTTCCACGGGTGCACAGTCCCGCAGTTACCCACCTTCACTGCCTCTCTTGCCACTGCCGCTACTGACGCGACTGCGGCTGCTGTTACGACTACGTCGCGGTCCCGCGGCAGGGGGGGCAAGAAAGGTGGTTCCGGTGGAGGTGGAGGTGGAGGTAGCGGAGGTAGTGGGGGTGCTGTTGCGACTGGCGGTGGTGGGAGTGCAGCGTCTGGAGAGACCCCTCGTGCAGCGGCTGGTGACTCCACTGCACCTGCTGGTGGCGGCGACCCTCGAGCTCGTCAGTCGCCTCCTGTACTGCCGGCCCCGCTAGGTGGAGCAGCGGCGTGGTACCAGGCTCAGCGTCAGCAGCACCTTCAGCAGCAGCAGCAGCCCCTTTCCTCCCAGCAGCCTCAGCAGCAGCAGCGTCAGCAGCTGGCTCCGGGGTCAGGGCTGCGTCATCCCCAGTGCGGTGCTGCTTACCCTCCCTGCCCCTACCAGGTTCTGACAGGTCCTCGTCGGGGCCACCCTTGTGGCCGCTTTCACCCCCCTGGTCAGTGCTTTGCTCAGCTCACTGACACGGTCCGGTTGACCTACGGGGTTGGCGGTCCTGCTCCTGACTGGCTTCCTCTGGTTCAGCGCCACAGCTCCGCTCTGTGGGGCATGTCTGCTGAGCAGTTAGTTGATCTGATTAGTGCTCCTCATGCTATGTATGCTGTTGTTGACTCTAGTGTTTCTGACTCTGTTTACTCTGGTGTTGTTAGCTTAGGTGCTAGTCTTGCTCAGTTGCCTGTTGCTAGTGTAGGTACTTGTGTAGAGTCTAGACCAGCGACTACCTCAGACGACGCTTCGCTGTCGTTCACACTGGACTCTGGAGCCTCCCACTGCTTCTTTCGGGACAGCACGACACTTACACCACTTCCTGCGCCTGTTTCTGTAGCGTTGGCTGATCCCACTACGGGACCAGTCACTGCACGTCACACTACCACTTTACCGTGTCCTGCTGCTCCCTCCGGGTCTCTCACTGGGTTTCACGTCCCCTCGTTCTCCCGGAACTTGGTGGGCGTGCGACCCCTCGTGAGTCAGCACGTGGGTGTGTGGTTTGAGCCTTCTGGAGAGACTGCGGTGTGTGTTGACGGAGACTCTTACCAGCCTCTTGCTACCTTTACTGCTGAGCCGGGCTCGGGTCTCTACACTCTTCACACTGGCCCGCGTGCGCCGCAGCAGCAGCCGCAGCAGCAGCAGCAGCCGCAGCAGCAGCAGCAGCAGCAGCAGCAGCAGCAGCAGCAGCAGCAGCAGCAGCACCGGCGGCCGCACCAGCAGCCCCCCCTACTGCCACTGCCCCCGGTTCCCCCCCCCGTTCGGGTCCCCCGCGTCTCACCAGGTTGCTACGTCCCCCCAGGTGTCTGTGTCGTGTCAGGTTCCTACGTCTGTTCCAGTCGCTGCGTCGTGCTCCTGCCGGTCGCTTGCCCACCCCACCGTTCTGTGGCACCACCGGATGGGGCACCCGTCCCTTCCACGTCTGCGCGCTATGTCTAGTCAGCGTCTTGTCCTAGGCCTCCCACGTGTCTTGCCGTCGCTGCCGCCTTCGCCTGCGCCGCCGTGTCGTCCCTGCGTCGAGGGTAGGCTGCGCGCCACCCCTCACTCCTCCTCCCTTCGTCCGGCCACCGAGCCTTTTGAGACGCTTCACTTGGACGTCTGGGGCCCAGCCCCTCGTCTAGGCCCTGAGCGTGAGCGTTACTTTCTGGTGGTAGTTGACGACTTCTCCCGCTACACCACAGTGTTCCCTCTGGCGAAGAAGTCTGAGGTGACTTCTACGCTGATCAGGTGGTTGCTCACCACTGAGGACACTCGTGGTCGTCCTGTCAGCTGTCTCCACTCCGATCGTGGGGGTGAGTTTCGCTCCGGCATTCTCGCTGGATTCTGTCGCGAGCAGGGCATTCGTCAGTCCTGGACGCTTCCAGAGTCCCCACAGCAGAATGGGGTTGCTGAGCGCCGCATAGGCCTGGTCATGGAGATCGCCCGCACCTCCCTGACTCACGCCTGTGCCCCCCATTTTCTGTGGCCCTACGCGGTCAGGTACGCCGTGCACCAGCTGAACCTCTGGCCACGTGTCTCTCGACCAGAGGTTTCACCGACCAGTCTTTGGACAGGGTCCCCTGGTGTTGCGTCGCGGTTTCGTGTTTGGGGGTGCTTGGCTCTTGTCCGCGACACCTCCGCGGACAAGCTCTCGCCTCGTGCCGTCCCCTGTGTCTTCCTTGGTTTCCCTGAGGACTCCTCTGACTTCACCTTTTACCACCCTCCCTCTCACCGGTTCTTTGACTCCCGTGACGTCCGTTTCGAGGAGTCCACTCCGTACTACGTCAGGTACCCCAGTCGAGGTCTCCCGGTTCCTCCTCCCCCCCTCTTCCTGACTGCCGTTCCCCCTCCTGCTCCCCCGGTACAGCCTCCCCCCCCCTGGTCCAGCCCCGTCAGGTGTGTCCCAGGCTACCCCTCCTCCTTCGGTAGCCCCTCCGGTACAGCCTCCCTCCCCACAGTCCTCCTCGCAGCGTGCCGCTGGTGCTAGCTCTCGAGAGGTTGGTGCGGCGCCTGTTCCTGTACCGGTTTCTGGTTCTGGGGGTGCTGGAGTTGGAGCTGGAGTTGGAGCTGGAGTTGGCACTGGAGTTTCTGGTTCTGGGGGTACTGGAGTTGGAGCTGGGTTGGAGCTGGAGTTTCTGGTTCTGGAGTTGGAGCTGACCCGGTGGGTGCAGAGGACTCTTGTCGTCCGGGAGCTGGTGCTGGCCGCGCGGACACTGGGGTTGCTGCCTCTGGGGGTGGTGCGCCTAGTTCTTCTGAGGTGGACTCTGGAGCTGCCGCTGCTTCGGACACTACTCCACCCCCCCACCCCTACCCGACTAGGCACCAGGCTTGTGTTCGCCGTGCCCGTGGCGAGCAGCTGGCGTTGGAGAGAGAGGAGAGGGAGTTACAGCGGCTGGAGGAGCAGCAGCAGCAGCTGGAGCCGCAGGAGCAGCAGCAGCAGCAGCAGCAGCTGGACCCGCAGGAGCAGCAGTCCCAGCAGCAGCCGCGTCCGCAGCAGCAGCAGTCGCAGCCGCAGTAGCAGCAGCCACTTCCTCCTCCTGTCTCGGGTCTTCGGATCCTTGGTCTCCCCTCCCCTTCTCCTCCCTCCTCCGCCTCTCCTCCTGTCTACGGTCCCACGTTTCCTCCTCCTGACTCCTCCCCCGCTGTTTTCCCCAGTTCTCCGCCTTTGTCCTCTCCTCCTCCGTCTCGTTCTTGGGCTACTCGTCACTCCCCTCGTGCTCGTCCCTCGTCTCCTGTTCCCTTCACTGACCTTCGTACTGCCTTCCTTCTTTCTAGTCCACCTCGTCCGTCTCAGTCTGTGCTTCCGTCTCCTCCTGAGTCGGCCCTCACTGTGTCGCTCCCTACTCCTGTCACTGACTACTACCGCACGTACCGTCCTGTTCTCTCTCGTGTTCTCGCCTCTCTTGTTACTCACCCTCGTGCCTCTGTGTCCTCTGTGTCCGCTCTTACTGCCGCAGTTACTGACTTTGCCTCTACCCGCCGCCTTGACTACGCCACCACGCTTGTGGCTGCTCCTCCTACCAGTCCTCTGGCCGTCGGGGGTGTGTCTGCCCTTGGCCGTGACGCCCTAGAGGACAGGCAGTTTGAGCTAGAGTTCCTGGCGGCCGCTTCCCCTCATCTCTGTGCCATGCTCCTCGCCCCTGAGGGTGACCCCGACGCCCTTGACATTCCGACTCCTCGCACTTACGCTGAGGCAAGTGTCAGGGCCTTGGGCATCTCAGTGGAGAGCTGCCATGGACGCAGAGATGGCCTCCTACAGATCCACAGGCACCTACGTCGATGAGGTTCCCCCCCCTGGGGCGAACGTAGTCGACGGCATGTGGATCTACAGGGTGAAGCGGCCACCGGGATCTCCCCCGGTCTTCAAGGCGCGCTACGTGGCTAGAGGTTTCAGTCAGCGCGAGGGAGTTGACTTCTTTCAGACCTTCGCACCTACCCCGAAGATGACCACTCTTCGGGTGTTACTACACGTAGCAGCACAGAGAGACTACGAGTTACACTCTCTCGACTTCTCCACAGCTTTCCTTCAGGGCAGCCTACACGAGGAGGTCTGGTTGCGTCGTCCCTCGGCCTTCACTGGCACCTTCCCTCCTGGGACCCAGTGGAGGCTGAGGCGACCTGTTTACGGTCTTCGCCAGGCCCCTCGTGAGTGGCACGACACTCTGCGTTCTACCCTCTCTGACCTTGGGTTCCAGCCGTCTTCTGCCGACCCGTCGCTGTTCGTTCGTCGTGGCTCCACACCGTTCTTTGTTCTGGTCTACGTCGACGACCTCGTTTTCGCCACTTCGGACAGGGTTGCTTTGGCAGACGTGAAGTCCGAACTGCAGAAGAGACACACGTGCACTGATCTTGGTGAGCTGCGCCACTACCTTGGCCTGCAGATCACCAGGGACAGAGCCGCTCGCACCATTACACTCTCACAGTCACACATGGTGCAGCAGGTCCTTCAGCGGTTCGGGCTTCAGCACTCCACCGTACAGCGCACACCTCTAGCTGTTGACCACAGACTCACTGGTCCCTTTCTTGACGAGCCGTTTGAGCCTAGTGGTCCCTACGCAGAGCTTGTGGGTTGCCTCATGTACCTGATGACTTGTACTCGCCCGGACCTCGCCTTCCCTCTCAGCATCCTTGCGTGCTTTGTTTGCGCCAGGGAGACACCGTCCTGTTCACTGGACGGCAGCTGTGAGGGTGGCGAAGTACCTAGCGACTACATCAGGCGTGGGGCTAGTTCTTGGAGGGCAGCAGTCTGTCGTACTCACTGGTCACTGTGACTCCTCTTACGCTGACGACGCTGAGACTCACAGGTCTACTCAGGGGTACTGTTTCAGTCTGGGTTCTGGAGCTGTTTCCTGGCGTTCCACGCGCTCCTCTTTTGTCTCGACCTCTACAGCTGAGGCTGAGATTTACGCTGGTGCCATGGCGGCACAGGAGTTACGGTGGTTGACCTTCTTGCTCGCCGACCTTGGTGAGCGGCCGAGCTCTGCACCGACCTTGTTTACTGACAACAAGGCGTCGATCCTCCTCTGTCGTGAGCCGCGACTGGAGAGCAGAGTGAAGCACATTCACGTCAGGTACTTTCTTCTGCGAGAGTTGCAGAGGCGTGGACAGGCTCGCTTCGAGTTTGTAGAGTCCGAGGCCAACACTGCAGACATCTTCACCAAGGCGCTTCCGCCTTGTGACCACCAGAGGTGTTGTGTGGCAGTTAGGCCTTGTTGACACAGGTTCTAGTCATGCGTAGACTTGAGTTTATTGCCTGCTTCGTCTGTACACTTACTATATATACTTGTGATCTCTTGGACTGGCCTTGTGGCCACTGATGCTTGTGCTCAGAGTGTGTGGTGACGTTGTGATCCACCCTGAGCTTTGTTTTCTTTTGGACTGGTCTTGTGACCGTACTCTTTTTTGTTTTACTAGACACCCCTCACTTAGGCTATGGGGGTGTGTCAAATGTTGTAGCCTGTAGTGAGGTTTGTCTTAGGGG
>CANXME010002160.1:2697500-3007978 GCA_948144175.1 Closterium sp. NIES-65 | reverse complement strand
CCATTCCCGAAATTTTGCACGAGCGTGATTTCCGTCAATCACGCAAGTACCGAAGCGGCCTTCCCCGCAGAATATGCGTTGGCAGCAGTCATCTGTGTAATTGGTCAGTTTGTTATGTTTCGAGATGTTGCCTGCACTTAGTCAAATCCCTGACCACATTCATACTGTCGGTGGCACAGATGCAAGCCGCGTCACCCAACGAAGCGACCTACTGCTGTGCCGTGTTGGTTCAGCAAGCTCAGCAGAGTGGGTCAAGCAGTTTCGCAACACTCGGCCATTCCTCCAGCCAACTCCACAAACCACGGTTTTTTTTTTGCCACTCTGTCTAGCATCCACACATTCTCCACCCCGTTGCCATGGCAGCGCCGAGCGACGATGACGGTGACGATGCTTATGGCGACCCCCATTGTTGCCACGGTCCAAGAACGGGCCTTGATTTCTTACGAGGCCCAGTCTCAGAACCTGCACCTCGTCCTTTGCCCGAGCGTTCTGATGAAAGTGAGGGATGGATGTACCCTGTGCGCAAAGCGGCCCAAATATCACCACCGTACCAGCCTCAAGCTGAGGGTGAGGACGGTGGATGGCAGCGTCCGGAACGCGATGAGGCGGAACCCGTCGTGCACGACTTCATCGCCTCGACGGAAATGATATCTGAAGTCCCGGAGTCTTCTAACTCCGTGTCGCTGAAAAAAAACGCCGGTACACGCAGTCTACTCTTGGTTACGGCGGCGGCTCGCCTCTCGTGAAACCTGCTCCTCCGCCACCTCCTATTGTGACGCCATCTCCGTCACCGCTGAAGCAGACTCCAGCCGAACGCGCGGAAGCAAAGTTCCTCGAAGCACAGAGGAATTACATCACCAAATGGCTACCGCAATTTGATTGGTTGTTGCTTGACAAGGGTGATGATGGTCTGCCTTGTTTGCGGTGCAGTGTGTGCAGCGAACACGGTCCCGACAATGCACGATACGGGCGGAATGGCAGCGGCGGACGGGACCTGCAGCCAGCGTCGATGCGGGCACACCAAGCGAGCTCCCGCCATCACGACTGCATTGATCGCCAGAAGGGTCTTCTGGACAAGATGGCGGCGCAGAAGAAAATCAACGACTACGAGAGGGCTGACCCCGAGGGTGCGCGAGTGACGAGACTTATGCGCAGCATCCAGGTAGTGTGCGACGAGGACGCTCCGATCGCAATGTTCCCGAGGCTCGTCGACTTCCTCGCGAATGAAGGTGTTTCAGACATTCCTCAGCAGACCTACGGTGTATATATCACGTAGTGAGTGGAATTTAATAATTTGTTGCCGTATTGGTGTATAGCTTCCGGAAGGATTAACACCATCCCTTTTGCGCACCATGCAGATACGGCTTCACGGAGATGGTGAAGGCTATGTGCACGTATCAGCAACAGCAACAGCTTATGTACATCCATGCATCACCGTGGATCGGCATCAGCTGCGACGAGAGCACAGACCGGTCGCGCGGCAAACACCTCGTGGTGTTTGCAACCTTCATGAAGGAGCGAGCAGTGGTGACGGAGTTTCTCGCTCTACTCACCATACACAAATGCGACGCGGGTTCCCTCTTCGCGGTTTTGCTGAGCCACCTCGACAACATCGGGATTGATCTGCAGCGGATTGTCGCAGTTAGCACCGACGGCGCGGGGGTGATGATTGGCAGCCAATCCGGGCTTGTTGTTCGTCTCCGTCAGCGCGTCCCACATCTGGTCGGAACTGATTGCATAGCGCACAGGTAGGTTTGTTGTTTCCGTACAATCGCCTCGTATAAATGAGTAACTTCCACGGCCTTAATTTTTTCTAATGTTGTATGCAGAGAAGTGCTCGCGGTTAAAGAAGCCGCGAGCAAGTTTCCGGACCTTGACATCGTCGATGACGCCATCCGTGGGCTTGGCGAAGTCGTCATGCGGTCTTCGGTGTGGCTTGAGCGCTTCAAGGAGCTCCATCTCGAAATACATCAAACGAATTTGGAGCACCAGGGGCTATTCGACGTGCGTTGGCTATCGCGCGGGGATGCAGTGGCCCGTCTGTGCAGAATTCTAGGGGCGGCGATCGTGGTGTTCATCGAGTACAACCACAGCATGGCGGTAACTGTGCAGACCCTCAAGTTTCACTTCTGCGTCTACTTCTTGGCGGATCTGCTGGCAGAGATAAACGCACTCAACAAATTTTTCCAGCGCAAAAAAGTAAGTGTTGATTCACTGTGCATGTTTTTCTTCTAGTCGTGTCATTTAATTATACACTAACATTTTTACATGTTGTTCATGTGCCCGTCTCTGGTTCAGGTTGACATCACGCTCGTGCACCAAGAGGTGGATCGCACGATTGGAGTCATCAGACTTCGATACGTGGAATACGTGGACATTTTCGGAGGGGGGGTCAGCAAGCTGCTGTCGCCATTCATCGCACGCCTTGGCAGCGGCAGGCGAACTATCCGGGTGGACGGCACGGATGCGGATGGTGAGCCATCTTCACATCAGATCGTGCTGAGCGAGGCACCAATAGCAGGACACCAATACGGCGGCTCGATGGCCGACTGCATCAAGTTGTGCAAAGCGTTCGCATTGGAGGTGGCGACAAACATGCACACTCGAATGTGGAGCTTGAAGCAAATGGATGGCAGCAAGCTTTACAAAGTTGAAACGTGGCCAGAAGCGACAGACAAGCGGGATCGTCGGGTGCTGAGTTGGCTGGATGCCAACGCGTGGCTCTTCAACAACCGGCTGCCAGGTAATTATCCACACGTTTTTTGTTTTGTTTTGTTTTGTTTTGTTTCGACCTTTCACCTCACAAAATAATGTCCCTCCAACACACGTGGCAGGCTTCAACCACCGAGCGGCAGAGCTCGAGCTGGCCAGCTTCTGCCACGTCATGTCTCGCCACTACCAGGACGATGACTTCTACCAGGGACTTAACAAAATGCTGAGGACCAAGGATTGGCCGCGCAGTTTTCCCAACCTGACGTCCATGTGGCAGGCGCTGGCAGTAATTCCGCTAAGTACCGTGGAGTGCGAGCGCGGATTCAGCCGCCAAAACGTGATCAAAAGCTGGTTGCGAACGTCGCTTGGTGACGCCCGGCTATCCGAACTGATGACCCTGAACATGTTGAGCTATGAGTACAAATGGCCCGAGGTGGTGGATATCTGGCGGAAGCAAAAAAAAGAAGACCCGCAAAAACACCTGCCCCTCACAAGTCGTGCTATGGAAAAGGAAAGGAAAGAGAGGAGTCGTCTGATGGTAGCGAGGATGAGCGTTCATTCATGTGATTGTCTGCTGTATAAGTAGAATATTGTTTCCCGATTTTTATAACGATTAGTAATCTAAATTTGCGATAAGTGTACACAAAAATTCTACACTGATGCTCTGGGGTAATTTTTTTGAAAATCAATGTTACACTTATGTATCAGTGTAACGAAAAATTACACACTGATCATAAGGGTTTTCAAAAATGCTACACTGCTAATCGTGAGTAGCCAAAAACCAAACATAGGCCCTGCCCCACGCCTGATCTAGTCGCTAGGTACTTCGCCACCCTCACAGCTGCCGTCCAGTGAACAGGACGGTGTCTCCCTGGCGCAACAAAGCGCGCAAGGATGCTGAGAGGGAAGGCGAGGTCCGGGCGAGTACAAGTCATCAGGTACATGAGGCAACCCACAAGCTCTGCGTAGGGACCACTAGGCTCAAACGGCTCGTCAGGAAAGGGACCAGTGAGTCTGTGGTCAACAGCGAGAGGTGTGCGCTGTACGGTGGAGTGCTGAAGCCCGAACCGCTGAAGGACCTGCTGCACCATGTGTGACTGTGAGAGTGTAATGGTGCGAGCGGCTCTGTCCCTGGTGATCTGCAGGCCAAGGTAGTGGCGCAGCTCACCAAGATCAGTGCACGTGTGTCTCTTCTGCAGTTCGGACTTCACGTCTGCCAAAGCAACCCTTTCCGGAGTGGCGAAAACGAGGTCGTCGACGTAGACCAGAACAAAGAACGGTGTGGAGCCACGACGAACGAACAGCGACGGGTCGGCAGAAGAAGGCTGGAACCCAAGGTCAGAGAGGGTAGAACGCAGAGTGTCGTGCCACTCACGAGGGGCCTGGCGAAGACCGTAAACAGGTCGCCTCAGCCTCCACTGGGTCCCAGGAGGGAAAGTGCCAGTGAAGGCCGAGGGACGACGCAACCAGACCTCCTCGTGTAGGCTGCCCTGAAGGAAAGCAGTGGAGAAGTCGAGAGAGTGTAACTCGTAGTCTCTCTGTGCTGCTACGTGTAGTAACACCCGAAGAGTGGTCATCTTCGGGGTAGGTGCGAAGGTCTGAAAGAAGTCAACTCCCTCGCGCTGACTGAAACCTCTAGCCACGTAGCGCGCCTTGAAGACCGGGGGAGATCCCGGTGGCCGCTTCACCCTGTAGATCCACATGCCGTCGACTACGTTCGCCCCAGGGGGGGGAACCTCATCGACGTAGGTGCCTGTGGATCTGTAGGAGGCCATCTCTGCGTCCATGGCAGCTCTCCACTGAGAGGCCCAAGGCCCTGACACTGCCTCAGCGTAAGTGCGAGGAGTCGGAATGTCAAGGGCGTCGGGGTCACCCTCAAGGGCGAGGAGCATGGCACAGAGATGAGGGGAAGCGGCCGCCAGGAACTCTAGCTCAAACTGCCTGTCCTCTAGGGCGTCACAGCCAAGGGCAGACACACCCCCGACGACCAGAGGATTGGTAGGAGGAGCAGTCACAAGCGTGGTGGCGTAGTCAAAGCGGCGGGTAGAGGCAAAGTCAGTAACCGCGGCAGTAAGAGCGGACACAGAGGACACAGAGACACGAGGGTGAGTAACAAGAGAGGCGAGAACACGAGAGAGAACAGGACGGTACATGCGGTAGTAGTCAGTGACAGGAGTAGGGAGCGACACAGTGAGGGCCGACTCAGGAGGAGACGGAAGCACAGACTGAGACGGACGAGGTGGACTAGAAAGAAGGAAGGCAGTACGAAGGTCACTGAAGGGAACAGGAGACGAGGGACGAGCACGAGGGGAGCGACGAGTAGCCCAAGAACGAGACGGAGGAGAAGAGGACAAGGGCGGAGAACTGGGGAAAACAGCGGGGGAGGAGTCAGGAGGAGGAAACGTGGGACCGTAGACAGGAGGAGAGGCGGAGGAGGGAGGAGAAGGGGAGGGGAGACCAAGGATCCGAAGACCCGAGACAGGAGGAGGAAGTGGCTGCTGCTGCTGCGGCTGCGACTGCTGCTGCTGCGGACGCGGCTGCTGCTGGGATTGCTGCTCCTGCGGGTCCAGCTGCTGCTGCTGCTCCTCCAGCCGCTGTAACTCCCTATCCTCTCTCTCCAACGCCAGCTGCTCGTCACGGGCACGGCGAACACGAGCCTGGTGCCTAGTCGGGTAGGGGTGGGGGGGTGGAGTAGTGTCCGAAGCAGCGGCAGCTCCAGAGTCCACCCCAGAAGAACTAGGTGCACCACCCCCAGAGGCAGCACTAACACCAGCTCCAGACCCAGGCTCACCTGAACCCAAAGGAGGCGCACCCTCACCCCCAGACGCAGCACCCCCAGTGGCCGCACGACCAGCACCAGCTCCCGGACGACAAGAGTCCTCTGCACCCAGCGGGACAGCTCCAACTCCAGAACCAGAAACTCCAGCGCCAACTCCAGCTCCAACTCCAGCACCCCCAGAACCAGAAACTCCAGTGCCAGGAACAGGCGCAGCACCAACCTCTCGAGAGCTAGCACCAGCGGCACGCTGCGAGGAGGACTGTGGGGAGGGAGGCTGTACCGGAGGGGCTACCGAAGGAGGAGGGGTAGCCTGGGACACACCTGACGGGGCTGCACCAGGGGGGGGAGGCTGTACCGGGGGAGCAGGAGGGGGGGCTGCAGTCAGGAAGAGGGGGGGAGGAGGAACCGGGAGACCTCGACTGGGGTACCTGACGTAGTACGGAGTGGACTCCTCGAAACGGACGTCACGGGAGTCAAAGAACCGGTGAGAGGGAGGGTGGTAAAAGGTGAAGTCAGAGGAGTCCTCAGGAAAACCAAGGAAGACACAGGGGACGGCACGAGGCGAGAGCTTGTCCGCGGAGGTGTCGCGGACAAGAGCCAAGCACCCCCAGACGCGAAACCGCGACGCAACACCAGGGGACCCTGTCCAAAGACTGGTCGGTGACACCTCTGGTCGAGAGACACGTGGCCAGAGGTTCAGCTGGTGCGCGGCGTACCTGACCGCGTAGGGCCACAGAAAATGGGGGGCACAGGCGTGAGTCAGGGAGGTGCGGGCGATCTCCATGACCAGGCCTATGCGGCGCTCAGCAACCCCATTCTGCTGTGGGGACTCTGGAAGCGTCCAGGACTGACGAATGCCCTGCTCGCGACAGAATCCAGCGAGAATGCCGGAGCGAAACTCACCCCCACGGTCGGAGTCGAGACAGCTGACACGACGACCACGAGTGTCCTCGGTGGTGAGCAACCACCTGATCAGCGTAGAAGTCACCTCAGACTTCTTCGCCAGAGGGAACACTGTGGTGTAGCGGGAGAAGTCGTCAACAACCACCAGAAAGTAACGCTCACGCTCAGGGCCTAGACGAGGGGCGGGGCCCCAGACGTCCAAGTGAAGCGTCTCAAAAGGCTCGGTGGCCGGACGTAGGGAGGAGGAGTGAGGGGTGGCGCGCAGCCGACCCTCGACGCAGGGACCACACGGCGGCGCAAGCGAAGGCGGCAGCGACGGCAAGACACGTGGGAGGCCTACGACAAGACGCTGACTGGACATAGCGCGCAGACGAGGAAGGGACGGGTGCCCCATCCGGTGGTGCCACAGAACGGTGGGGTGGGCAAGCGACCGGCAGGAGCACGACGCAGCGACTGGAACAGACGTAGGAACCAGACACGACACAGACACCTGGGGGGACGAAGCAACCTGGTGAGACGCGGGGACCCGAACGGGGGGGGGGACCGGGGGCAGTGGCAGTAGAGGGGGCTGCTGGTGCGGCCGCTGGTGCTGCTGCTGCTGCTGCTGCGGCTGCTGCTGCGGCGCACGCGGGCCAGTGTGAAGAGTGTAGAGACCCGAGCCCGGCTCAGCAGTAAAGGTAGCAAGAGGCTGGTAAGAGTCTCCGTCAACACACACCGCAGTCTCTCCAGAAGGCTCAAACCACACACCCACGTGCTGACTCACAAGGGGTCGCACGCCCACCAAGTTCCGGGAGAACGAGGGGACGTGAAACCCAGTGAGAGACCCGGAGGGAGCAGCAGGACACGGTAAAGTGGTAGTGTGACGTGCAGTGACTGGTCCCGTAGTGGGATCAGCCAACGCAACAGAAACAGGCGCAGGAAGTGGTGTAAGTGTCGTGCTGTCCCGGAAGAAGCAGTGGGAGGCTCCAGAGTCCAGCGTGAACGACAGCGAAGCGTCCTCTGAGGTAGTCGCTGGTCTAGAGTCTACACAAGAACCTACACTAGCAACAGGCAACTGAGCAAGACTAGCACCTAAGCTAACAACACCAGAGTAAACAGAGTCAGAAACACTAGAGTCAACAACAGCATACATAGCATGAGGAGCACTAATCAGATCAACTAACTGCTCAGCAGACATGCCCCACAGAGCGGAGCCGTAGCGCTGAACCAGAGGAAGCCAGTCAGGAGCAGGACCGCCAACCCCGTAGGCCAACCGGACCGTGTCAGTGAGCTGAGCAAAGCACTGACCAGGGGGGTGAAAGCGGCCACAAGGGTGGCCCCGACGAGGACCTGTCAGAACCTGGTAGGGGCAGGGAGGGTAAGCAGTACCGCGCTGGGGCTGACGCAGCCCCGACCCCGGAGCCAGCTGCTGACGCTGCTGCTGCTGAGGCTGCTGGGAGGAAAGGGGCTGCTGCTGCTGCTGAAGGTGCTGCTGCCGCTGAGCCTGGTACCACGCCGCTGCTCCACCTAGCGGGGCCGGCAGTACAGGAGGCGACTGACTAGCTCGGGGGTCGCCGCCACCAGCAGGTGCAGTGGAGTCACCAGCCGCTGCACGAGGGGTCTCTCCAGACGCTCCACTCCCACCACCGCCAGTCGCAACAGCACCCCCACTACCTCCGCTACCTCCGCCTCCACCTCCACCAGAACCACCTTTCTTGCCCCCCCTGCCGCGGGACCGCGACGCAGTCGTAACAGCAGCCGCAGTCGCGTCAGTAGCGGCAGTGGCAAGAGAGGCAGTGAAGGTGGGTAACTGCGGGACTGTGCACCCGTGGAAGAGTGGGGGGGACACAGTACCAGAGGCGGCAGCTACCGAACGAAGGTTGCTCTCGACGTCCTTGAGTGCAGACTCAAGGACCTCGATAGTCAGCTCACTAGGGTGCTTCAGCGGAAGCGCGTCACGAACGGAGGCAAGGCGGTCAGGGAGGCTAGTGGCGATGAAATAGACAGTAATCGCCATGGGGGGAGGAAGCAGTGCAAGCTGTGCCTCAGTGCAAGCAGCGCGGTAACTAGCGTCGAGCGAGCGGAGGTGAGCGATCAAGTCAGCAGAGCGCTCAAACGAGACGAGATCAGGAAACAGGAACGGGAGGAAAAGACGGCCAAGAGAGACAGTAGCGGGAGTAGAGTAGCGGGCCTTAATCGAAGTGAGGTACGCAGCAGCGGTGCGAACCTGAGTAAAGTGGACCTCCTCGGACTCAGGGAGGAGGCTGCTGAGTGCGATGCAGGCCGCAGCGTCACGCGACGTCCAAGCCGTCCGGTCAGCGCGCTGACGGGCAAAGCGAGCCGTAGTAGTGTCGTCAAGGGCAGGGCCTAAAGCTGTAGGCTCGGGGGGCTCGGGGAGGTCACCAGTAGCGTGCGACCAGAGGGTCTCGCCCCCCTGGACCTGACTCTCTAACAGACGGCGAGCGCGAAGAAGCCAGACGGAAAAGTCAAGGGGTCTACCGTCAGCGTCGAAACGAAGAACTCGCGGAGTCGCCATAGTGAGAACTAACGCAAACGAACAGGCGAGTAACAACCGGGAGGAAGAGGACTCAGTCGCAGCGGAAGAGCGGGCTAGGGCGACGGGCCAGGGTGTAGGGTAGGGCAACCGGCCAGGGCGTAGGGTAGGGCAACGGGCCAGGGCTTAGGGTAGGGCGACGGGCCAGGGCTTAGAGTAGGGCGACGGGCTAGGGCGTAGGGCAGGGCGACGGGACGGGAGAAAGGGCGGGAGCGACGCGACGGGGCAGGGCGACGCGACGGGGCAGGGCGATGGGACGGGACAGGGCAACGGGACGGGGCAGGGCGACGCGACGGGGCAGGGCGACGCGACGGGACAGGGCTACGGGACGGGGGGGAACGGGCGGGCACGACGCGACGGGGGGGAACGGGCGGGCACGACGCGACGGGGGGAACGGGCGCGACGCGACGTGGGGAAAGGGCGCGACGCGACGGGGGGAAAGGGCGCGACGCGACGGGACAGGGCGACGCGAGGGGGGGGGGGGGGGGGGGGGGGGGAAAGGGCGCTAGGTAACGGGGAGAAAGGGCGCTAAGCGACGGGGGGAAAGGGCGCTAGGCTCGGTACTAGGCGCGGTAACAACGGAACTGGTACGAACGAGAGGTAGGGTCAGGCTCGGGAGATACGAACGGAGAACGGAGGAACGGGATCCCACAGGATCCTAACCTAGCTGATACCATATCAGAATGAGGAATGGATGATGCCATTGATGTTGGTTGGGGTACATATAACAAACCTTAACTTCTGTACCCCCTAAGACAAACCTCACTATAGGCTACAACATTTGACAAGAACTCCATTCCCGTCGCCATTCCTCTTACCCCTCTCATCGCCCACTACGCTATCCTCGAGTTTGCCAAATCGCCCTCCCGTCTCCCATTCCGTCGCGCGTCACGTCGCCATCTCGCCGCCCGTCCCGTCGCCCTCTTCGTCGCCCTCTCTCCCCTCCTCTCCTCCCGCCGGCCTCTCTCTCGCCCCTCCCTACTGATCGCCCTCCCGTCGCTCTCCGCTCCCTTCCCGTCGCCCTCTCTCTCGCCCCTCCCTTCCCGTCGCGTTCTCTCTGTCTGCTCTCTTCCCATCGCCCTCTCTCTCGCCCCTCCCTTCCTGTCGCGCTCTCTCTCTCCGCTCCCTTCCCGTCGCCCTCTCTCTCTCTCTCGCCCCTCCCTTCACGTCGCGCTCTCTCTCTCTGCACCCTTCCCATCGCCCTCTCTCTCGCCCCTCCCTTCCCATCGCGCTCTCTCTCTCCGCTCCGCCCTCTCTCTCGCTCCTCCCTTCGAATCGCGCTCTCTCTCTCCGCTCCCTTCCCGTCGCGCTCTCTCTCTCCACTCCCTTCCCATCACCCTCTCTCTTTCTGCTCCCTTCACGTCCTCCCTTCTCGCTCGCCTCGAATAGCCCTCCCGGCGACCTACGACTCTCCCTGTCAACGGGAGTTGTTGTTGGCCCCGTCCTCGCTTGGACGGAGCCGACTTCGTGGTTAGGTGTACGGGAGGTACAGCCGACTTGTTGCAGTGGGCGACGCCGACATGGTGACGCCGACTTCGGGTAGCCAACCTGGGTGGTCGGCTGTGTCAGAGGTCCACTGGTGATCCCCTATTGATCCTAGGGAAGGGTTACAGGCATGTTGGCCTGGGGGGTTATGGGCGCACTGACCCGCTACTTAACAAGCTCTTTTATCCCAATGGTCTAGTGGTTGGGATTCTGACATGGTATCAGAGCGAAGGTCTTGGGTTCGAAACCCAGTGTGTACACTTCGGGCATCCCAGTGCGGGGGGGTGTCAGAGGTCCACTGGTGATCCCCTATTGATCCTAGGGAAGGGTTACAGGCATGTTGGCCTGGGGGGTTATGGGCGAACTGACCCGCTACTTAACAAGCCCTTTTATCCCAATGGTCTAGTGGTTGGGATTCTGACAGACTGACAACTGCGCTGGTTGACGTGGAGCTGGTCGACCAGGAGTGACATCGACCTGGAGCTGGTCGACCAGAGGTATGGTCGACCTGGTGAGGTCGACTTGGGGTGGTCGTCGACTTGGGAGGTCGACGAGCACATACAGAACCAGCTGGTCGACATGGTTGCCCGGTCGACCGGGATACCTGGGTGACGAGGTTCTGCGAAGGAGTGCGACGGCCGCCCAGGCGAAGTTGGCGAGTCCGACCTCGGTGGTGGTATCACGAGGTCGACGTGGCGGATCAGGTGGAGCTGTCAGCACGAGGATGACTTGGTGCGTGCGCTGTTCTGGTAACGAGGCTTAGCCCGCCAATAATCTACGAGCACCTGCGAAGTAGGTGCGTTGCTGTTCTGCGAGAGCAATGATGGCATGTCGTCAACCTGCAGCGTTGGCACGCCGTCGACTTTGCACTGCTAGAGCGCAGTCGACCAAGTCGTGCTGGAACGCGGTCGACCATGCTGTGCTGGCAGTCGACCGACCTGAATGCTAGCTCTGATGTAGTCTTGCCATGCCAACTTCATTGTACCATTATTGTCAACTTTCTCTAGTGAAACTCTTGCCAAATTGCCCCGTGAACTAGCAAGCAGTGTGAGCACTAGGAAAATGACTAAGGACCAACGAACGCAGAGATCACACGAGCACCCGTGCCTAGCACGTAGTCTAGCTCCTGTTGTAGTAGTTATCTCCGCACTCCCATCACGTATGCCCTCCTTTCTCTGACGCCTCTCTCATTCTCCCTCTGCTCTTGCGTCAGCGTTGTTGGGCTGAAAAAAGCCCTTAGGATCTTTGCAGGGGTGAACTCTGGGTAGGACTGATGTAATAGCGGAAGCGTTTAGTGAAGAATTGTGAACCACCTTGCGCTAGTATGTGAGGGCAAAGTTGATTGATTAAGGCAAAGAGATACAGGATTATATAAGAGTACAAGGAATGTGAAGAGATACAGTTTTAACTACTTTACTGTTGCTGTTGCGGTTCGATACAGTGACGACTCGGGCAACTGCTATGTAGCGAGTCAGTTGTGTGTCCTTGCTGTCGCGCTGTACTTGTCAGGTCAAAGGTCGCTGACCTTTGACTTTCGCGTAACCTCCAGCAGTTACTTCAACCCCTGAGGGTTGACTCGCTGGTGCCTCGATATGCTTTGTTTCGCTTGTGCCTTGGTGTTTCGACAAGACAGAGGCGCTTAAGCTCGATTGTTTCCAACACTCCCCTTCGCTTCTGGAGTGTCGCTGTTGGTGACGTGGCTCTGTCCAGTCAGCAGCATGCAGTACTCGAACTTCTGTTTTTCGAGCTTCTTGGTCAAGTAATCAGCTGCCATCTCGGATGTGGGGCAGTATGACAGCTCGAGTCTCCCCTTCTCGATCTCGTCCTTCATGAAGAAATATCGCAGGGCGATGCGTTTCGTCCTGTTCGCGAAGCCGTGACAAAATTAGGAGTAGGAAAGTTTAGAATGAAGAAGAGGGGGTTCACTAGAAAGCAGCAGGATAGATATAGGAAACCCTAAGGGGTTGTACTCGCTATGGAGTACCCCACTGCAAGTTAGAGAACAATAACATTCTGAAACACCCCTATAGCCAAAGTGGGGTGTAATTAGCAGAGCAAGCAAAGCAGAACAAGCTCAGGGTGGATCACAATGTCACCACACATTCTGAGCACAAGTACAAGAAGCAACAGTTTAAAGTTCACAGTTATGAGCAAAGCTAGTGGTAGTCACAACGGGCAAGTGAGGAGGAGGAGGGACAGTGAGAGGAGAGGAGATAGGAGGCGACGGCTGAAGCTGCAGACACACGGGCAATAGGAGTCACACTGGCACAGCGGCTACCGGAACAACGCTCTGGACTACTGGAATAACTGGCTCCGCGGCTAAAAGTAGCGGCAGACGAGCAACGGACCCACGGGCGACTGGCACAGCTGGCTGCGACTGGGCTACTGGAGCAACTCCCCGGACTACTGGTGCTGCTGGCGACACGACGGCAACCTCCGTTCAACCTCCCCAAACAGTCCCACTCCCCCTGAGACACACCCCCTGCTTCACCCCTAGCTCCACTCCCCCTTCACCCCCCTTAGTACCACTCCGACGGCTCCAACAGGTCCACCCCCCTTAGCGGCAGCTTCAGCACTGAGAGACGGAGGAGGAGGAGGAGCAGGGGACGGCACACAGAAGCTGCACCCCCATACCCCCCACCCCCAAACCCTAATCCAGGAGAACGGGCAGCAGCAGGGGTGGGGCGCCATCAGAGGCACGGGGGACAGCGGGCAGCGCAGGGGCAGCGAAGAACGGGCCGCCCACGGGCCTGGCACAGCCGCCTGAACCGCGCGCAGGCGGCCCAAGCCGCGCGCGGGCCTGGCGCAGCCCGTACGGGCCGCGCGCGGGCCTGTACGGGCCGCGCGCAGGCCACGACGGGCGACGGGGGGCGACGCGCGGGTCCCCGTCGCCCGTCGCAGCACCTCCCGGGAGCGACGCGCTGCGTGACGGGGCAGAAACCTGCCGCGCGCCTCGGGGCGCACGGCGGGCAGAGAACCGCCGCGCGCGCGGCGGGATGAAAAATCCGTTGCACGCCACGGGGCGTGCAACACAGAGAGTAGCAGTAGCAGCGGAAGCAGTGAGGTGGTGAGCCCACCTACAGGATCGACCCAAGGGGATCGACCTGCTCTGATAGCATGACAAAATTAGGAGTAGGAAAGTTTAGAATGAAGAAGAGGGGGTTCACTAGAAAGCAGCAGGATACATATAGGAAACCCTAAGGGGTTGTACTCGCTATGGAGTACCCCACTGCAGGCTAGAGAACAATAACATTCTGACAAGCCGTTCTTGTTGGCGATGCGAATTGCTGACTGGTTGTCGCTAAAAGGGTGAAGCTGAGTAACTGAGTTAGCTTTGCTTCTTCCAGGAGTTCGCGAAGGTAGAGTCCTTCCTTAGTGGCTGAGCAGAGTGCTATATATTCTGCTTCAGCTGAGGAGAGCGCGATTAATTCCTGTTTGCTAGACTGCCAGGAGATAGGTCCGATGGGTTCGAACCGATAGATGTAGCCGGTGCGCGAGCGTCTGTTGTCGGAGTCGCCCGCGTGATCGGCGTCGACGTAGCCGATTAGCTTAGGCGTTGTAGTTGCGTTCTTGTGGTAAGTCAGACCGATCGTCGGGGTGCTGACGAGGTAGTGAAGAGCGCGGTCGAGCTCCGCTAGGTGTTCCGTTTCAGGCTTCTTGAGGTTGGTGGCGAGCTGGCTTGTGGAGTACGATAGGTCCGGGCGGCAGGTGACAGCTGCGAAGAGGAGGCATTCTAGCTTCCTCTGGTAGTCTCGTGTGCCTGGGGGCTTGAGTAGAGTAGAGCCTCCCTTGAGATGATGGTCGGTGTGAGTGCGAAGCGCTTGGCGATGGTGTCGGCGTATTTCGCTGCGCTGAGATAGATCACGTCTTCCTCTTCCTGGATGTTGAGCCCGAGGTACTGAGTGTCGGTAGATGAGACCGTGAGTGTGAGGTCTTGCTGCAGCTCCCCTTCAAACCAGGTTGTGACACCGTCAGTCGAGCCGATGTAGAGTAGGTCGTCTACATACACGATTAGTAGGATGTAATCGGTGCCTTTCGTAAGCCGGTACATGCCCTGATCGTGCGGTAGTTGCTTGAAGCCGATACGAATGAGGCGAGCGTGCAGGTATTGTTGCCACAGTCTTGGAGCCTGCTTGATCTCGTAGAGCAACTTCAGCAGCTGACAGACTTGGTTAGGCTCTCCGTTGGAGCCGTGCGGTAACTCGACGAAGATTTCTGCGTCGACAGGTGCGTAGAGAAATGCGTCCGCGACGTCGATTTGTCACAACTTCTTCTTCATGGCGGCAATCGCAAGGAGGATTCGCAGTGAGGTATGTCGGCTGACTGGAGCGAATGTCTTGGTGAAGTCGCGTCCGTGTTCTTGGTCGAAGCCATGTACGACCTAGCGTGCTTTGAATTTGTCGATGGTGCCGTCAGCTTTTGTTTTCACTCGGAAAACCCACTTTTCGATGAGAATCGTTTTGTTTCGCGCCACACTGATAGGGACGACTTTCCAAGTGTTGCGCTCCTCTAGTGCCCTTCATTCCCTGTCCATGGCTTTGCGCCATTTTTCCTTATGCCCCGCCCCCCCAGAGCCTGCTGAACTATGGCAGGCTCCTTAGGAATTGCCGTGCCGTGGACTGCGGTGACGAGCCCAAGTATCTGGAGTCCACTCTGTGTGTAGCGGGGGAGTGACATGTCCGCGGGATAAACAGCTTCGTCTCCCGCTTCTGGATCAGGTTCGAAGTTGGGTCCTACGCGTTCTGCTTTGTCGGTGTTGACTTCTGCATGTGTAACGTAACCGTTGTCAGCGAAATGGTAATAGGTTTTGGCGTTGATGCTTTCGCGTGGATTTTCGTCGTCCATTGGCACGTTGACGGAGCAGTAGGGGAGAGGTCCGGCTTCTTCCGAGGCTCCTTGCACGTTCTGCTCGTCCCAGTCAGCTTTGTCGACTGCCGAGGCGAAGGCTCGGGTGCCAAGAAAACCACCGGAACGATCGGGGTTTCTTTCTTGCAAGTTGGCAAGGTAATACCGGAGGGTGAGGTTTTCGTAGAAAATGACATCACGTGCTGCTACTGTTTCCTTTGTCTCGACGTAAAAATTCTTCCATGCGTTGTAGTGTTTTTCGATGCCCAGGTGTAGTCCCCACTGTGCGCGTTGTGAGAATCGGCCAGCTCGTGCAGATGGAGGCCGGTACTGTACCATGCAGCCGAAGACTCTTACATTTTTGTGCTGCCCAGTTTTCTTGTCCACAGCAGATGTGGTGATGCGTTGTTCGGGAGCGATGATGACGAGAGCAGGTTGTGCAGCATGACGGCGTGGTCCATTGCTTCGGGCCACTAGTGGTTGGGCCGGTGCATGCCACGTAGCAGCTTGCGCATGGTGTTCTGGAGGGTCCTGTTCATCCTTTCTGCTACACCCTGCTGTTGATAGGCGTAGGGAAGAGAGATGAGTCGTTTGATTCCTCTCTCTGCCAAGTATCCCTTGAACCTCTGTGAGGTGTATTCTCCTCCCCCGTCTAACTGGAAGCTTTTTAGTTTGACGCCCGATTCTCGTTCTGCTACTGGAAGCCAGGCGATGAAGGCTTCGAAGGCCATGTCCTTGCTTGGAAGATTTAGGTGCCAGACGTATCGAGTGGCTGCATCGATGAAGGTGATGGTGTAGTTGTACGCGTTTTGTCCAGGCTCGCGGTTGTACAAGATGTCGCTGTACACCTTCTCGAGTGGCGCGTAAGCTGGTGCGCTTAGGTTGTGGTGAGACGCGAACGGTTGATGCGGTAAGTCAGCTTCGGGACAGGTGAAGCATGTTCCACGGGCTCGCTGAATTTCTCTGCCGTCCGTTAGGAGTAGAGAGTCTTTATCGAGCACGCTTGCTCTTATCGTGTTGTTTAACACCGTGTTGCTTGGGTGTCCCATTCTTGCGTGCCAGGTTCCTTCAGTTGCACGATGTCTGGGTGAGCGCCGTTACATATCGGAGTTGGAATAGAAGCTGGCGGTGAAGTTGGCGCTTCGATGAACTTCTCGTGGTGCTGGGAGCAGTTGCTGCGCGGGTGTCGGTGGTGTGTCGTCGACGAAGATCGGTGCCGTTGAAGGACCAGCGATTGGTGTTGATGTTGCCGCTGTTGTCTCTACTGCTACCGATGTTGTCTCTGGTGCTGCGTTTGTTGTCTCTGCTGCTGCCGTTGTTGTCTCTGCTGCTGCCGTTGTTGTCTTTGCTGCTGCCGATGTTGTCTCTGCTTCTGCCGTTGTTGTCTCTGCTGCTGCCGATGTTGTCTCTGCTGCTGCCGAATGTTGAATTGTCGCTAACGCCCTTGTTCTTTCTGCTTCAAGTATCGTGTGTGAATACCAGAAGCCTTCTGGACTGAAGTCTGGATCAAGATCTGCTGGGTGCGTCCAGTTGGTGAAGTTAACAATAGCGTCACTGTCGGCGGTGCCGAGATCGGGAACGAAGTCAAGAACGAAAACGTTGTTTTTCAGGACCGCCTTTCTGATGTAAAGGCCTCCTCTTCCGTGGTACAACTTGAATTCTTGAGTGGTGTTGTCTGCTTCGAGATGGATGCCCTTCGCCATCAGCTGGCTGACGCTGAGTAAGTTATATCCAAGTCCTTTTGCTATCAGAACCTTTGACATCTGTAGTATCACGTTTGTTTCTCGTGACTGAAGTTGAACCACTCCTTGTCGTCGTGTGCGCAGGTTTTGGTTGTTGGCGACGGTGATAACTACTTCGCGTTGAAGTTGGTATTCTCGCTGCACAAAGCGACCAGAGGAGCACATGTCTTGCCCGTAGCAGCTATCCAAGAACCAAGTGTCTTTTCCGGATGGTTCGCTTTGGGCAATGGCGGCGTACGTCGGGTTTGGTTGAAGCGACTCGCGGCGAGGTGTGGCGTTGTCGAGTTGCTCTTCTGGTGAGTAATGTGGTGGTGACCCGGTGACGCAGGAGTCGGTTAGTCTTGCCATGCAACTGATGATGTTTCTTGTTCCTTGTGCAGGTTGTCCCGTTGAAGACTGCGGCTGGCTCGTGGGGTTCGCCTGCGTCGATGCTATTGAACAAGGAATGAAATGACTAAGAATGAAATGAGTACAAATATGGAAACCTAGAAGTGTGTACCCCCTATAGGCTAACCCATTGTAGCCTAAACAACTACAACAATATATAATGTTTGACACACCCCCATAGGCGAAGTGGGGGAGAACTAGGGGTCACAAGACCAGTCAAGTAAAGCAAAGCAAAGCAAAGCAAGCTCAGGGTGGATCACAATGTCACCACACAATCCGAGCAAAAGTTCAAGGCCACAAGGCCAGTTCACATGCAGGAGTACATATATATATAAGACTAAACAAGCAAGAGCAGTGATATATATATGTAACAGTACAAAGGGGGTCAAGAGGAGAGCAAGTGAGGCAGGACAGACACAAGACCCAGCTGGGTACAGCAGCGCTGATGATCACAAGGCGCAAGTGCCTTGGTGAAAACATCAGCAGTGTTGGCCTCAGAGGCCACGTACGCAAGTCGCAACTGACCACGCTGCTGTAGCTCACGAGCAAGGAAGTAGCGGAGAGCAATGTGCTTTGTTCTGTGCTCCATTCTCTGCTCTCGACACAAGGCCAGCATGGCCTTGTTGTCGACGTACAGGACTGGAGGAGAACGAGGCGGCTCTCCAAGGTCGGTCAGCAGGTAGGTGAGCCAACGAAGCTCCTAAGCAGCCATGGCCCCTGCGTAGATCTCAGCCTCACAACTGGAGCCGAGAACAGAAGACGAGCGAGTAGCCCGCCACGAAACAGAGCCGGAACCAAGGCTGAAGGTGTAACCCTGTGACGACCGCTGCGTAGCCTGGTCGTCAGCCCAAGAAGCGTCCGCGTGACCAGTGAGGACCACTGGACTCCACCCTCCAAGCACTAGTCCCATGCCCGACGTACTGCACAAGTAACGCCACACCCTCTTCGCTGCAGCCATGTGCTCTGGTCGGTGTCTCCCAGGAGCAACATAGCGCGCAAGAATGCTAAGAGGGTATGCAAGGTCAGGTCGTGTGCAGGTCATCAGGTACATGAGACAGCCAACAAGCTCTGGGTACGGGCCACTCGACTCTACGGACTCATCCGAAGGCAGAGCTGAGAGCGAGTGGCGAGTAGATAGAGGAGTGGCCTGAGGCGAGGAGTACGTGAAGCCGAAGCGCTGAAGGACCTGCTGCACCATGTGTGACTGAGTCAGGGTAATGGTGCAGCGTGCTCTGTCCCGGGTGATCTGCAAGCCAAGGTAGCTGCGCAGTTCACCCAGGTCAGTGCACGTGTGTCTCTTCTGCAGCTCGGACTTCACGTAGGCGAGTCCAGCAGTGTCAGCAGTGGCAAAGACCAAGTCGTCGACGTACACGAGGATGTAGAACGGCGGCAGAGAAGTGTCGGTGCGCAGAAACAGCGACGGGTCGGCAGTAGAAGGAGCAAACCCAAGTGCCGCCAGCGTGGTCCTCAGTGTGTCGTGCCACTCACGTGGCGCCTGGCGGAGACCGTAGACTGGACGCCGGAGACTCCACTGGGTACCAGAAGGGAAAGACCCAGTGAAGCCAGGTGGGCGACGCAGCCAGATCTCCTCGTGCAGGCTGCCCTGCAAGAAAGCAGTGCTGAAGTCGAGAGAGTGAAGCTCGTAGTCCCGGTGAGCAGCAACGTGCAGGAGTACCCGAAGAGTGGTCATCTTCGGGGTGGGGGAGAAGGTCTGAAAGTAGTCAACTCCCTGCCGCTGACTGAAGCCACGAGCCACGTAACGCGCCTTGAAGACAGGCGGAGAACCCGGCGGCCGCTTCACCCTGAAGATCCACATGCCACTGACGATGTTCGCCCCAGGAGGGGGGACAGCGTCAACGTAGGTGCCTGTGGACTTCCAGGAAGCCATCTCTGCATCCATAGCTGCCTGCCACTGAGAGGAGTAGGGACCCTCTATCGCCTCCGCGTAAGAGCGCGGAGTCGGGATGTCTAGTGCATCCGGGTCTCCCTCAGGAACTAGTAGTACAGACGTGAGATGACGTGAAGCGGCAGCCAAGCATTGAAACTCCTCCTGCCTGTCCTCAAGGACGTCCGTGCCAAGGGCACACGCACCCCCGACGGACGGAGGACAGACAGACTCAGACTCAGCGACAAGACTAGCAGCGTAGTCAAGACGACAGCGAGCAGCAAAGTCGACGAGCTCAGCAACTAGGGCAGACGCAGCAGAAGACTCGAAAGAAGGGTCAGTGACGGCAGTAGCAAGGAGACGCGTGACAGTAGGACTGGTAGCACGAAGAGAGTCCGACTCCGGGTCGGCAAGAGCAGGAAGAGAGGAAGCAGGAGGAGAAGGCAACGGGGCACGCAGAGGGGCAGTGGACGGACGCAGAGACATCCGGTGCGTGCCAGGGGCAGGAGGAGGACGTGGACGCGAAGTACGAGCTCCAGTGCTAGCAGGACGGACAGGCGACGCAGGGCGAGACGCAGGCTCACGACGCTCAGTAAGACCTCCTGTAGGACCAGAGTAAGGAGAAGGAGCAGGCAGTGACTGAACAGGCAGTGGACACACTAAAGGAGGGGGAGGACCAGGAGGAGGCGAGAGACCAAGAACCTGCTGAAGGAGCGGAACGAAGTACGCCTGAGGGCGCGCGGCGACTCCAGACACAGCAGGGACAGCACGAGTGCCCCCAGCGGCAGTACCAACGCCCGAGTCCGTAGCACCAGCAGGGACTCCAACACCAGGGTCCTCAGCACCAGTCACAGCTCCAACGCCCGGGTCCTCAGCACCATCAGCAGCTCCAACGCCCGGGTCCGCAGTACCAGCAGGAGCTCCACCGCCCGGGTCCTCAACACCAGCAGCAGCTCCAACGCCCGGGTCCTCAGCACCAGCAGCAGCTCCAACGCCCGGGTCCGCAGTACCAGCAGCAGCTCCAACGCCCGGGTCCGCAGCACCAGCAGCAGCTCCAACGCCCGGGTCCGCAGTACCAGTAGCAGCCCCAACGCCCGGGTCCTCAGCACCAGCAGCAGCTCCAACGCCCGGGTCCTCAGCACCAGCAGCAGCTCCAACGCCCGGGTCCGCAGCACCAGCAGCAGCTCCAACGCCCGGGTCCGCAGCACCAGCAGCAGCAGGGTCCGTGAGACAAGGCGCGCCACTACGAAGTGTGCAACGGCGCTCGTACCACTCACGGATCCGCTCACGAGAGGGGAGCTCCCGACTAGAAGGAGAAGTGCCAGCACCAGTCTCCGTAGCACGCCTGGTCCCAGAGGTACCCCTCCGTAGGCTGCAGTACTGTAAGTACCACTCACGCAACTGCTCCGAGGAGAGGTCTCGGCCAGGCGGAGGACCCCCTGGCGCAGTACCGCCAGGCTCAGCACCCCCAGTCACCGTACCCCCAGGCTCAGCACCCCCAGGCACAGCACCCCCAGGCTCAACACCCCCAGTGTCCGCACCCCCAGGCTCAGCACCCAGAGTCAGCACCCCCAGGCTCAGCACCCCCAGAGTCCGCACCCCCAGGCTCAGCACCCCCAGTGTCCGCACCCCCAGGCTCAGCACCCCCAGCAGGACGAGAGTCGACAGCAACCTCAACAGGCTCGACCGGGTCTACCTGAGACACACCTGAGGGAGCGGCACCCTGAGGGGGGAGGGGGTCTACGACAGCAGCACCTGGCGCGAGGAAGAGAGGCGGGGGAGGGAGCGGGGAAGTGCGGTAGGGGAAGAGGCGGTAGTAGGGGACAGACTCGTCAAAAGTGACGTCCTGAGAGGGCAAGACCCGGCGCGAGGTGGCGTGGTAAAACTGCCAACCAGGTGCGTCCGGAACAAAGCCGAGGAAGACGCAGGGAACAGCACGAGAGGAGAGCTTGTCCGCAGACGAATCGCGAACAAAAGCTCGAGATCCCCAGACCCGGAAACGCGACGCATCGCCTACCTCCCCCGTCCACAGCAGTGTGGGCGAGGTCTCCGGCAAGGAGACACGGGGCCAGAGGTTGAGCTGATGCGCAGCGTACCGGACCGCAAACGGCCACAGAAAATGGGGGGCAGCCGCATGGATCAAGGAGGTACGAGCGACCTCCATGACCAGGCCAATGCGGCGCTCCGCAACCCCATTCTGCTGTGGAGAGGCCGGAAGCGTGAACGACTGCTCAATGCCGTGCTCAGCACAGTAGGCTGCCAAGAGGTTGGAGGAGAACTCACCACCTCTGTCAGAGTGCAAGCGCAGGACAGGAAAGTCCGAGCGGAAACGCTCGCTGAGCTGGAGACAAGCTCTGCGGATCCAAGGGATCAAAACATCAGGGACCTCACCCTTGGTGCGCAAGGGGAAGACCGTGGTGTAGCGCGAGTAGTCGTCAACAACGATCAGGAAGTACCTCTCCTGACCCTGACCACGGACGCGGGCTGGGCCCCACACGTCCATGTGGAGCGTCTGCAAAGGAGCAGTCGTCGGGGGAAACGAGGAGGAGTGAGGAGCGGCGCGCTGCCGCCCCTCGACACAGGGAAGGCAGGGAGGAGCAGGCGAGGGTGGGAGAGGAGGGAGAACCCTGGGAAGACCAGAGACAAGGTACCGGGAGTGCATGGCACGAAGGCGCTGCACAGACGGGTGGCCAAGTCGGTGGTGCCAGAGGACAGTCTCGTGCGCTAGAGAGCGACACGAGCAGGGGGCAGACAGCTGACCTGACGCGGACGCAAACGCAGACGCAGACGCAGCGACCTGAGGGGAGGCAGTAGTCAGTGTGTACAGGTCCGACCCCGGCTGCCGGGTGAAGGTAGCCAAGTGGCGGCCCGTACGAGCACACGTGCAGTGTGTCACACGCTCGTAGGCAGGGGTGAACTGGTGAACACCCCCGTCCTGGAGAGCAGAACCTGCCACCAAGTTCGTGGAGAACGAGGGGAGGTGGAGACCTGACAGTGTGCCCGACGGGACCGCAGGGCAGGGAAGGACAGTGGAGGAGGTCGCAATGACCGGACCCCCAGAGGGGTCAGCAAGGGAGACAACAACTGGCCGAGCAAGGGGCTCAAGGGCAGTGCGGTCACGAAAGAAACAGCGAGAGGCACCTGAATCCAGCGTGAAGGTGTGCAGTGCTGCAGTCGACACAGTACCAGGGGGGCCAGACACGCACGCACCTAGAGCAGCAGCCTCACTCGTCCTAATGCCCGGGTCGGGCGGGACACTCAGGTACTCAGAACCCTCTCCACTAGTAGACATCACATACATGGCAGTGAGAATAGCATCAAAATCTAGAGCATAGATATCAATCCCCTTCTTCAGGAGATCAAGCCAGCGGGGCAGCTCAGTGGCCTGAGGGAACTGAACACGCCAAGCGTCGCTCAGACGAGCGAAGCAACGCTGTGTGGCGTGCGGTCCCCCACACGGCTGGCCAGTGCGGTCACCAGTGCAAATGACGTACGTGCAGCTAAGGCCACCCCCCCCCCCGTGCTGAGAGTACCACTCACGGACCTCCTGGGGCGAGGGAGTGTGCTGCTGTCCCTGGCCACCGCCAGTGCCGCCACGCCCACCACTCCCGCCACCACCTCCTCGACCACCCCAACCCCTGCCGCTGCCTCGTCCACCGCCACCCCCACTACCTCCTCCGCCCCGGCCACCTCCCCCGCCGCTGCCGCCACCCCCACCACCGCTGCCACCTCCCCCACCCGCGCCACCCCCCCCGCCACCACCTCCCCCACCACCGCCACCCCCGCTGTCACCACCACCGCTCTTGTCCCCCTTGCCCTTGCCGCTGCGGCGTCCGCCCGAAGCAGACGCAGTCCCGACCTTCTCAGCACCAAGGAGGTCGTCAGCAGCAGCAGAGGCGACAGAGGGAAGAAGGGGGGAGGGAGAACACCCCTCAAAGAACGGGGTGCGGGGGTCACCGCGAGAGGCACCTACAGCGACTATGCTAGTCTCGGCTGCAAGGAGTTCCTTCTCGAGGAGGGCAATGGTGAGCTCGGCGGGGGAGCGAGCGAGGAAGTGGTCCCTGACTGAGCGCAGCGAGTCAGGGAGGCGCGTGACTAGGTGGTAGAGAGTGATCCAGAGCGGGGGTGGGTTCGTGGCTAGGAACTCATCAGGCATAGCGGCGCGGAAGCGAGCCTCACTAGTGCGGAGGTGGGTAATGAGGTCAGCGACAGTGTGAAAGGAAGCTAAGTCGGGGAACAGGTAGGGAAGAGAGAGACGGCCTAGAGCAGCAGAGGCCGGTGAGGAGTAGCGGGCAACGACAGCAGTGTACAGTGCCTGTGCAGTCTTGTGTTGCCCAAAGTGCTCGCGCTCATCTATCGGCAGAGAGTTGCGGATAGCGAAGCGAGCATGGGCGTCACGAGTCTGCCACTGTGAGCGAGCAGTGCTGTCGGCAGTAGCAGCAGGAGCAGTAGCGTGGCCTGGGGCGTGATCGTACAGCGAGATGTCTTCCTTGGCAGTGAGCTGAAGGAAGAGGTGTAGGTCATCAAGCCAGGTGTCGAACTTCACTGGGCGCCCCTCAGCATCAAAGGCTAGCACTGGAGGGCTAGCCATGGTAGTAGCAGTAGTAAAAGCAGCGGGAGCAGTAGGTAGGTAGGGCGGCGCGGCTCGGTACAGGTAGGGCGGCGCGGCTCGGTATAGGTAGGGCGGCGCGGCTCGGTACAGGTAGGGCGGCGCGGCTCGGTATAGGTAGGGCGGCGCGGCTCGGGTCGGGCGGCGCGGCTCGGGTCGGGCGGCTCGGTTCAGGCGGCTCGGTTCCGTTAGGGCCGGGCTGTTCGGTGCGGGCGGCGCGGTCTAGGTGGGGCCGTTCGAGGCGGCTAAGGGGAGCGCGGGGAGCGGGTGGGGTTGGGGACGGGGCCGACGCGGGCTGTAAGGGGTAGGGACGGGGCCGACGCGGGCTGTTAGGGGTAGGGACGGGGCCGACGCGGGCCTCTAGGAGTAGGGACGGGGGCCGACGCGGGCCTCTAGGGGTAGGATCGGGGGCCGACGCGGGCCTCTAGGGGTAGGATCGGGGCCGTCGCGGGCCTCTAGGGGTAGGGACAGGGCCGTCGCGGGCCTCTAGGGGTAAGGACGGGGCCGTCGCGGGCCTCTAGGGGTAGGCTCGGGGCCGACGCGGGCCTCTAGGGTAGGCGCGGGGCCGACGCGGGCCTCTAGGGGACGAGCTCGGGGCCGACGCGGGCCATTAGGGCTAGGCGCGGGGCCGATTCGGGGCCTCTAGGTGCAACAGCGCGGGGCCTATAGGGCCTCTAGAGGCATGAACGTCGAGGCGCCCTAGGGCAGGTAGGCAGATAGGCAGGTAGGTAGTGGTGGGCCCTTAGGAAAAACGGTCCTAGGAAGGACCTGCTCTATACCATGTTGAACAAGGAATGAAATGACTAAGAATGAAATGAGTACAAATATGGAAACCTAGAAGTGTGTACCCCCTATAGGCTAACCCACTGTAGCCTAAACAACTACAACAATATATAATGTTTGACAGATGCCACTTGGCTGCTTGAAGTTCGAAGCTAGCGCTGCAGTGGCGTTGTTTGTTGTCGATTTGGGCAGTGTGTGCGCGGATGTCCAGACGTCTTGCAGATGTGGCAGAACGGAGGTACTGGCTTTAGATGTAGTCGGTTGTTGTTGTTGTTGTTGTTGTTGTTGTTGCGTCGTTGGGTGTGGAAGGCGAATTCGGGTACTGACGACTTCCTCTTTTGTCGTTCTTCTTGCAGATCCATATCTTGCTGCTTGGCGTGAATTTCGGCGCAGAGTGCTGCTTCGGAGATTCTTCCGTGGGCTCGGAGGATAGCTTTTGTGGCGCGCCATTGAGGACCGAGGCCGCCGATGATGATTGTCACGAAGGCGTCTTCTGATATTGATACTCGGCATCGAAGGAGTTTGTCGCGCAATTCGCGACAACGGCTGATATACGCCATTCCCTTCTCACCTGGTTTCATTTCAACTGTTGTCAGTTGCGCCATTAACCGGCTTTGGTTTACGCTATCTGTTGCTTGGTACAGGTTCTTCAAGTGGCTGTATGCGAGCTCGGCGGAGTTGCCGTATCCCCGGTAAGACCGTATGTTCTGCTGCTGAGTCGGGGTGATGTTTCTTAGTAGGATTGTGTACGCCATCATTGACTGATAGGTGTACTGTTGCTTCTCGTACTGTGTGACGTTTGTTGGGTATGGCAGGGACCCGTCGAAGAAGCCAAGAATCTGCGTGCCTTCCATCATTAAGTCGAACTCGAACGACCAGGTGAAGAAGTCCTTTCCGTCGAAAGGCCTTGACGTCTGCAGTTTTAAAACGTGGGCGAACTGCGACTGAACTTGAAGTGCGTCCGGTGGTTTCTCCTGTCCGGGTGCGGGCTGCGGTTGTGGAATAAAGCTGACGGAGCCGCGGTGGGGCTCGTACGGAGCAAAGGTAGGTTGCTGCTGTTGATTTTCACTTGCGTAGGATGAACCGTCAAGGCTCATTGGGGTCACGTCGTTGTTGTTGTTGCTGTTGTGTGACTGCGCTGGTACCGATTGCTGGTGTTGCTCGTAGAAGGACATGAAGGAGAAAAACTTCTCCATCATGCTTTGGTCGAAGCCTGCAGGTTGATTCGCAGGAGACTCGTTGGATGTTGCCCTGGGTCTTGTTGCCGTGCCCTCCTCTGTCTGTAGGCCAGAGGCAGGAGGTGGAGTAGGAGTAGTGCCGGGAGAACCAATAGAGGAACTCCTTTCCTTCTGAGTAGCCATGTCTTCTGATGTTGTAGGTGTTTTGATAGTTGAATTCCCCCTGATAGCTCTCATACCATGTTGGGCTGAAAAAAGCCCTTAGGATCTTTGCAGGGGTGAACTCTGGGTAGGAATGATGTAATAGCGGAAGCGTTTAGTGAAGAATTGTGAACCACCTTGCGCTAGTATGTGAGGGCAAAGTCGATTGATTAAGGCAAAGAGAAACAGGATTATATAAGAGTACAAGGAATGTGAAGAGATACAGTTAAAACTACTTTACTGTTGCTGTTGCGGTTCGATACAGTGACGAATCGGGCAACTGCTCTGTAGCGAGTCAGTTGTGTGTCCTTGCTGTCGCGCTGTACTTGTCAGGTCAAAGGTCGCTGACCTTTGAATTTCGCGAAACCTCCAGCAGTTACTTCAACCTCCGAAGGTTGACTCGCTGGTACCTCGATATGCTTTGTTTCGCTTGTGCCTTGGTGTTTCGACACGACAGAGGCGCTTAAGCTCGATTGTTTCCAACAAGCGTGACCCATTCCGTACTCTGTTATTGTGTTTTGTTAGTTTTTTAATTTATGTTTTTTTCCGTCTTTCCATCTATTCTCGTCACCCTCTCTCCCGCAGTCTATCCTCTGGATGGTCGCCTATCTTTTCTCCCGTCGCCCTCCCTTTTCTCATCGCCCTCACGTTTCCCGTCGCCCTCCTTTTTCCCGTCGCCCTCCCGTTTCTCGTCGCCCTCCCTTCTCCCGTCGCCCTCCCGTTTCCCGTCGCCCTCCCTCTTTCTCTTCATTTGCATCACCTTGCCCATCATAATTTCCCCCCTAGTGCTGTTTTTCTCTTATGTTCCCCGTTATTGCACCTCTCTTAGGCCTCAAGTCCAAGGCAACACATTGATCAGAGCTCTACTAGCTCTAATTACGTTCAAACACTTTCACTCTCATCACGTGTATGTGTGTCTACTAGTTGTGAATTTGGTGAAGTAATGGTTGTAGTGAATGCAGGAGTGCTCGTCGCTCAACTTCGCGCCAAATTCGCACATGTACATGTGAGAGAACCTGGCTGCCAAACAGAATTGACCATGAACTATCGTTCCTGGTCCAATAAGAAACTTGTTCGAAGGTCGGAAAAAAAAGCACACACACAGCACTTCCAACTTTCCAAAACAAAACAAAAATACTTCATCTTCAAGTGGACCCAACTAGAAGGGGGGGGGTCACTATTTTGCCTACTGGCTTTAACGTAGCTTCTGTAATGTCACAAATCATGGATGAGTTCCTCCTGTTCAGAGAGGGAGGGCCACAATTCTTGTGCAGCAGCGCCACAGACACATGGATGCAGGTCCTATTACCTATGTCACGGTAGCCCATGTTTCCTTCCCGAGTGAGGGTACATTCTGCTGTGGACCACGTCCCAATCGATATGTCCCAATCGATTTTAGCCCGAGTCGCGCTCAAATGTTTCGAGTCTGCATGTCCCAATCGATCGATGTATTGCGACTCTGCACAGACGCGCGACAATTATATGCGATCGACTGTGATTGGTCAGAGAACAATTTGACCCACTCGTCCCTGTCAATAATTCCGGGAGTGTCCAATCGACCAATCACGAAGCTGTGTACGCGTTGTTGGGGATAAGGGGGTTTTTCCAATATGGTCCAGATACATGCTGCATGAGTTGACATTTGGCACCGCGTGCGACTGCTGGGGTGTGTTGCAATTAGCTGGCGAATGTTCCGTGTTTCACGTCACCCAATGATAAATACAATTGGCGACAACGACGGGCGGCCCGGCATTCTGATACCTGGCAGAATATGCTGTACGTACGCGTCCCAATCGATTGGGACACATCGATTGGGACATGATCCACAGCGGAATGTACCCTGAGCAATAAGAGGATAGTGCCTTTTCCTGTGTCTTCAGGAGTACGGCGAATGACGCCATTTGGTCCAATCGGTCCATTGGACCAACTGGCCATTTGGAGTGGATTATCAGGCCAGTTGGTCCATTTGGTCCACTGGATGTATTACATGTATGCTAGCGTAGAGTGTAACTCTACTACTGATGGTACAACACACATTGTTGTCATAGTATCATGTGCAGGCAGGACCATTCATTCGTTGGACATGGTGCTCCAAGAAATTAGGGTCACTTCACTTGCAGGATGGTGGTGGTGAGTGAGTGTTGATGTCTGGTGTTATTGTCAAACATAATAGTTGAGGGGCCTAGGGTTTGACCTAGGCAAGAGTGACGAGAGGAAAAGTGCAAGCCAAAAAAGGAGTTCAAAGTAGAGGGCATACAAGATATAGGCAAGGAATTAGGCAAATGGTACACCACCTAGCAAGAAACTAAGATAACTACACTAGGCTACTGTAGGCATTTATATGAATGTATACAAATACATTTCAACACACCCCCTAAATGCCTACAGTGAAAACCCATGTGTAGCACAAAGCCTGCAGGGGTACACCAGGTGCAGTGGAAGAAGCAGCAGCAGGATATAACAATGGCAGCCGGTGCATTAGTGGGCTGCAGCCAAGGCAAATGCAGTAGCACGTGAAGGGGCGGCAGGTCGCCTGAGGAGCGGGCTCTGTGGCTGCAACGTGCAGCAGGACAGCAACGGCTCGACGGCAGCACCTGCAGGCCCCAGCAGCAAGCAGCAAAAACAAGGGCAGGTGGCGGCAGCAGGAGGTGCCACGGTAGCAGCGGGTTGCAGCTGCAATTTCCTGACTGTCTTCCGCCACCCTCTCTTACCCTCCCCCCCACAGCAGCACGAGCGGCAGTGAGAGAGAGAGGAGGGGCGACTGCTGGCTATGCATAATCTCTCTCGCCACCCCCTCACACTCCCCCTCCCCCCACGGGTGCGCGAGGAGCAGTGAGAGGGAGGAAAAGGCAAACAGCGGCGGCAGGAGCTGTGTCACCCACGCGCCAACCTCACACCCTCCCCCCCCCTTTTTACTGGCGCACGAGCAGCAGGTGCGGGGCAGGGGAGCTGCACAGTAGCGCGCGGCCATACGTGGCTGCGCGCGGCTGTGCGCGGCTTCACGCAGCCGTACGCAGCTGTGCGCGGCTGCGCGTGGCTGTGGCAGCTCGTAACGGGACGAGGGGCGGGGCAGATCGAGACGGGGCGGGTAGCGCGGGGCGGGTGACAGGGCGAAGGAGCAACGGGGCAGCACGAGCCGCCCAGCTCGTCGCCATTTCAGCAGACACCTCGTCGTCGCGCCCGTCACGTCAGTCACAACTAAGGGCGCAACGGGCGCCACGAAACGAGAAATACGCGGTGGGCCCATGGGGTAGTTAAAAAAAGCAGGCCATGATGTTATGTGCTCTGTACCATGTCAAACATAATAGTTGAGGGGCCTAGGGTTTGACCTAGGCAAGAGTGACGAGAGGAAAATTGCAAGCCAAAAGAGGAGTTCAATAGTAGAGGGCATACAAGATATAGGCAAGGAATTAGGCAAATGGTACACAACCTAGCAGGAAACTAAGATAACTACACTAGGCTACTGTAAGCATTTATATGAATGTATACAAATACATTTCAACAGTTATATGGTAAGTGATTGTCAAATGTTGTAGCCTGTAGTGAGGTTTTTCTTAGGGGGTACAGAAGTTAGGGTTTTGTGAAACAAATGAGAAGAGGAATGAAATGACTAAGTCAGAAATTGGTACAAATAACAAACCCTAGGAATCTGTACCCCATATGTGCTACCCCACTACAGCCTACAAACATGTATCAGCTATAATGTTCTGACACACCCCCATAGGCAAAGTGGGGGAGAACAAGGGGTCACAAGACCAGTCAAGCAAAGCAAAGCAAGCTCAGGGTGGATCACAAAGTCACCACACAGTCCGAGCACAAGAGCAGGGCCAAAGGCCAGTTCACACGCAGGAGTACAGACATATATATATTACTAGACAAGCAAGAGCAGGTATATATATAGATCACAGTACAAGTGAAGTCAGGAAGAGAGCAAGTGAGGCAAGACAGGCACAAGACCCAGCTGGGTACAGAAGCGCTGATGGTCACAAGGCGCGAGTGCCTTGGTGAACACATCAGCAGTGTTGGCCTCAGAGGCCACGTACGCAAGTCGCAGCTGACCACGCTGCTGCAGCTCACGAGCAAGGAAGTAGCGGAGAGCAATGTGCTTCGTTCTGTGCTCCAGACGCTGCTCTCGACACAAGGCCAGCATGGCCTTGTTGTCTACGTACAGCACTGGAGGAGAACGAGGCGGCTCTCCAAGGTCAGTCAGCAGGTAGGTGAGCCAGCGAAGCTCCTGTGCAGCCATGGCCCCGGCGTAGATCTCAGCCTCACAACTGGAGCCGAGAACCGAAGACGAGCGAGTAGACCGCCACGAGACAGAGCCGGAACCAAGGCTGAAGGTGTAACCCTGTGACGACCGCTGCGTAGCCTGGTCGTCAGCCCAAGAAGCGTCCGCGTGGCCCGTAAGGACCACTGGACTCCGCCCTCCAAGCACTAGCCCCATGCCCGACGTACTGCACAGGTAGCGCAATACCCTCTTCGCTGCAGCCATGTGCTCAGGTCGGTGTCTCCCAGGAGCAACATAGCGTGCAAGGATGCTCAGAGGGTATGCAAGGTCAGGTCGTGTGCAGGTCATCAGGTACATGAGGCAGCCAACAAGCTCTGCATACGGGCCACTCGACTCTACGGACTCATCCGAAGGCAGAGCTGAGAGCGAGTGGCGAGTAGGCAGAGGAGTGGCCTGAGGCGAGGAGTACGTGAAGCCGAAGCGCTGAAGGACCTGCTGCACCATGTGTGACTGAGTCAGGGTAATGGTGCGGCGTGCTCTGTCCCGAGTGATCTGCAAGCCAAGGTAGCTGCGCAGTTCACCCAGGTCTGTGCACGTGTGTCTCTTCAGCAGCTCGGACTTCACGTAGGCGAGTCCAGCAGTGTCCGCTCTGGCAAAGACCAAGTCGTCGACGTACACGAGGATGTAGAACGGCGGCAAGGAAGTGTCGGTGCGAAGAAACAGCGACGGGTCAGCAGTAGAAGGAGCAAACCCAAGAGCCGCAAGCGTAGTCCTCAGTGTGTCGTGCCACTCACGCGGTGCCTGGCGGAGACCGTAGACTGGCCGTCGGAGGCTCCACTGGGTGCCAGGAGGGAAAGTCCCAGTGAAGCCAGGCGGACGGCGCAGCCAGATCTCCTCGTGCAGGCTACCCTACAGGAACGCAGTGCTGAAGTCGAGAGAGTGAAGCTCGTAGTCGCGCTGAGCGGCAACGTGCAGCAGCACCCGAAGAGTAGTCATCTTCGGGGTGGGAGAGAAGGTCTGAAAGTAGTCAACTCCCTGCCGCTGACTGAAGCCACGAGCGACGTAACGCGCCTTGAAGACAGGCGGAGAGCCCGGCGGCCGCTTCACCCTGAAGATCCACATGCCACTGACGATGTTCGCCCCAGGAGGGGGAACTGCGTCAACGTAGGTGCCTGTGGACTTCCAGGAAGCCATCTCTGCATCCATAGCTGCCTGCCACTGAGAGGAGTAGGGACCCTCTACAGCCTCCGCGTAAGAACGCGGAGTCGGGATGTCTAGTGCATCCGGGTCTCCCTCAAGGGCAAGCAGTACAGACGCGAGATGAGGTGAAGCAGCCGCTAGACACTGTAACTCCTCCTGCCTGTCCTCTAGGACGTCCGTGCCAAGAGCACACTCACCCCCGACGGACGGAGGACAGACAGACGCAGACTCAGCAACAAGACTAGCAGCGTAGTCTAAGCGACAGCGAGCAGCAAAGTCGACAAGCTCAGTGAGTAGGGCAGACGCAGCAGAAGACTCGAAAGAAGGGTCAGTGACCACAGTAGCAAGGAAACGCGTGACAGTAGGACTGGCAGCACGCAGAGAGTCCGACGCAGGGTCGGCAAGCGCAGGAAGAGAGGACGCAGGAGGAGAAGGCAAAGGGGCACGTAGAGGAGCAGTGGACGGACGCAAAGACATCTGGTGCGTGCCAGGGACAGGAGGAGGACGCTGACGCGAACCGCGACCAGTAGCGCGAGCAGGACGAACAGGCGACGCAGGACGAGACGCAGGCTCACGACGCTCAGCAAGACCTCCAGTAGGACCAGTGTAAGGAGAGGGAGCAGGTAGCGGAGAGGAAGGCTCCAGCAGGGACTGCGACTGGACAGGCGGTGGACCCTCTACCGGAGGAGAAAGACCAAGAACCTGCTGCAGTAGCGGAAAGAAGTACGGTCGAGGCCGCTCAGCAGCTCCAGGCGCAGCAGGGACAGCTCCAGCACCCTCAGCGACAGCACCAGGGCCACCAACTCCTCCAGCAGCAGGACCAACAGCAGCAGTCTCAGCACCAACACCCTCAGCAGCGCCAGCTCCAAGAGGACCCGCAGGCCCAGCAGCTCCGGGACCGGCAGCACCAGCACCCTCGTCAGTCGAAGAAGGTCCAGCTCCAGCTCCAGCAGCACCCCCAGACTGAGCAGCACGCCTCCAACGATGAGCGAACCACTCGCGCAGCTCCTGTGGAGAGAGAGGCTCCCGGGGAGGCTGAGCAGCAGGAGAAACCCCAGGCGCAGTAGCTCCAGACGCAGCACCCCCAGGCTCAGCAGCTCCAGACACAGCACCCCCAGGCGCAGCAGCTCCCAACTCAGCACCCCCAGGCTCAGCAGCTCCCGACTCAGCACCCCCAGACCCAGCACCTCCAGTGACAGCACCCCCCGGCGCAGCACTCCTAGGCTCCGCACCCTCCGCACTAGCACCCCCAGGCTCAGGACCCCCAGCAGCAGCTCCTCCAGGCTGAGCACCCCCGCGGACAGCACCCCCAGAGTCAGCACCCCCAGGCTCAGCACCCGCAGCAGCACCAGAGTCACCAGTAACCTCGACCGGGTCAACGGCGTCTACCTGGAACACACCTGAGGGAGCAGGAACCTGAGGGGGAAGGGGGTCTACCGGGGGGGGGAACCGGCACAAGGAAGTCCGGGGGAGGGGGGAGGGAAGGGGTGCGGTAGGGGAAGAGACGGTAGAAGGGGACCGACTCGTCGAACGTGACGTCCTGGGAGGACAGAACACGACGAGAGGAGGGGTGGTAGAACTGCCACCCTGGGGCGTCAGTGGGGAAGCCAAGGAAGACACAGGGAGCAGCACGAGGGGACAGCTTGTCCGCAGACAAGTCGCGGACAAACGCCCGAGATCCCCAGACACGAAACACAGACGCATCGCCAACCTTCCCCGTCGCCAGCAAGGCTGGGGACATCGCAGGCCTAGAGACCCGCGGGTGAAGGTTGAGCTGATGCGCCGCGTACCTCACCGCAAACGGCCACAGAAAATGGGGGGCAGCCGCATGCATCATGGACGTACGAGCGACATCCATGACCATGCCAATGCGGCGCTCAGCAATCCCATTTTGCTGTGGTGAGTCCGGGAGTGTGAAGGTCTGGCGGATCCCCCGTGCACGACAGTAGTCTCGCAGAAGGCGAGAGGAGAACTCTCCGCCTCTGTCCGAGTGCAGACGCAGAACAGGAAAGTCAGAGCCGAAGCTCTTCCTGAGCTGGAGACGAGCCTCGCGGATCCAGTCGATCAGCACCTCAGTGACAGCACCCTTGCTGCGCAAGGGGAGGACTGTGGTGTAACGCGAGTAGTCGTCAACCACCAACAGGAAGTAGCGCTCGTAACCCTGCCCACGGACGGGGGCCGGGCCCCACACATCCATGTGAAGCGTCTGCAGCGGAGCCTCTGTCGGGGGGAAGTGGGAAGAGTGAGGAGTAGCCCGGAGGCGACCCTCGACACAGGGGACACAGGAAGGCCCTGGCCCGGGGGGGGGAGGAGGGAGAGACCGGGGAAGACCAGAGACAAGGACACGGGAAGCCATGCTCCGAAGACGAGCCAAGGAGGGGTGGCCTAGACGGTGGTGCCACAGGAGAGTCTCGTGAGACAGGAGGCGACAGGAACAGGGGGCAGACTCAGGACCTGACCGGGACGCAGCAGCAAACACCTGACCTGACGCAGCTACCTGACCAGACACAGGGACAGGAGGAGACGAAGTGGTCAGGGTGTAGAGACTCGACCCCGGCCGACGCGAAAAGTTGGCCAGGTGTCGGCCTGTGTCTGCGTCCGTGCAGTGGGTCACCCGCCGCCTCGCAGGAGTGAACTGGTGAACCCCCGCATCCTGTAGGTCCGCACCACTCACCAAGTTCGTAGAGAACGAGGGAAGGTACAGACCAGACAGGGTGCCCGAAGGGGCAGCCGGACACGGGAGGACAGTGGAGAAGTGAGACAGGACAGGACCCCCAGAGGGGTCAGCAAGGGAGACCGCAACCGGTCGGCCAAGTGGCGTGAGGGTAGTGCGGTCTCGAAAGAAGGAGCGAGAAGCCCCAGAGTCAAGTGTGAAAGTGAGGGAGGACGAGGGCGACGCAGTACCTGAGAGCGCAGTCTCACCAGCACCTGAGAGCGCAGTCTCACTAGTACCTGAGAGCGCAGACGCACTGGCACCTAGAGCAGCAGCCTCACAAGTACCTAGGGCAGCAGTACCAATGCCCGGGTCGGGCTGGAAACACCGGTAACTCTCATTCTCCTCACTATAAGTCACAGCATACATAGCAGAAAGGATAGCATCAAAATCAAGATCAAAGATCGCTACACCAGCCCTAAGGAGCTCATCCCAGCGAGGGATCTCACTAGCCCCGGGGAACTGCTGACGCCAAGCGTCCGTCAGGCGGCCAAAGCAGCGCTGGGTGGAGTGGGCACCCCCACACTGCTCAACCGCGCGGTCGCCGGAACGAAGAACGTAGGCGCAGGGACCAGTACCCCCACCCCTCTGACGCGCAGTGTACCACTCACGAAGCTGCTGAGGCGGAGGGATGTCCCGCGAACGCTGCTGCTGCTGCCGCTGCAAGCGCTGGCCACCACCACCGCCGCTCCGCTGCTGGGTACCACCACGACCAGCTCCACCTCCTCCACCAGCACCGCCTCCTCCGCCGCCGCCTCCACCGCCTCCACCTCCACCGCCTCCACCTCCACCGCCTCCACTCCCGCTGCTGCCTCCACCACCACCGGTGCCACCACCACCACCGTCTCCGCCGCTGCTGCCACCACCACCACCACCACTACCACTACTCCCGCCGCCACCCCCACTCCCTCTGCCGCCTCCGCCGCCACCGCCACCGCCCCCTCCAGCTCCGCCCGCGCCCTTGCCCCCCTTGCCCTTGCCAGAGCGACGTCTCCCACTAGGGGCAGACGCCGCGCCGACCGACTCAAGACCAAGCAGGTCGGCCGCAGCAGCAGAGGCAACAGAGGGCAGCAAGGGGGAAGGAGAGCACCCCTCAAAGATGGGGGTGCGAGGGTCACCACGAGAGGCACCGACAGCGACTATGCTCTTCTCCGCTGCGAGGAGGGCCTTCTCGAGGAGGTCGACGGTGAGAGTGGTGGGACAGACTGCGAGAAAGTGGTCCCTGACTACGCGGAGGGAGTCAGGGAGGCGTGCGACTACGTAGTAGAGAGTGATGTACATGGGGGGGGGGTTCTTAGCGCAGAACTCAGCAGGAAGGGCGGCGCGGTAGCGAGTGTCACTAGTGCGGAGGTGCGTAATGAGGTCAGCGACAGTGGGAAAGGCAGAGAGGTCAGGAAAGAGGTAGGGAAGCATGAGACGGCTCAGTGCAGCAGTGGCAGGAGAGGAGTAGCGTGCAACTACAGCGTCGTACAAGGTCTGAGCACTCTTGTACTGACTAAAATGCGCACGCTCAGAGGTAGGGAGGTGGCGACGCACAGCAAGACGTGCAGCAGCATCGCGGGTGGCCCACTGAGAGCGGACAGTGGGATCAGCATCGGCAGCAGGAGCAGGATAGGCGCCAGAGGTGAGGTCAAAGAGAGAAAGGCTGTCAGCTCTGTCGCACTGTAAGAAAAGCTGCAGGTCATCTAGCCAGACCTCAAAATCAATGGCGCGACCCTCGGCGTCAAAGGCTAGGACACTAGGGGTGGCCATGATGACGACAGCGAAGCAGTGCAAGCAGTAGGGAAAGAGGGCGCAGTGACAGAGGGACTGTGCTCACCAGGCAGGGCAGGCCGTGCAGCTCGACAGAAAAGCAGAGCGGCGACCGGGCGGCTCGGGTGTACAGCTGCTCAGCTCCCGGGCGGCTCGGCGGCAGGGCGGCTCGGGTGCAGGGCGGCTCGGCTCCCGGGCGGCTCGGCGACGGACGGCTCGGGTGCAGGGCGACTCTGCTCCCGGGCGGCTCGGCTCCCGGGCGGCTCGGGTGCAGGGCGACTCGGCTCCCGGGCGGCTCGGCGACTGGGCGGCTCGGCTGCCCGGCCGCCCGACAGCTGCAGGTGAGGCGGCGGGGTCGCGTAAGAGGACCGGGGCGGGGCCGCGAAGGGGCCGGTGGTAGGGCCGCGTAGGAGCCGGGGCAGGGCCGCGTTGGAGCCGGCGGCAGGGTCGGCGGTAGGGCCGGCTTAGGAGCCGGGGCAGGGCCGCGTTGGAGCCGGCGGCAGGGCCGCGCAGGGGTCGGCGCAGGGCCGAGCAGAGGCCGGCGGCAGGGCCGCGTAAGGAGCCGGCGGACAGGGCCGTGAAGGAGCCGGGACGGGGCCGCGTGAGAGCCGGCGCGGGGCCGAGTAGGAGCCGGCGGCGGGGCCGCGTAGGAGGCCGGCGCGGGGCCGCGTAAGGGGCCGGCGCGGGGCCGCGTAAGGGGCCGGCGGCTGGGCCGCGTAAGGGGCCGGCGCGGGGCCGCGTAAGGGGCCGCGTAAGGGGCCGGCGCGGGGCCGCGTAGGGGGCCGGCGGCTGGGCCGCGTAAGGGGCCGGCGGACAGGGCCGCGTAGGAGCCGGGGACGGGGCCGCGTAGGAGCCGGCGCGGGGCCGCTTAGGAGCCGGCGCGGGGCCGCGTAAGGGCCGCGTAAGGGGGCCGACGCGGGGCCGCGTAAGGAGCAGGCGGCGGGGCCGCGTAAGGGTCAGGGCGGGGCCGCGACAGAGTGGGCGGGGAGGCCGCAGGGGAGAGGGCGACTCGAGGGGTCGCTAAAAAAAAAAAAACCGCGCCTCGGGGCGCGCTTCGGTGGGCCCAAAAAAAAATCGGTCCTGGAGGGACCTAGCTCTATACCATGTGAAACAAATGAGAAGAGGAATGAAATGACTAAGTCAGAAATTGGTACAAATAACAAACCCTAGGAATCTGTACCCCATATGTGCTACCCCACTACAGCCTACAAACATGTATCAGCTATAATGTTCTGACAGGTTTGTCATATGTACCCCAACCAACATCAATGGAAACACCATTCCTCATTCTGACATGGTATCAGCTAGGTTAGGATCCTGTGGGATCCCGTTCCTCCGTTCTCCGTTCGTACCTCCCGAGCCTGATCCTACCTCTCGTTCGTACCAGTTCCGTTGTTACCGAGCCTAGCGCCCTTTCCCCCGTCGCTTAGCGCCCTTTCTCCCCGTCGCCTAGCGCCCCCCCCCCCCCCCCCCCCCCCGTCGCGTCGCGCCCTTTCCCCCCCCCCGTCACGCCCTTTCCCCCCGTCGCGTCGCGCCCGTTCCCCCCGTCGCGTCGTGCCCGCCTGTTCCCCCCCCGTCCCGTCGCCCTGTCCCGTCGCGTCGCCCTACCCCGTCCCGTCACCCTGTCCCGTCCCGTCGCCCTGTCCCGTCGCGTCGCCCTACCCCGTCGCGTCGCCCTGCCCCGTCCCGTCGCCCTGCCCCGTCGCGTCGCCCTGTCCCGTCGCGTCGCCCTGCCCCGTCGCGTCGCTCCCGCCCTTTCCCCCGTCGCGTCGCCCTGCCCTACGCCCTGGCCCGTCGCCCTGCCCTAAGCCCTGGCCCGTCGCCCTACCCTAGGCCCTGGCCCGTCGCCCTCCCTAAGTCCTGGCCCGTCGCCCTACCCTAGGCCCTGGCCCGTCGCCCTACCCTAGGCCCTGGCCCGTCGACCTACCCTAGGCCCTGGCCCGTTGCCCTACCCTACGTACTGGCCCGTCGCTCTAGCCCGCTCTTCCGCTGCGACTGAGTCCTCTTCCCCCCCGGTTGTTACTCGCCTGTTCGTTCGCTTTAGTCCTCACTATGGCGACTCCGCGAGTTCTTCGTTTCGACGCTGACGGTAGACCCCTTGACTTTTCCGTCTGGCTTCTTCGCGCTCGCCGTCTGTTAGAGAGTCAGGTCCAGGGGGGCGAGACCCTCTGGTCACACGCTACTGGTGACCTCCCTGAGCCCCCCGAGCCTACAGCTTTAGGCCCTGTTCCTGACGACGCTGCTACGGCTCGCTTTGCCCGTCAGCGCGCTGACCGGACGGCTTGGACGTCGCGTGACGCTGTGGCCTGCATCGCACTCAGCAGCCTCCTCCCTGAGTCCGAGGAGGTCCACTTTACTCAGGTTCGCACCGCTGCTGCGTACCTCACTGCGATTAAGGCCCGCTACTCTACTCCCGCTACTGTCTCTCTTGGCCGTCTTTTCCTCCCGTTCCTGTTTCCTGATCTTGCCTCGTTTGAGCGCTCTGCTGACTTGATCGCTCACCTCCGCTCGCTCGACGCTAGTTACCGCGCTGCTTGCACTGAGGCACAGCTTACACTGCTTCCTCCCCCCATGGCGATCACTGTCTATTTCATCGCCACTAGCCTCCCTGACCGCCTTGCCTCCGTTCGTGACGCGTTTCTGCTGAAGCACCCTAGTGAGCTGACTATCGAGGTCCTTGAGTCTGCACTCAAGGACGTCGAGAGCAACCTTCGTTCGGTAGCTGCCTCCTCTGGTACTGTGTCCCCCCCACTCTTCCACGGGTGCACAGTCCCGCAGTTACCCACCTTCACTGCCTCTCTTGCCACTGCCGCTACTGACGCGACTGCGGCTGCTGTTACGACTGCGTCGCGGTCCCGCGGCAGGGGGGGCAAGAAAGGTGGTTCTGGTGGAGATGGAGGCGGAGGTAGCGGAGGTAGTGGGGGTGCTGTTGCGACTGGGGGTGGTGGGAGTGCAGCGTCTGGAGAGACCCCTCGTGCAGCGGCTGGTGACTCCACTGCACCTGCTGATGGCGGCGACCCCCGAGCTCGTCAGTCGCCTCCTGTACTGCCGGCCCCGCTAGGTGGAGCAGCGGCGTGGTACCAGGCTCAGCGTCAGCAGCACCTTCAGCAGCAGCAGCAGCCCCTTTCCTCCCAGCAGCCTCAGCAGCAGCAGCGTCAGCAGCTGGCTCCGGGGTCGGGGCTGCGTCAGCCCCAGCGCGGTGCGGCTTACCCTCCCTGCCCCTACCAGGTTCAGACAGGTCCTCGTCGGGGCCACCCTTGTGGCCGCTTTCACCCCCCTGGTCAGTGCTTTGCTCAGCTCACTGACACGGTCCGGTTGACCTACGGGGTTGGCGGTCCTGCTCCTGACTGGCTTCCTCTGGTTCAGCGCTACGGCTCCGCTCTGTGGGGCATGTCTGCTGAGCAGTTAGTTGATCTGATTAGTGCTCCTCATGCTATGTATGCTGTTGTTGACTCTAGTGTTTCTGACTCTGTTTACTCTGGTGTTGTTAGCTTAGGTGCTAGTCTTTCTCAGTTGCCTGTTGCTAGTGTAGGTACTTGTGTAGACTCTAGACCAGCGACTACCTCAGGGGACGCTTCGCTGTCGTTCACACTGGACTCTGGAGCCTCCCACTGCTTCTTCCGGGACAGCACGACACTTACACCACTTCCTGCGCCTGTTTCTGTAGCGTTGGCTGATCCCACTACGGGACCAGTCACTGCCCGTCACACTACCACTTTACCGTGTCCTGCTGCTCCCTCCGGGTCTCTCACTGGGTTTCACGTCCCCTCGTTCTCCCGGAACTTGGTGGGCGTGCGACCCCTCGTGAGTCAGCACGTGGGTGTGTGGTTTGAGCCTTCTGGAGAGACTGCGGTGTGTGTTGACGGAGACTCTTACCAGCCTCTTGCTACCTTTACTGCTGAGCCGGGCTCGGGTCTCTACACTCTTCACACTGGCCCGCGTGCGCCGCAGCAGCAGCCGCAGCAGCAGCAGCAGCCGCAGCCGCAGCAGCAGCAGCAGCAGCAGCAGCACCAGCACCAGCGGCCGCACCAGCAGCCCCCCCTACTGCCACTGCCCCCGGTTCCCCCCCCCGTTCGGGTCCCCGTGTCTCACCAGGTTGCTTCGTCCCCCCAGGTGTCTGTGTCGTGTCAGGTTCCTACGTCTGTTCCAGTCGCTGCGTCGTGCTCCTGCCGGTCGCTTGCCCACCCCACCGTTCTGTGGCACCACCGGATGGGGCACCCGTCCCTTCCTCGTCTGCGCGCTATGTCTAGTCAGCGTCTTGTCCTAGGCCTCCCACGTGTCTTGCCGTCGCTGCCGCCTTCGCTTGCGCCGCCGTGTCGTCCCTGCGTCGAGGGTAGGCTGCGCGCCACCCCTCACTCCTCCTCCCTTCGTCCGGCCACCGAGCCTTTTGAGACGCTTCACTTGGACGTCTGGGGCCCCGCCCCTCGTCTAGGCCCTGAGCGTGAGCGTTACTTTCTGGTGGTCGTTGACGACTTCTCCCGCTACACCACAGTGTTCCCACTGGCGAAGAAGTCTGAGGTGACTTCTACGCTGATCAGGTGGTTGCTCACCACCGAGGACACTCGTGGTCGTCGTGTCAGCTGTCTCCACTCCGACCGTGGGGGTGAGTTTCGCTCCGGCATTCTCGCTGGATTCTGTCGCGAGCAGGGCATTCGTCAGTCCTGGACGCTTCCAGAGTCCCCACAGCAGAATGGGGTTGCTGAGCGCCGCATAGGCCTGGTCATGGAGATCGCCCGCACCTCCCTGACTCACGCCTGTGCCCCCCATTTTCTGTGGCCCTACGCGGTCAGGTACGCCGCGCACCAGCTGAACCTCTGGCCACGTGTCTCTCGACCAGAGGTTTCACCGACCAGTCTTTGGACAGGGTCCCCTGGTGTTGCGTCGCGGTTTCGTGTCTGGGGGTGCTTGGCTCTTGTCCGCGACACCTCCGCGGACAAGCTCTCGCCTCGTGCCGTCCCCTGTGTCTTCCTTGGTTTCCCTGAGGACTCCTCTGACTTCACCTTTTACCACCCTCCCTCTCACCGGTTCTTTGACTCCCGTGACGTCCGTTTCGAGGAGTCCACTCCGTACTACGTCAGGTACCCCAGTCGAGGTCTCCCGGTTCCTCCTCCCCCCCTCTTCCTGACTGCCGCTCCCCCTCCTGCTCCCCTGGTACAGCCTCCCCCCCCTGGCCCAGCCCCGTCAGGTGTGTCCCAGGCTACCCCTCCTCCTTCGGTAGCCCCTCCGGTACAGCCTCCCTCCCCACAGTCCTCCTCGCAGCGTGCCGCTGGTGCTAGCTCTCGAGAGGTTGGTGCTGCGCCTGTTCCTGTACCGGTTTCTTGTTCTGGGGGTGCTGGAGTTGGAGCTGGTGTTGGAGCTGGAGGTGGAGCTGGAGTAGGCACTGGAGTTTCTGGCTCTGGGGGTGCTGGAGTTGGAGCTGGAGTTTCTGGTTCTGGAGTTGGAGCTGACCCGGTGGGTGCAGAGGACTCTTGTCGTCCGGGAGCCGGTGCTGGCCGCGCGGACTCTGGGGGTGCTCCCTCTGGGGGTGAGGGTGCGCCTGCTTCGGGTTCTGGTGCGCCTGGGTCTGGAGCTAGTGTTAGTGCTGCCTCTGGGGGTGGTGCGCCTGGTTCTTCGGGGGTTGACTCTGGAGCTGCCGCTGCTTCGGACACTACTCCGCCCCCCCACCCCTACCCGACTAGGCACCAGGCTCGTGTTCGCCGTGCGCGTGACGAGCAGCTGGAGTTGGAGAGAGAGGAGAGGGAGTTACAGCGGCTGGCGGAGCAGCAGCAGCAGCTGGACCCGCAGGAGCAGCAGTCCCAGCAGCAGCCGCGTCCGCAGCAGCAGCAGTCGCAGCCGCAGCAGCAGCAGCCACTTCCTCCTCCTGTCTCGGGTCTTCGGGCCCTTGGTCTCCCCTCCCCTTCTCCTCCCTCCTCCGCCTCTCCTCCTGTCTACGGTCCCACGTTTCCTCCGCCTGACTCCTCCCCCGCTGTTTTCTCTAGTTCTCCGCCTTTGTCCTCTCCTCCTCCGTCTCGTTCTTGGGCTACTCGTCGCTCCCCTCGTGCTCGTCCCTCGTCTCCTGTTCCCTTCACTGACCTTCGTACTGCCTTACTTTGTTCCAGTCCACCTCGTCCGTCTCAGTCTGTGCTTCCGTCTCCTCCTGAGTCGGCCCTCACCATGTCGCTCCCTGCTCCTGTCACTGACTACTACCGCACGTACCGTCCTGTTCTCTCTCGTGTTCTCGCCTCTCTTGTTACTCACCCTCGTGCCTCTGTGTCCTCTGTGTCTGCTCTTACTGCCGCGGTCACTGACTTTGCTGCTACCCGCCGCCTTGACTACGCCACCACGCTTGTGGCTGCTCCTCCTACCAGTCCTCTGGCCGTCGGGGGTGTGTCTGCCCTTGGCTGTGACGCCCTAGAGGACAGGCAGTTTGAGCTAGAGTTCCTGGCGGCCGCTTCCCCTCATCTCTGTGCCATGCTCCTCGCCCCTGAGGGTGACCCCGACGCCCTTGACATTCCGACTCCTCGCACTTACGCTGAGGCAGTGTCAGGGCCTTGGGCATCTCAGTGGAGAGCTGCCATGGACGCAGAGATGGCCTCCTACAGATCCACAGGCACCTACGTCGATGAGGTTCCCCCCCCTGGGGCGAACGTAGTCGACAGCATGTGGATCTACAGGGTGAAGCGGCCACCGGGATCTCCCCCGGTCTTCAAGGCGCGCTACGTGGCTAGAGGTTTCAGTCAGCGCGAGGGAGTTGACTTCTTTCAGACCTTCGCACCTACCCCGAAGATGACCACTCTTCGGGTGTTACTACACGTAGCAGCACAGAGAGACTACGAGTTACACTCTCTCGACTTCTCCACTGCTTTCCTTCAGGGCAGCCTACACGAGGAGGTCTGGTTGCGTCGTCCCTCGGCCTTCACTGGCACTTTCCCTCCTGGGACCCAGTGGAGGCTGAGGCGACCTGTTTACGGTCTTCGCCAGGCCCCTCGCGAGTGGCACGACACTCTGCGTTCTACCCTCTCTGACCTTGGGTTCCAGCCGTCTTCTGCCGACCCGTCGCTGTTCGTTCGTCGTGGCTCCACACCGTTCTTTGTTCTGGTCTACGTCGACGACCTCGTTTTCGCCACTCCGGACAGGGTTGCTTTGGCAGACGTGAAGTCCGAACTGCAGAAGAGACACACGTGCACTGATCTTGGTGAGCTGCGCCACTACCTTGGCCTGCAGATCACCAGGGACAGAGCCGCTCGCACCATTACACTCTCACAGTCACACATGGTGCAGCAGGTCCTTCAGCGGTTCGGGCTTCAGCACTCCACCGTACAGCGCACACCTCTCGCTGTTGACCACAGACTCACTGGTCCCTTTCCTGACGAGCCGTTTGAGCCTAGTGGTCCCTACGCAGAGCTTGTGGGTTGCCTCATGTACCTGATGACTTGTACTCGCCCGGACCTCGCCTTCCCTCTCAGCATCCTTGCGCGCTTTGTTGCGCCAGGGAGACACCGTCCTGTTCACTGGACGGCAGCTGTGAGGGTGGCGAAGTACCTAGCGACTACATCAGGCGTGGGGCTAGTTCTTGGAGGGCAGCAGTCTGTCGTACTCACTGGTCACTGTGACTCCTCTTACGCTGACGACGCTGAGACTCACAGGTCTACTCAGGGGTACTATTTCAGTCTGGGTTCTGGAGCTGTTTCCTGGCGTTCCACGCGCTCCTCTTCTGTCTCGACCTCTACAGCTGAGGCTGAGATTTACGCTGGTGCCATGGCGGCACAGGAGTTGCGGTGGTTGACCTTCTTGCTCGCCGACCTTGGTGAGCGGCCGAGCTCTGCACCGACCTTGTTTACTGACAACAAGGCGTCGATCCTCCTCTGTCGTGAGCCGCGACTGGAGAGCAGAGTGAAGCACATTCACGTCAGGTACTTTCTTCTGCGAGAGTTGCAGAGACGTGGACAGGCTCGCTTCGAGTTCGTGGAGTCTGAGGCCAACACTGCAGACATCTTCACCAAGGCGCTTCCGCCTTGTGACCACCAGAGGTGTTGTGTGCAGTTAGGCCTTGTTGATACAGGTTCTAGTCATGTGTAGACTTGAGTTTATTGCCTGCTTCGTCTGTACACTTGCTATATATACTCGTGATCTCTTGGATTGGCCTTGTGGCCACTGTTGCTTGTGCTCAGAGTGTGTGGTGACGTTGTGATCCACCCTGAGCTTTGTTTTCTTTTGGACTGGTCTTGTGACCGTACTCTTTTTGATTTTGCTAGACACCCCTCACTTAGGCTATGGGGGTGTGTCAAATGTTGTAGCCTGTAGTGAGGTTTGTGTTAGGGGGTACAGAAGTTAGGGTTTGTCATATGTACCCCAACCAACATCAATGGAAACACCATTCCTCATTCTGACAGTGATGAATGAGCGGGCTGGACATGAAGGGGTTTGAAGGACGTGAATTGAACAAGAATTGACCATTGAATAGAAACAAAGAACGTGCACATTATGTAGTCTTTGCTGTTATCACCAGACAAGTGGTATTCAATTCGTAGTAGGGCTTTTCCTTAGTGGGTCGGACGTCAGGGCGAAAAAATGTGTGGTTGCTCTTGTAGTTCCTGGCTCTTCGCTAATTTCGCGAGTCGCAAATGTTGGGACCCATACAGCAAGTAAACCCCAATCCAACCCCCTCCTCCCCATCCACTTCTTGCCTACGCCCATTCCTTCATTTGCTCCATCCCCCCAAAACCCTCTGCACTTGCTGAAACTTCTAGCATCTTCGCTTGGCGTGCTCTGCTCCAATTACGGTGACACTTGCAGTTGCTGTTGTTTCCTTCGCCAGATTTTGTATCTTGTAGATCACTTATTCGTTGCAGATCTCCATGGCTGATTCCGACAGCTTAGATCGTGGGAAGAAGAGATCCGCTGAGGTGTGTTACTTCGTCGGGATTTCATTTCCTTCACCCGAATACGTTATCGTCTCGCTCGCTCCTCGTCCTGCTCTCAGCGTTGCCCTTTTTTTTTTTCTTTTTCTTCTTCTTCTTCTGTCTGTCACTTCCACACACGACGTTGTTATCAGTTACTGCAAACGCATAACGTCTTCCTTTCTTGGTGCTGTCTATTGCATGTGGTAAACCCCTTGCTGCGGAGCAGGACACCTCAGGCCCAGGAGGTATGTCCACTCCTCCTTTTACGTTCTTGCCCGGTCTCTTTACTCTTCTAGTCATGTCTCGTCTTTTCTCGCTTAACCTGCTCTCTATTTGTACTGTTTTTATCGCAGTCGTGTTTCGGCTCCTCATTCCCGCCATCAAGATGGGCCCCATTATCGGCAACAAGGGTGCCAACATAAAGAGCATTCGCGACGACTCAGGAGCGCGGATCAAGATTACAAATTCGGCCGTGGTGCGTTCTACCCACCTATTTTACTACGTTTTTTCTTCAAGTACAAAAAAAAAGACCCCCCTTATTTTCCAGCTCAGAAGTTTTCCAAATCGCATGGCGTTGCTTCTCAACACCCTTTCTTGTCCCGTCCCTGTTCATGGCGCCCGGAGCAGCGGCTGGAGGAGCGAGTGGCGATCGTGTCGTCGCGCGATCCCCCGGGCACGGTGCCGACATGCGCTGAGACGGCCTTCTTTCGCCTTTACCCCTTCGCGCTCACTGTGCGTCTAACCTGCCGCAACTCGGTCAAACTCTTCTGTTTCAACTCTGTATCTTGTTCCCGTCCGTTAGTTGGATTGTTTAATGTTTCAATTCGTTGTGTAGGCCAGACTGTCCATTGGTGTGGCTGTCTGCATTGGTGTGTTCGCTCCACCTTCCTCCTTTCCCCGCACGTGCCCACCTATTGCCCCCCGCAGGAGACCACGCGCTTTGGGATGAAGGCGTGCTGAAGGCGCATCTTCATCCTCACCCCTCCCACTCCTTGATTCCTCCTCATTCGCCTGCGTGATTGCCTCCTCCTGACCTCCTCATCCTGTTTCCTTTTGATTCCTCTCCACTCCTCTCCACTCCCCCTCTATTCCTCCCCTTTCCTCTCCGCACCTCCTCTCTCCTCCCCTAATTCTCCAAACCATCCACCTGCGTTTCTTCCTCCTCCTCATCATCCCTTTCCTTTTCCTCCTTTCCCCGATCCCCATGTCCTCCGCCTTCCCCCTCCCTGTCCTCCATTGCGCCCGCTGCAACACGCGCCAACGTGCCTCCATTCCCGCGGACTCGACTCGCCACGCCTCGTCCCGCTGTCTCCGCGCCTCTCTCCCCCGCCCTCTCACCATCGAAACTTCCGCCATCTCAACTCGCCGTTTCCGCTGCTGCGTTGCGGCGGCGTTGCTGCTGCGGCGCGGGTTCTGTACCTTTCTGCATCGACTGCCGCGACTGGCCTCCTTGTGCGCGCACCCTTCTCTTCTCTCTGCCTCTCTCCGCCTCCCTCCTTCCTCCCTCTCCCCTTCCCTCTTCCATTCCCTTCTTCCCTCTCCTCTCCCTTTTCCCCCCTCCTCCCTCTCTTTCCTCTCCCCCCGTCTTCCTCCGTCCACTTCCCTACCCTTAAACCCTCGCGTCTCATCGCCGCCACGCCCCACCGCTTCTCACCGCGCGCCACCGCGCACAGCCGCACAAGGACACGGGCGACGAGGTGGTGCTGAGCATGCTGGTGCCGGACTCGCAGGCGGGCGTGGTGCTGGGCAAGGGCGGCGCCAGCATCAAGGAGATGCGCGAGGCCTCGGGCGCGCACATCCGCATGGATCCCTACCGAGGCGCGTACGCGCTGCCGCACGACCGCCTCTTGCAGGTGCGGTTTTCCGCGGGCGCAGGGGACCGTGCGCAGGGAAACGGGCGCAGAGGAACGGGTGCAGGGTGATGGGTGCAGCAGGGTTGCGTGGTTTATTGAGGGGCGTTGCACGTGAGGGAAAGGATGGGTTTTAAACTGGTGTGTTCGTTTTGTTTGTCTGTTTGTCTTTTTGTGTTGTGATTCTTGTTTTTCTGCGTAGCTCGTGTGATATTTGTGGGGCGCTCCTTTGGTGTATTGTCTCCTGGTGCATCATCAATTCTCGACCCCCTATCTCCATTTTGGGCCCTCCAATTCTCGACCTCCCTCCTCAAAGCTCCTTTTGTTCTCTCCCTCCCCGTCCGCACGTTTCCCCGTACGTTTTCTCGGGGTGTGTGTGTATGTGCGTGCATGCGTGCGTGTGTTTGCCACCCGGACCGCTTGTTCCCCTGCCTCCCCTGGTGGCCCGTGCGTGTGTGTGTGCAGATAACAGGCAGCGAGGAGCAGGTGGAGAGAGCAGTCAAGGAATTGGCGAACAAGCTCAGGTATTTTCGCCTCGCCCTGGGTGCTCGTGTGGTGGCATGGCGGATGGATGGTGGCATGGCGGATGGATGGTGGCATGTCGTATGGATGGTGGCATGTCGTATGGATGGTGGCATGTCGTATGGATGGTGGCATGTCGTATGGATGGTGGCATGTCGTATGGATGGTGGCATGTCGTATGGATGGTGGCATGTCGTATGGATGGTGGCATGTCGTATGGATGGTGGCATGTCGTATGGATGGTGGCATGTCGTATGGATGGTGGCATGTCGTAGGGATGGTGGCATGTCGTATGGATGGTGGCATGTCGTAGGGATGGTGGCATGTCGTAGGGATGGTGGCATGTCGTAGGGATGGTGGCATGTCGTAGGGATGGTGGCATGTCGTATGGATGGTGGCATGTCGTAGGGATGGTGGCATGTCGTATGGATGGTTGCATGTCGTAGGGATGGTGGCATGTCGTATGGATGGTGGCATGTCGTATGGATGGTGGCATGTCGTAGGGATGGTGGCATGTCGTAGGGATGGTGGCATGTCGTAGGGATGGTGGCATGTCGTATGGATGGTGGCATGTCGTATGGATGGTGGCATGTCGTATGGATGGTGGCATGTCGTAGGGATGGTGGCATGTCGTATGGATGGTGGCATGTCGCATGGATGGTGGCATGTCGTATGGATGGTGGCATGTCGTATGGATGGTGGCATGTCGTAGGAATGGTGGCATGTTGTAGGAATGGTGGCATGTCGTATGGATGGTGGCATGTCGTATGGATGGTGGCATGTCGTATGGATGGTGGCATGTCGTATGGATGGTGGCATGTCGTATGGATGGTGGCATGTCGTATGGATGGTGGCATGTCCTATGGATGGTGGCATGTCGTAGGAATGGTGGCATGTCGTATGGATGGTGGCATGTCGTATGGATGGTGGCATGTCGTATGGATGGTGGCATGTCGTATGGATGGTGGCATGTCGTATGGATGGTGGCATGTCGTATGGATGGTGGCATGTCCTATGGATGGTGGCATGTCGTAGGAATGGTGGCATGTCGTATGGATGGTGGCATGTCGTATGGATGGTGGCATGTCGTATGGATGGTGGCATGTCGTATGGATGGTGGGATTCTGGCATGCTATAATATGACTTCACACACACATGCTTGCAGTTATCCAACGAGGGTGCATTTTCTTTATCATAGTATTCTCTCCCTCCTGACCCAACACCCCCACCCCCCCCCCACCCCACCACCACCACCCGGTCTTTCCTCTCCCCTGGTCTTCTGTCCCGCCTATTCTCCCACGTTCTCTACCCTCTTGTTCTTGCTTTTTTCTGGCATCTCGTCAACTTCCTTCACGCTACCCCCTCCCATCCCGCTTTCCCCCCTCACATTCCCCCTTTCCCCTCCCTTTCCCCTCCCCTCTCCCTCCCAAAACTCGCTCGCATGTCCTCACTCCAAACCAAACCCCTTGAACCCCCACGTTCTCTCCCATCCCCTCTTTCCCCCACCCGCAAAAAAACCCTTCTTGTCCCCCCTTAGGGAGCACACGCCAAAGGAGAGTCTGCAGGAGCTGGAGGGCACAGCGGGGCCAACAAGGCAGATTCCCATGGTGGCATATGACGCCATCACACAGCTTCCCACCGCCATGGTCGCTGCCCACCCCTCCACTGCGCACATGCCCTCCTGGACCCTGCCTCAAGTTGTTGTGCCCGTGCATGATCCCTATGGTCAGCAGCGCCCTTGCCCTCTCACACTCTCTCTTTCTTGCGCTCGCGCCCCCTTTTTTGTTCGTTCCTTCTATGCTCTTTCTTTCTGGTTCTCGCTCTTTCTGCCCATCTGCATCTTCCCCACCTGCTCCTTCTCCGTCCCCCCCCCTCGCCCCCCCCCCAACCGCATGCAACACACTTTCTCGTGCATTCATCCACTCACATAGTTACTCAGACTCACACCACACAGACGTCTGCACTCACGTCTGCATGCATGCATGGGCTCTATCCCCACATCTGGACCAACTCGCCCTCCCCGCCGCTCCCGCTTCTGCCCTTTCCAAAAAAAAAAAAAAAAAAAACGCAGCAAAGCGGCGCAGGACACAGGACGAGCCGCCAGTGGTGCCGATAGGTGCGTCGCAGGACGAGGCTAAGGTGCGGGCGGAGGTGCGCATCAGCAGCGGATCCATCGGGGCAGTGCTGGGCCACGGCGGACACACCATCAAGAACATCCGCAACATCTCTGGCGCCATTGTCCGCGTCGCCAAGGTGCGTGTGCGTGTCTGCGTGTGCCTCTTGGCCCTCCTCTTTTTCTTCTTGCCCCTCCTCTTTCTCCTCTTGCTCCCCCTCTTTTTCCTTTCTTTTTCCTCTTGCTCCCCCTCTTTTTCCTCTCTTTTTCCTCTTGCCCCTCTTGCTGCGTGATTGTACCTCACCTCTTGCCAATCTTTGCTTTGCCTCTTGGCTCCCTTCTGATCCCTTCAACCCTTCTCCCTCTCTCGTTCTCCTTACCCGCACCTCTTTCTGTCCAGTCTCTCTCCCTCCCTGCCCCCTCCTCCCCCTCTTCCTCCCCTCCCATCTCGTTCTTTCTGCTTCGCTCTCTCTGCTCGTCCCTCGCTCCCTCTCCCTCTTGCTCTCTCTCCCCCCGACCCCCCCCCGCCTTCTCCCCGCTTGCACGTATCCTCTCTTTCACCCCGGTTGTCTGAACCTCGCTCATGTGCTCACTCGTCATGAATCATTTCCTTAGTTACGGTTGGTGCCTAGTTCAATCCGATCACCATTCTAAGCATCACATCTCTTTTTTTTTTTTTTTTTGTGCTGCTGCTGCCTGCTATGGTGTGGTGTAATGCTGTGTGGTTTGGTATACAGTTGAAGGCAGGAGACACAAGTGACCGGCTCATTGAAATCCAGGGCACGCAAGCACAGGTCAGTTTCCGTCAATTGCGACATTTGTGTTCAGTGAATGGTTGCTGAACCTGTGTGTGGGTATGGTTGGGGGGAGGGGGGGGGGGGGGGGGGGTGGGGGTGGGGATGGTGGGGCTGACGGTGTGTGTGGGTGAGCGACTTATAGACACTCAATTCCCTCCAAGGTGCACATTTAGCGCATGCCCACTTGTCTATAACATGGCCCTGTTCCATCATCTCGCCTATCCTTGTCGCATGTACCATTTGCTCATCATGTCCAAGTGTCTGCACTGCTATCCTTTATCTCTCTGGTGCGTGGTATCCCTCACATCAGGTATCCGCAGCGCAGCAGTTGATTCAGGCTTGCCTCGTCAGCACCAATTAAGTTCGCGTTAGGCCCATTTTTCTGCTCTGGGATGTAGGCACAACGATGCTTGTGCAATGTACCACTGCTAGTTTTGGCATAACTCCTGTTATTGCTGGTATTGTGATCTTCTGAAGTACCGTATTGTCCCGGACAAATCACCCTAGGGTATATGTAAATATACAGGAAAAAGAGGGGGTTGTCGTCTCATAGCAAAAATCTACATAATACCCGGGTCTAGTTATAAGGCACATTTTTCTTAAGCAGAAACGAAGGGAATCAACAGTAGGCAGGCCTCACTCTTAGACTGTTGGACGGGCGCAAAACTGAGTCCTCGAACTGAGTCTTACCGGTAGATAGATTGTTGTTACGAGTGCAATTGAGTGAGCGGGCGAGAATTGCACTATCGAAGCAAAAAATATAATGATCGAAGGATTGAGCGAGAACTAAATAGCGAAGGCCACAGTGGTAACGATAATGAACTGTGGGTGGCGCGAGACGGGCCTGGGACTGAGGTTGGGACTGTGGTTGGGAAATGTCGAGGCGAAGGCCCGGAGCGCGGGTTACCAGCTGAGCCGTGAGGTCGGGGTGCGAAGGTGGCGGGAGGATTGTCGAAGCGAGGGTTGCGAGTGGTAATGGTGCTGACTGTGGTGCTACAGTGATGTGTCAAACTGTAAATGTTATACTTGATAATTTAGGCTATAGTGGGGTAGCCAATGTAGGGTACAACCCCTTAGGGTTTTCTCTTGTACCAAAACTCTTGATAGTCTGATCATTCGTACCTACCTATTGAACATGGTATTAAGAGCACGTAGGGTCTTAGGACCTTAGGACGATTTTTTTTTTTCGGGCCCACCACCTACCACCTGCCCGTGTCGCGCTACCCCGCGCTCTGCCCTGCCCCAGTCCCGTGCGCGCCCCGCTAGCAGCTCGCACGGCCCGTGCGCCGCCTGCCAGTAGCCCGCGCGACCCGCCTGCAGTCAGCGCAGCCCGCGCGCAGCCTTTGCTAGCCCGCGCGCTGCCTGCCTGCTAGCCCGCGCGCCCCGCGAGCTGCCTGCCGCACTGCCACGCAGCCCCGTGCGCCCGCCCTGCTGCTGCTGCAGCTGCCTGCTACGCCCTGCTGCCTTGCCGGCCGCCTGTAGCCCCGCGCGCCATCTGCCTCTGCCGCGGCTGCCTGCTACACTCCGCGCGCCACCTGTAGTGCTTCCCTGCAACCCCGTGCGCCGCCTGCCCTGCTGCCGCGGTTGCCTGCTGCGCCCTGCCCTAGGCGCCCTGCCCGTGCTGCCCTGCGCCCTAACCGCCCTGCCAGCGCTGCAGCCGCTGCTACGCTGTTGCTGCTGCCAGCGCCGCACTGCCCCACCGTGCCCGAGCCGCGCCACGCTGCTTAGGGCGTGTTCCTACGGCCCCTTATCGGGCGAACCTCTTGTTAGATTCGCGTCGCAACGCACTGGAACACATGTAATAACATTCGATCGCACTGAAATGCATCGAACCGCACAAGTATGACAAGAGGTCGGCTGATAAGGGGCCGTAGGAACACGCCCTTATGAGGCGACTGAAACGAGAATGAATGACTAAGGAATGAAAGTGATACAAGTATGCAACCCTAGCATTGTGTACCCCATAAAGGCTACCCCACTACAGCCTACACAACATTATAATTTGACACACCCCCATAGGCAAAGTGGGGGAGAAGAAGGGGTCACAAGACCAGTCAAGCAAAGCAAAGCAAGCTCAGGGTGGATCACAAAGTCACCACACATTCCGAGCACAAGTTCAAGGCCAGAAGGTCAGTTCACATGCAAGAGCACATATATATATAAAAGGCTAAACAAGCAAGAGCAGGAGTATATCTATGTGACAGTACAAGCAAGGTCAAGAAGTGAGCAAGTGAGGCAAGGCAGGCACAAGTCCAAGCTGAGTGCAGAAGCACTGATGATCACAAGGCGCAAGTGCCTTAGTGAAGATATCAGCAGTGTTGGCCTCAGAGGCCACGTACGCAAGTCGCAACTGACCACGCTGCTGCAGCTCACGAGCAAGAAAGTAGCGAAGAGCAATCTGCTTTGTTTTGTGCTCCAGGCGCTGCTCCCGACACAAGGCCAGCATGGCCTTGTTGTCCACGTACAGCACTGGAGGAGAACGAGGCGGCTCTCCGAGGTTAGTCAGCAGGTAGGTGAGCCAGCGAAGCTCCTGAGCAGCCATGGCTCCTGCGTAGATCTCAGCCTCACAACTGGAGCCGAGAACGGAAGACGAGCGAGTAGCCCGCCACAAAACAGAGCTGGAACCAAGGCTGAAGGTGAAACCCTGTGAAGACCACTGTGTAGCCTGGTCGTCAGCCCAAGAAGCGTCTGCGTGCCCAGTGAGGACCACTGGACTCTGCCCTCCAAGCACTAGCCCCATGCCCGACGTACTGCACAAGTAGTGCAACACCCTCTTCGCTGCAGCCATGTGCTCCGGTCTGTGTCTCCCAGGAGCAACATAGCGTGCAAGAATGCTAAGAGGGTATGCAAGGTCAGGTCGTGTGCAGGTCATCAGGTACATGAGGCAGCCAACAAGCTCTGGGTACTGGCCACTCGACTCTACGGACTCATCCGAAGGCAGAGCTGAGAGCGAGTGGCGAGTAGGCAGAGGAGTGGCCTGAGGCGAGGAGTACGTGAAGCCGAAGCGCTGAAGGACCTGCTGCACCATGTGTGACTGAGTCAGGGTAATGGTGCGGCGTGCTCTGTCCCGGGTGATCTGCAAGCCAAGGTAGCTGCGCAGCTCACCCAGGTCTGTGCACGTGTGTCTCTTCTGCAGCTCGGACTTCACGTGGGCGAGTCCAGCAGTGTCAGCAGTGGCAAATACCAAGTCGTCGACGTACACAAGGATGTAGAACGGCGGCAAAGAGGTGTCGGTGCGTAGAAACAACGGCGGGTCGGTAGTAGAAGGAGCTAACCCAAGAGCCGCAAGTGTAGTCCTCAGTGTGTCGTGCCACATACAGGGCGCCTGGCGGAGACCGTAGACTGGCCGTCAGAGGCTCCACTGGGTACCAGGAGGAAACGACCCAGTGAAGCCGGGTGGGCGGCACAGCCAGATCTCCTCGTGCAGGGTGCCCGGCAAGAAAGCTGTGCTGAAGTCAAGAGAGTGAAGCTCGTAGTCGCGCTAAGCGGCTGTGTGCAGCAGCACCCGAAGAGTGGTCATCTTCGGGGTGGGAGAGAAGGTCTGAAAGAAGTCAACTCCCTGCCGCTGACTGAAGCCACGAGCCGCATACCGCGCCTTGAAGACAGGTGGAGAACCTGAGTAGGGACCCTCTACCGCTTCCGCGTAAGAGCGCGGAGTCGGGATGTCAAGTGCATCCGGGTCTCCCTCAGGGGTAAGCAGTACCGAGACGAGATGAGGTGAAGCAGCAGCCAGAGACTCAACCCCTCCTGCCTGTCCTCAAGGACGTCCGTGCCAAGGGCACACTCACCCCCGACAGACGGAGGACAGATGGACTCAGACTCAGCGACAAGACTAGGAGCGTAGTCTAGACGACAGCGAGCAGCAGGAACTAGGGCAGACGCAGCAGTGGACTCAAAAGAAGGGTCAGTGACGACAGTAGCAAGGAGACGCGTCACAGTAGGACTGGCAGCACGAAGAGAGTCCGACTCCGGGTCGGCAAGAGCAGGAAGAGAAGACTCAGGAGGAGAAGGCAAAGGGGAACGCAGAGGAGCAGTGGACGGACACAGAGACATCCGGTGCGTGCCAGGGACAGGAGGAGGACGCTGACGCGAACCGCGACCACTAGTGCGAGCAGCACGGACAGGCAACGCAGGGCGAGACGCAGGCTCATGACGCTCAGCAAGACCTCCAGTAGGACCAGTGTAGGGAGACGGAGCAGGCAAGGGGAGGCCGGCTGTAACGGTAACTGCGACGGGACAGGCTGTGGACACTCTAAGGGAGGAGGAGGACCAGTAGAAGAGTGGAGACCAAGAACCTGATGAAGGAGCGGAACGAAGTACGGCTGAGGCCGTGCGGCGACTTTCGACACAGTAGAGACAGCACCAGCATACTTAGTGGCAGCACCAGCACCAGTAGCAGCTCCAGCTCCAGTACCTCCAGCAGCACCAGTAGTACCCCCAGCAGGACCGCCTCCAGGACTGACAGCAGTAGCCTCCGCGCCAACACCCGCTGCAGCTCCAGCTCCAGAAGTACCCGCAGGCCCAGCAGCTCCAGTACTACCTGTACGAGCACCTCTGAGACCCGTGGCACCAGCTCCCTCAGCAGCAACAGAATCTCCAGTACCCGCAGCACCTCCAGCTCCAGCAGCTCGCCTCCAGCGCCGGGCAAACCACTCACGCAGCTCCTGTGGAGAGAGTGGCTCTCGGCAAGACGAAGCACCCGGAAAACCGCCAGGCATAGCACCAGCAGGCCCAGCTCCCTCAGGCTCCGCACCCCCAGGCTCAGTACCTCCACGCGTAGCACCCCCAGGCTCAGCACCCCCAGTAGTAGCACCCTCAGGCTGAGCACCCCCAGGCGTAGCACCCACACGCTCAGCACCCCCAGAGTCAGCACCCCCAGGCTTAGCACCCTCAGCAGCACCAGAGTCACCAGTAACCTCGACAGGCTCGACTGCGTCTACCTGGGACACACCTGAAGGGGCAGGACCCTGAGGGGGGAGGGGGTCTACCGGGGGAGGACCTGGCACAAGGAAGAGCGGTGTCGGGGGGAGGGACGGAGTGCGGTAGGGGAAGAGGCGGTAGTAGGGGACCGACTCGTCAAACGTGACGTCCTGGGAGGACAAAACACGACGAGAGGTGGGGTGGAAGAACTGCCACCCTGGCGCGTCAGGGGGGAAGCCAAGGAAGACGCAAGGAGGAGCACGAGGGGACAGCTTGTCCGAAGACAAGTCGCGGACAAAGGCCCGAGATCCCCAGACACGGAACGCAGACGCATCGCCTACCTTCCCCGTCCACAGCAAAGCTAGGGAGGTCTCCGGCATGGAGACCCTGGGCTGAAGGTTGATCTGATGCGCCGCGTACTGAACCGCAAACGGCCACAGAAAATGGGGGGCAGCCGCATGCATCATGGACGTATGAACGACGTCCATGACCATGCCAATGCGGCGCTCAGCAATCCCATTTTGCTGTGGAGAGTCCGGAAGCGTAAAGGTCTGACGGATGCCTCGCGCACAACAGTAGGCTCGAAGAAGGCCAGAGGAGAACTCTCCGCCTCTGTCAGAGTGCAGACGCAGAACAGGAAAGTCCGAGCCGAAGCTCCTCCTGAGCTGGAGACGAGCTGTGCGGATCCAGTCGATCAACACCTCAGTGACATCACCCTTGCTGCGCAAGGGGAAGACTGTGGTGTAACGCGAGTAGTCGTCAACCACCAGCAGGAAGTAGCGCTCGTGACCCTGTCCACGGACGCGGGCCGGGCCCCACACGTCCATGTGAAGCGTCTGCAGCGGGGCCTCTGTCGGGGGAAACTGAGAGGAGTGAGGGGCAGCCCGCAGCCGCCCCTCGACATAGGGGACGCAGGTGGGGCCAGGCCCCGGAGGAAGGGGAGGGAGGGACCGGGGAAGACCAGAGACAAGGACACGGGAGGCCATGCCTCGGAGACGAGGCAGGGAGGGGTGACCAAGGCGGTGGTGCCAGAGGAGAATCTCGTGAGACAGGAGGCGACACGAGCAGGGGGCAGACTCAGGACCAGACCTGGACACTGCAGCAAACACCTGACCCAACGCAGCTACCTGACCAGACGCAGAGACAGGAGGAGACTCAATGTTCAGGGTGTACAGGCTCGACCCCGGCCGACGCGTAAACGTGGCCAAGTGACGGCCTGTGCGAGCGTCTGAGCAGTGAGTCACCCGCTGACTCGCAGGAGTAAACTGGTGAACCCCCGCATCCTGTAGGTCAGCACCACTCACCAAGTTCGTAGAGAACGAGGGGTGGTAAAGACCATACAAGGTGCCAGAGGGGGCCGCCGGACACGGGAGGACAGTGGAGAAGTGAGAGAGGACAAGACCCCCAGAGGGGTTTGCCAGGGAGACTGCAACCGGCCGACCAAGCGGCGTGAGTGTGGTGCGGTCTCGAAAGAAGGAGCGAGAAGCCCCTGAGTCAAGTGTGAAGGTGAGGGAGGCCGAAGCCGACGCGGTACCTGCGAGCGCAGACTCACCAGCACCTGAGGACGCAGACGCACTAGCACCTAGAGCAGCAGCCTCACTGGCACCTAGAGCAGCAGCCTCACTAGTACCTAGAGCAGCAGTCTCAATGCCCGGGTCGGGCGGGAAACACCGGTAACAGTCACCCTCATCACTAATAGACACAGCATACCTGGCAGAAAGGATAGCATCAAAATCAAGATCATAGATGGCAACTCCCGCCCTATACAGCTTGCCCCAGCAAGGGATCTCTGTGGCCTCAGGGAACAGGTGACGCCACGCGGCCGTTAGGCGGCCAAAGCAGCACTGGGTGGGGTGCGTACCCCCACACTGCTCACCCACACGGTCGCCGGTGCGCAGGACGTAGGTGCACGGACCAAAGCCCCCACCCCGCTGGCGTGCAGTGTACCACTCACGGAGCTGTTGGTGCAACCCTACGGTTTGCACTCGGCTTGTTGTCCGTGTGCGTGCATGTGTGTGTGTTTGGAATGGTATGAGGGCATGGGATAATATATATTTCATGCTTATAATTGTGTGTGAATGTTGAGTCATGATGTCGAGTGTGTGTGTCGAGTCAATAGCGAGTTATCGCTAGACACGTGTTACGCGGTCGTTTGTGTCTCGCGCGCGGTTTCTATTTTGTCGTGCGCGGTTTCTATTTTGTCCTCTGCCGAACGTTCGGCGTGTCGCAGGTGTGTGCAGAATACCCATCAAGAACTCAAGGATGAGTTTGTGATGAAGAGCCCGAGCCTTGGTGTCAAGCCTCAAGTGATTTTGAAGCTCGCCAAAAGGGTGCACCTCAAGATATTGAAGATAGTTACATTACTTTGTGTATTGTAACATTTCACTTGGTGTTGGCCCTAGTGAAGGGTAGTTTCAAGACCCTTCGTGGTTGGAGAGAGTGTGGCACTGCTCCACATCATTGTACCTCGGCTCTTGGGGTTTGTAGGAGCTGGGAGTCATTCCCAACTCGTAAATCTTCCTAACTCTTCCTATCTTGTGTTCTAAGACTATGTTGCTGCCATAGTGCCGTTCGTTCAAACCGACGCTGTGTCGTCCTTCTTAATGAAAGGGTGCGATTTAAATTGCTTGTTGTAGGCGACATCAAGGCGCTCCATATCCAAGTTGAATGAAGTCATTTAGAGTTGTGAGCAGATCGCTATGAACGTTTGAAGCCGCTGTGCAGAAATCCGACTATGCACTCTATCTTTCGTTTTAGGCACATTGGAGCCTACTGTGACTATAACAAGTGGTATTAGAGCCTCTTGGAGCAGTTTCGACAATGGATGGACCTGAGGAAAGGGGTGGCAGAGGTGCTGGTGGCAGAGGAGAAGCCCAAGCTCAAGGCCAACCCCGTGACTCAGCCATGGCGCCCGTGCAACCAAGTGTTGGCCCATCTAGGGATGAGCCTAGAGTGTTTGGCCTTGACAAGTTCAATGGTGACAACTTTGCTGAGTGGTCCTTCAGAATGGAGAACATATTTGACCACTATGACCTGCTGGAGGTAATGAAAGGAACGGAGAAGCGTCCCGAGAACGACACGGAGAAGAGCCCGTGGGTGCGGAAGAGCGCACAAGGCTACCTCCTACTTGGGCAAGCGTTGGGGAGCAGCCAGATCCGTCACATCAAGCCTTTCCAGCGTGAACCAGAGAAGGGACCAAAGGCATGGGCTGCTCTCAAGGGTGTACACGCTCCTGCAACAGCGGCGGTAGCTGTGGTGTTGGAACGGCAAATGGCGACACTACGAATTGAAGAGGATGAAGCGGTTGAAGAAGGGGTGCAGAAATTCTTCGACTTGTTGACGCGGCTTGAGGGAGCTGATTTGAACTATAGTGAGCTCCAAAAGAAGACCAAGTTGCTGGCCCTACTCCCTGAGTCATGGTCCTCGCTCATCATCAACCTTAATCGCGACTTGCCCCGCCTCTCGCCTCCCGCATCATCAACCTTAAGCGAGCTATCCTTCAAGAGGATTTCCGCTGCCGTGAGTTGGCGAGTGCGGGTGGCGCTGGGGCAGCGAGCATCGGCCGTGGATATGGTCAAGGAAGAGGTAGAGGACGAGGGGGAGGAAGGTTTGGTTGGCAGCAACCTCGGCGGAGGCCGCGGGAGTGGCGGTTACGGTAGCGACGACAAGAGCTACGGACGCGGTCGCGACCGATTCGACGGCGAGTGTCACTATTGCCACAAGAGCGGACACATGTGGCGCGATTGCTACAAACTCCCTGATGGTTGGACCCCTGCTCAAGGCCAAGAGGGTAGAGGAGCAGGAGGAGGGAGAGGAAGAGGCCGTGGAGGCCGTGGCGGTCGCGGTGGCGGAGCTGCAAACATGAAGAGCGGAGACAACGACAAGGACCCGAGCAACGATCGGTACCCGGGTCTATTCTACTTCGTGTCGACGCAAGTACCGACTGGTCCAGAGAAGGATGAAGGCTTTGAGGAGCCAGCAGGCGTGGGGAAGGTGACTCTACACCCTCTGGACTATTGGGTGATCGATAGTGGCGCTACCTATAGCATGACACCTCGCCCGGACTTGCTCACCGAACTCGAACCGTCACCGGTGAAGCATGTCACATCAGCTTTGGGGCAGCGAGCGGAGGTGAAAGGCATGGGCAAGGCCATGTTTAAGGGTGCTGATGGGAAGATAGTGGGCCTCAAGAATGTGCTTTGGGTGCCCAGCCTTGCTGCCAACCTGATTTCCGTGCGGCGGTTGGCAAAGGCCGGCATGGACACGAACTCAAAGGGAGCCAAGACCTACACCGCAAGGCTTGGCGATCGGATTCTTTGAGACCTTCATGAGGACAGAGATGTCTACAACGAGATGTGGCAGATCCCTGTGGTCCCAATGCCTAAGGAGAGGCAAGTGGCAGCAAGCGTCAGCACCAAAGGTGGAGCGGTTGGTAGCGGCGATTGCGCGGACAGTCGCGCTAAGGAGAAGGAGTCCAAGAAGTGCAATCTTGGAGGGACCAGCAAGCTTGGTGAACCTATGGAGAGAGGTGCAGCAGCAAAGGAGCAGCAAAAGGGTGAGGAGAACCCCGAGGCAGCAGCGGAGGAGGACTACGGAGAGAGTATGTGGGGCGCTATTGCGAGCGCGGCATTCTCCAATCCAACTTCGGCTACGGGGGAGTGTGATTGGCTCACCTTGCATCGGCGCATGGGGCATGTGGCCCTGCCCATCTTGCAGCAGCTAGTAAAGAATGAGATGGTTGCTGGCATACGTGTGAAGGGGGAGCCCGATGAGGTACTTGGCTGCCCGACGTGATGGGGCAGCCGGCTGACATGATGACCAAGAGGCTGGTGGAGCAGCAGCATTGGAAGTGTTGCAAGCTGGCTGGGATGGCTCTGAACTGAGAGAGCAACATATCCTAAGGCCAACAATCTGAGGGGGAGTTTGTTGGTGCAACCCTACGGTTTGCACTCGGCTTGTTGTCCGTGTGCGTGCATGTGTGTGTGTATGGAATGGTATGAGGGCATGGGATAATATATATTTCATGCTTATAATTGTGTGTGAATGTTGAGTCATGATGTCGAGTGTGTGTGTCGAGTCAATAGCGAGTTATCGCTAGACGCGTGTTACGCGGTCGTTTGTGTCTCGCATGCGGTTTCTATTTTAGAGACAGCAGCAGCAGCAGATTCCCCAGACGACCCAGCAGCTTCGTAAGTGACTTGCTTAGTGTGGGAGATCTGGAGGTGGTGGTTGCTGCCCGTATGTCATTCGCAAAGGTGACCGCAAGGGTCAGACATGCGGGAAGTTCCACACCCAACACTGCTGCTTCTCCCGCCTTAACGACGCCTAGCTTGAGGAGATGGGCAAGGACGCTGAGCACCCTCGCTGGTATGAGCTGCTTAAGGCTGGTGTAGACATCTTTGCTCTTGACTATGATGGTATTATTACTGCCATGTATGCATTGGAGATTAGAGCTAATGGAGACTGTTACTTGTGTGTGCCGCCTGATCCTGGTATGGAGACTAATACTCTAGGTGTTGGTGAGGCTGCTGCCTTAGGTGCGAGCGAGTCTGCTCTCTCAGGTACTGCGCCTGCTGAGGTCTTGCACACCTTCACGCTTGACTCAAGTGCTTCCCGCTGCTTCTTTCGTGACAGTACTGCACTCACACCACTCCTTGCACCTATTGCAGTCTCTCTGGCTAACCCCTCAAGGGGCCCAGTTGTTGCATGTTCCACCACTGTGCTTCAGTGCCCGGCGGTTCCGTTTGGCGCACTGTCAGGTCTCCACCTCCCCTCGTTCTCAACGAACTTGGTGAGCAACGCCGTCCTCCAGGATTATTGGGTTGACACCTTTACCCCTGGAGGACAGCGTGTGGCGATCTGTACGTGCTCCAGGACTGGCCGTCACCTGGCCTCGTTCACCCGTCGGCCAGGGTCGAGTCTTTACACACTGACGACTGTGTCTCCTCAGGTAGCTGCTGCCAGTTAGGTGTCAGTGTCAAGTCTCGTAGCCTCCCCCTGTGAGTGTCACTCCCTGTCGCACCAGACTCTTCTATGGCACCACCGCCTGGGTCACCCCTCCTTGCCACATCTCCGTGGCATGCACCGTCACCTCCTTGTGTTTGGTCTTCCCATGTCTCTCCCTCCCCTCCTTGCCTCGCCTGCGCTGCCCTGCCTTCCTTGCGTCAAGGGGCGGCAGCGCACCGCTCCTCACTCCTCCTCGTTTCCCCCGACAGAGGCTCCTATGCAGACCCTCCACCTGGACGTGTGGGGCCCAGCCCGCGTTCGTGGACAGGGCGGTGAGCGGTACTTTCTGCTGGTTGTCGATGACTACTCGCGTGTCTTCCCCTTGCGCACCAAGGGTGAGGTCCCTGCTGTCCTGATCCCTTGGATCCGAGCAGTTTGTCTCCAGCTCTGCCGTAGGTTCCGCCAGGACCTTCATGTCATGCGTCTGCACTCTGAGAGAGGTGGTCAGTTCACCTTCGACCTCTTGCGGGCCTTCTTTCAGGGGGAGGGCATCGAGCAGTCATTCACGCTTCCGGGCTCACCGCATCGAAATGGGGCTGCTGAGCGCCGCATTGGCTTGGTCATGGAGGTCGCTCGTACCTCCTTGATCCATGCGGCGACTCCCCATATTCTGTGGCCGTTTGTGGTCCGGTACGCCGCGCAGCAGCTAAACCTCTGGCCCCGTGTCTCCTTGCCGAAGACCTCGCCCACACTGCGTTGGACGGGGGAGGTTGGCGATGCGACGCGTTTCCGGGTTTGGGGTGCTCGTGCCCTTGTCCGCGATACGTCCGCGGACAAGCTCTTATCCCGCACCACTCCCTGTGTCTTCCTTGGTTTTGTCCCTGACGCGCCTAGCTGGCAGTTTTACCACCCTACCTCGCGCCATGTCCTGCCCTCTCAGGACGTCACCTTTGACGAGTCGGTTCCTTTCTACCATCTCTTCCCCTACCGCACTGCCCCTCTCCCTCCCCCGCCGCTTCTCCTCGCTCCAGGTCCCCCTCCGGTAGATCCCCTCCCCCCTCAGGGTCCTGCTCCTTCAGGTGTGTCTCAGGTAGACCCGCCCCCCTTGGCTGAGCCAGTAGAGGTCACTAGTGACTCAGGTGCTGCTGCAGGAGGTGCTGCTGAGGTTGCTGCGTCTAGGGATTCTGAGCTTGCGCGTGAGGTGCTGGGGAGTGCGGAGCCTGGGGGTGCTTAGCGTACGGCTGCGGAGCCTGGGGGTGCTGAGCCTGTCCGTGAGGTGCTTGGGGGTGCGGAGCCTGGGGGTGCTGAGCCTACAAGTGCGGTGCCTGGGGGTGCTGAGCCAGAGGGTTCCGGATCGGGGTGTGCTGAGTCTGCTGGCGTCCCTCTGGGTCTCGTTTCACGACGCGGGCCTATCGCACCACAGTAGGCACGAGAGTGGCTTGCGTCGCGTACCCGCCTGAGGAGTCGTGCTGTTGAAGCTGCTTGTCGTGGAGGCGCTGGGAGTGCTGGTGTCTCTGGTCTTGGAGGTGCTCGTACTGGAGGTACTGGAGCTGCCGGGACTGATACTGCTCCTGGAGCTAGAGGTTTCGGTTCTGGGGGTGCTGCTGCTGGAGACCCTGAAGCTGGAGGTGCCGGTTCTGGGGGTGCTTCTACTGGTGGCGCTGGAGCTGGAGGTTATGGAGCTGCTGGAGGAGCTGGAGGTGCTCTTGCTGGAGTCATTAGAGCTAGAGGTGCTGTTGCTGGAGGCACTCGAGCTAGAGGTTCTGGAGCTGCTGGAGGCGCTAGAGCTGGAGGTGCTGCTGCTGGAGGCGCTAGAGCTGGAGGTGCTGCTGCTGGAGGAGCTGGAGCTGGAGACTCTGAAGTTACTGGAGGCGCGCGAGCTACTGGTACTGGTGGCACTGCACCGCCGCGACTGTTTTTCGCTCCGCCATCACCGTCGTCTCTGCCACCGCCTAACTCCGTGCTTCGCCAGGTTCTTAGCCTCCCGTCTTTTACTGGCCTCCCGTTATAGCCCGGCGCACCACTGCGTGCTCCTTCTCCTTACCCTGAGCAGACAGAGTCGCTTTCAAAGCGTCGTGAGCCTGCGTCTCGTCCTGCCTCGCCTGTTCGCGCGCGTCGCACTAGTAGTCGTGTTCCTCGTGAGAGTCCGCCTCCTGTCCCCGGCATGCACGCTATGGCACTTCGTCCTTCCTCTGTTCCACAACGTGTTCCCCTACTGTCTCCTCCTCTGTCTTCTCTACCTGACATTCAGGACCCTGAGCCTGACCTGGTTCGTGCTTCCCACCCTACTGTCACGCGTCTGCTAGCCACTGCTGTCACTGACCCGTCGTTTGAGTCTGCTGCTGCGTCTGCCTTAGTTCCTGAGCTTGTTGACTTTGCTGCTGTCTGTTGTCTAAACTTTGTTGCTAGTCTTGTTGCTGAGTTTGAGTCTGTTGGTCCTCCGTCCGTTGGGGGTGAGTGTGCTCTTGGCACGGACGTCCTTGAGGACAGGCACGAGGACCTTGAGTGTCTTGCAGCCCCTGCGCCTCATCTCGTGGCCATGCTGCTTGCCCCTGAGGGAGACCCGGATACTCCAGACATCCCGACCCCGCACTCTGACGCTAAGGCGATCGCGGGTGAGTACTCCTCTCAGTGGCAGACAACCATGGACACAGAGATGGCCTCCTGGAAGTCCACAGGCACTTACGTCGATGCAGTTCCCCCTCCTGGGGCGAACGTAGTCGATGGCACATGGATTTTCAGGGTGAAGGGGTCGACGGGTTCTCCGCGTGTCTTCAAGGCTCGTTACGTTGCACGAGGCTTTAGTCAGCGACAGGGAGTTGACTTCTTCCAGACCTTCTCCCCCACCCCGAAAATGACCACTCTTCGGGTGCTGCTGCATGTTGCCACTCAGCGTGCCTACAAGCTTCACTCTCTGGACTTCAGAACAACGTTCTTACAGGGCAGTCTGCACGAGGAGACCTGGCTGCGCCGCCCACCTGGCTTCACTGGGTCGTTCCCTCCTGGTACCCAGTGGAGCCTCCACCGGCCAGTCTACGGTCTCCGTCAGGCGCCTCGTGAGTGGCACTACACACTGAGGACGACACTTGCGGCTCTTGGGTTTGCACCTTTGACTGCTGACCCGTCGCTATTTCTACGCGCCGACACTTCATTGCCGCCGTTCTACATCCTCATGTACGCCGACGACTTGGTCTTTGCCACTGCTGATAGTGAGGCTCTCGCCCTTGTGAAGTCGGAGCTGCAGAACAGACACACGTGCACAGACCTGGGTGAGTTGCGCAACTTCCTTGGCTTGCAGATCACCTGGGATAGAGCACGGCGAACATCACACTGACTGAGTCACACATGGTGCAGCAGGTCCTTCAGCGCTTCGGCTTCACTTGGTCCTCGCCACAGTCCACTCCCCTGGCTACAGGTTACTCGTTCTCAGCTCCACCTTCGGACGAGTCCGTAGAGCCGAGTGGTCCGTACCCAGAGCTAGTGGGCTGCCTCATGTACTTGATGAGCTGCACTCATCCTGACCTCGCGTACCTCTAGGCCTTCTGGCACGCTACGTGCTCTTGGTCGGCACCAAAAGGTGCACATGGATGCTGCAAAGAGGGTACTGTGCTAGTTATGCAGTACATCGGGCATGGGGCTCGTGCTCGGAGGGCATAGCTTAGTTGTCCTCACTGGGCACTCAAACCATTCTTGGGTTGATGATCTAGCTACGCAGTGGTCGTCACAAGGTTACACGTTCAGCCTTGGCTCTGGCTCTATTTCTTGGCGGTCTACTCGTTCGTCTTCTGTTCTGAGCTCCAGTTGTGAGGCTGAGATCTATGCCACAGCCATGGCTGCACACGAGTTACACTGGCTCACCTACCTGCTGACTGACTAGGGATTTACGTCGACAACAAGGCTGCCATTGCCTTTTGTCAGGACCACAGACTGGAGCACAGAACAAAGCACATCGCTCTGCGTTACTTCCTTACTTGAGAGTTGCAGCAGTGTGGTCAGCTTCGTGCCGCTTACGTGCCCAACCGGGCCAGCACGGCTGATGTGTTCACCAAGGCCCTTCCGGCTGGTGATCATCAGCGCTTCTGCACTGCTCTAGGCCTGGTGCCTACGTTTCCTCACTTGCTGTAGACTCTGGTTGTACTTTGATCTATGTATATATATACACCTGCATGTTTACTTTTGCTAGGTAGTAATCACTATACTGTTGTTGTTGCACATATACCTCTACATGTGAACTGGCCTTGTGGCCCCTTTTCTTGTGCTCAAAGTATGTGGTGACGTTGTGATCCACCCTGAGATTGCATTGCTTTTCTTGACTGGTCTTGTGACCCCTCGTTCCCCCACTTTGCCTATGGGGGTGTGTCAAACTAAATATGTTATACTTGATTATTTAGGCTGTAATGGGGTAGCCAATGTAGGGTACAACCCCTTAGGGTTTTCTCTTGTACCAAAACTCTCTCGATAGTTTGATCATTCCTACCTACATATTGAACATGATGTACGCGCTAAGAAGGGATGCGGCGTAAGGAAATGGAAAATTCTTTACACTACCCCCTCCGCAAGGGGGCCCTCCTTACGAGAGTGCGTGTACATCTTGGAAATTCAGGTGCGCAGATAGTCGGTGAAAACAGGGTGGTATTCGATCTTGTCCAAGGGAACCCAATTGTCTTCAGTTGGGGTGCAGCCTTTCCATCGAATCAGGAACTTGATCCTGCGTGCCCCAAGTGGGTCACGAATGAGGAAAGTAGAACGAGAATGATTGACTAAGGAATGGAAGTGATACAAATATGCAACCCTAGAAATGTGTAACCCATATAGGCTACCCCACTATAGCCTACACAATATTATAATTTGACACACCCCCATAGGCAAAGTGGGGGAGAACAAGGGGTCACAAGACCAGTCAAGCAAAGCAGACAAAGCTCAGGGTGGATCACAACGTCACCACACAGTCCGAGCACAAGGTCAAGGCCACAAGGCCAGTTCACATGCAGGAGTACACATATATATAAGGCTAAACAAGCAAGAGCAGGCATATATATATGTAAGAGTACAAGCAAGGTCAAGGGGTGAGCAAGTGAGGCACGACAGGCACAAGACCCAGCTGAGTGCAGAAGCGCTGATGATCACAAGGCGGAAGTGCCTTGGTGAAAACATCAGCAGTGTTGGCCTCAGAGGCCACGTACGCAAGTCGCAACTGACCACGCTACTGCAACTCACGAGCAAGAAAGTAGCGGAGAGCAATGTGCTTCGTTCTGTGCTCCAGGTGCTGCTCCCGACACAAGGCCAGCATGGCCTTGTTGTCTACGTACAGCACTGGAGGAGAACGAGGCGGCTCTCCGAGGTCAGTTAGAAGGTAGGTGAGCCAGCGAAGCTCCTGTGCAGCCATGGCCCCGGCGTAGATCTCAGCCTCACAACTGGAGCCGAGAAGAGAAGACGAGCGAGTAGCCCGCCACGAAACAGAGCCGGAACCAAGACTGAAGGTGTAACCCTGTGACGACCGCTGCGTAGCTTGGTCGTCAGCCCAAGAAGCGTCCGCGTGCCCAGTGAGGACCACTGGACTCCGCCCTCCAAGCTCTAGCCCCATGCCCGACGTACTGCACAAGTAGTGCAACACCCTCTTCGCTGCAGCCATGTGCTCTGGTCTGTGTCTCCCAGGAGCAACATAGCGTGCAAGAATGCTAAGAGGGTATGCAAGGTCAGGTCGTGTGCAAGTCATCAGGTACATGAGGCAGCCAACAAGCTCTGGGTACGGGCCACTCGACTCTACGGACTCATCCGAAGGCAGAGCTGAGAGCGAGTGGCGAGTAGACAAAGGAGTGGCCTGAGGCGAGGAGTACGTGAAGCCGAAGCGCTGAAGGACCTGCTGCACCATGTATGACTGAGACAAGGTAATGGTGCGGCGTGCTCTGTCCCGGGTGATCTGCAAGCCAAGGTAGCTGCGCAGTTCACCCAGGTCTGTACACATGTGTCTCTTCTGCAGCTCGGACTTCACGTGGGCGAGTCCAGTAGTGTCAGCTGTGGCAAAGACCAAGTCGTCGACGTACACGAGGATGTAGAACGGTGGCAGAGAGGTGTCGGTGCGCAGAAACAACGACGGGTGAGCAGTAGAGGGAGCAAACCCAAGAGCCACAAGCGTAGTCCTCAGTGTGTCGTGCCACTCGCGCGATGCCTGGCAGAGACCGTAGACTGGCCGTCGGAGGCTCCACTGGGTGCCAGGAGGGAAAGTCCCAGTGAAGCCAGGTGGACGGCGCAGCCAGATCTCCTCGTGCAGGCTACCCTGCAGGAAAGCAGTGCTGAAGTCAAGGGAGTGAAGCTCGTAGTCACGCTGAGCGGCTATGTGTAGCAGCACCCAAAGAGTGGTCATCTTTGGGGTGGGAGAGAAGGTCTGAAAGTAGTCAACTCCCTGCCGGTGACTGAAGCCACGAGCCACGTACCGCGCCTTGAAGACAAGTGGAGAGCCCGGCGGCCGCTTCACCCTGAAGATCCACATGCCACTGACGATGTTCGCCCCACGAGGAGGAACCGCGTCAAAGTAGGTGCCTGTGGACTTCCAGGAAGCCATCTCTGCATCCATAGCTGCCTGCCACTGAGAGGAGTAGGGACCCTCTACGGCCTTCGCGTAAGAGCGCGGAGTCGGGATGTCTAGTGCATCCGGGTCTCCCTCAGGGGTGAGCAGTACGGACGCGAGATGAGGTGAAGCAGCAGCCAGACACTGGAACTCCTCCTGCCTGTCCTCAAGGACGTCCGTGCCAAGAGCACACTCACCCCCGACGGACGGAGGACAGACAGACGCCGACTCAGCAAGAAGACTAGCAGCGTAGTCTAGACGACAGCGAGCAGCAAAGTCGCCGAGCTCAACAACAAGAGCAGACGCAGCAGTGGACTCAAAAGAGGGGTCAGTGACGACAGTAGCAAGGAGACGCGTGACGGTAGGACAGGCAGCACGAAGAGAGTCCGACTCCGGGTCGGCAAGCGCAGGAAGAGAGGACTCAGGAGGAGAAGGCAAAGGGACACGTAGAGGGGCAGTGGACGGACGCAGAGACATCCGGTGTGTGCCAGGGACAGGAGGAGGACGCTGACGCGAACCGCGACCACTAGCGCGAGCAGCACGAACAGGCGATGCGGGACAAGACGCAGGCTCACGACGCTCAACAAGACCTCCACTAGGACCAGTGTATGGAGAGGGAGCAGGCACTGGGGAGGCGGGCGGTAACTGTGACTGTGACTGGACAGGCTGTGGACACTCTACAGGAGGATAAGGACCAAGAACCTGCTGAAGGAGCGGAACAAAGTACGACCGAGGCCGCGCGGCGCCTCCAGACACAGCAGGGACAGCACCAGCACCCTCAGCGGCAGCACCAGCGCCAACAGCACTTCCAGCTGCAGGACCTCCAGTAGTACCAGCAGCACCCGCAGCAGGACCACCGCCAGGACTGATAGTAGTAGCCTCAGCGTCAACACCCTCAGCAGCTCCAGCTCCAGTCGTACCCGCAGGCCTAGCAGCTCCAGCACTCCCAGGACGAGCACCTCCGAGACCGGCAGCACCAGCACCCTCAGCGGCCGAAGAAGCTCCAGCTCCAGCAGTACGCCTCCAGCGCCGGGCAAACCACTCGCGCAGCTCCTGTGGAGAGAGTGGCTACCGCCGAGACGAAGCACCCGGAGAACCTCCAGGCCCAGCACCGCCAGACGCCACACGAGCAGGTCCAGCTGCCGCTGGCTCCGCACCACCAGGCTCAGTAGCTCGAGACGCAGCACCCCCACGCTCAGCAGCTCCTAACGTAGCACCCCCAGGCTCAGCATCCCCAATCGTAGCACCCCCGGGCTCAGCACCCCCAGTCGCAGTACCCCCAGGCTCAGCACCCGCAGTCGTAGCACCCCCAGGCTCAGCACCCCCAGTCGCAGCACCCCCATACTCAGCACCCCCAGGCTCAGCACCCACGCGCGCAGCAACCCCAGAGTCAGCACCCCCAGGCTCAGCACCCGCAGCAGTACCAGAGTCACCAGCAACCTCGACCGGCTCGACTGCGTCTACCTGGGACACACCTGAAGGGGCAGGACCCTAAGGGGGGAGGGGGTCTACCGGGGGGGGACCTGGCACAAGGAAGTGCGGTGGCGGGGGGAGGGAAGGAGTGCGGTAGGGGAAGAGGCGGTAGTAGGGGACTGACTCGTCGAACGTGACGTCCTGGAAGGACAGAACACGACGAGAAGTGGGGTGGTAGAACCGCCACCCAGGGGCGTCAGGGGGGGAAGCCAAGGAAGACACAGGGAGCAGCACGAGGGGACAGCTTGTCCGCAGACAAGTCGCGGACAAACGCCCGAGATCCCCTGACACGGAACCCAGACGCATCGCCGACCTTCCCCGTCCACAGTAAGGCAGGGGAGGTCTCCGGCCTGGAGACCCTGGGGTGAAGGTTGATCTGATGCGCCGCGTACCTAACCGCAAACGGCCACAGAAAATGGGGGGCAGCCGCATGCATCATGGACGTACGAGCGACGTCCATGACCATGCCAATGCGGCGCTCAGCAATCCCATTTTGCTGTGGAGAGTCCGGAAGCGTAAACGTCTGGCGGATGCCTCGCGCACGACAGTAGGCTCGCAGAAGGCCAGAGGAGAACTCTCCGCCTCGGTCAGAGTGCAGACGCAGAACATGAAAGTCCGAGCCGAAGCTCCTCCTGAGCTGGAGACGAGCTGCGCGGATCCAGTCGATCAACACCTCAGTGACATCACCCTTGCTGCGCAAGGGGAAGACTGAGGTGTAACGCGAGTAGTCGTCAACCACCAGCAGGAAGTAGCGCTCGTGACCCTGTCCACGGACGCGGGCCGGGCCCCACACGTCCATGTGAAGCGTCTGCAGCGGGGCCTCTGTCGGGGGAAACTGAGAGGAGTGAGGGGCAGCCCGGAGCCGCCCCTCGACACAGGGAACACAGGAAGGACCAGACCCTGGAGGAAGGGGAGGGAGGGACCGGGGGAGACCAGAGACAAGGACACGGGAAGCCATGCCTCGGAGACGAGGCAAGGAGGGGTGACCAAGGCGGTGGTGCCACAGGAGAGTCTGGTGGGACAGGAGACGACACGAGCAAGGGGCAGACTCAGGACCAGACCTGGACGCTGCAGCAAACACCTGACCCGACGCACCTACCTGGCTAGACGCAGGGACAGGAGGAGACCCAGTGGTCAGGGTGTAGAGGCTCGACCTCGGCCGACGCGAAAACGTGGCCAGGTGCCGGCCTGTGCGAGCGTCCGAGCAGTGGGTCACCCGCTGACTCGCAGGAGTAAAGTGGTGAACTCCCGTATCCTGCAGGTCAGCACCACTCACCAAGTTCGTAGAGAACGAGGGGAGGTAAAGACCAGACAAGGTGCCAGAGGGGGCAGCCGGACACGGGAGGACAGTGGAGAAGTGAGAGAGGACAGGACCCCCAGAGGGGTCTGCTACGGAGACTGCAACCGGCCGACCAAGCGTCGTGAGTGTGGTGCGGTCTCGAAACAAGGAGCGAGAAGCCCCCAAGTGAAGTGTGAAGGTGAGGGAGGCCGAAGCCGACGCGGTACCTGAGAGCGCAGCCTCACCAGTACCTGAGGGCGCAGACGCGCTGGCACCTAGAGCAGCAGCCTCACTAGCCCCTAGCGCAATAGTACCAATGCCCGGGTCGGGCGGGAAACACCGGTAACAGTCGCCCTCATCACTAATAGTAACAGCATACATGGCAGCAAGGATAGCATCAAAGTCAAGATCATAGATAGCGACACCTGCCCTAGCCAGCTCTCCCCAGCGGGGGATCTCACTAGCCTCCGGGAACTGCTGACGCCAAGCGTCCGTCAGGCGGCCAAAGCAGCGCTGGGTGGGGTGGGCACCCCCACACTGCTCACCCGCGCGGTCGCCGGAGCGAAGGACGTAGGTGCACGGGCCAAAACCCCGACCACGCTGACGCTGCGTGTACCACTCACGGAGCTGCTGAGGAGGGGGGATGTCACGAGAACGCTGCTGCTGCTGTCGCTGCTGGCGCTGACCACCACTGGAGCCGCTCCGCTGCAAAGCACAACCCCGACCAGCTCCACCTCATCCACCACCGCCTCCTCCACCTCCGCCACCACTGCCGCCTCTGCTCCCACCGCTACCGCCTCCGCTGCCTCCGCCTCCGCTGCTGCCACCGACACCTCCACCCCCGCCACCACTCCCACTGCCACCCCCACTCCCTCCGCCACCTCCACCGCCACCTCCACCACCCCCGCTAGCTCCACCCGCGCCCTTGCCCCCCTTGCCCTTGCCAGAGCGGCGTCTCCCGCTAGGGGCAGACGCCGCACCGACCGACTCAAGACCAACGAGGTCGGCCGCAGCAGCAGAGGCGACAGAGGGCAACAGGGGGGAAGGGGAACACCCCTCAAAGATGGGGGTGCGAGGGTCACCACGAGAGGCTCCTACAACGACTATGCTCTTCTCCGCTGCTAGGAGGGCCTTCTCTAGGAGGTCAACAGTGAGAGTGGTGGGACAGACTGAGAGGAAGTGGTCCCTGACTACGCGAAGGGAGTCAGGGAGGCGGGTGACTATATAATAGAGAGAGATGTACATGGGGGGGGGGGTTCTTGGCGCAGAACTCAGCAGGAAGCGCGGCGCGGTAGCGAGTGTCACTAGTGCGGAGGTGCGTAATGAGGTCAGCGACTGTGGGAAAGGCAGCAAGGTCAGGAAAGAGGTACGGTAGCATGAGGCGGCTCAGTGCAGCAGTGGCAGGGGAAGAGTAGCGCGCAACTACAGCGTCGTACAAGGTCTAAGCACTCTTGTACTGACTAAAGTGCGCGCGCTCAGTGGTAGGCAGGTGGCGACGCACAGCAAGACGTGCAGCAGCATCGCGCGTGGCCCACTGGGAGCGAACAGTGCGGTCAGCATTAGCAGTAGGGGCAGGAAAGGAGCCAGAGGTGAGGTCAAAGAGGGAGAGACCGTCTGCCCTATCGCATTGTAGGAAAAGCTGCAGGTCATCTACCCAAACCTCAAAGTCAATGGCTCGACCCTCAGCGTCAAAAGTGAGAACACTGGGGGTAGCCATGACAGCAGTAGACTAGCAATACCAACTGTAGGACAGGGGCAGTGCAGTGACAGAAGCGCTGCTCTCACCAGACAGGGCGGGTCGGGCAGCTGAGCAATACAGCAGCACGGCAACACGGTTGCTCGGACGGCACAGCAGCAACTGCGGCTCCGTGGCACCAGCAGCTCGGCTCCTCAGGCGGCTCGGGCGGCTCAGGCGGCTCGGGTGGCTCGGGCGGCTCGGGCGGCTCCGGTGGCTCGGGCTGGTCGGGCGGCTGGGGCGGCTCGGGAGAGTCGGGCGGCTTGGGCGGCTTGGGCGGCTCGGGCAGGTCGGGCGGCTCTAGCGGCTCGGGTGGTTCGGGCGGCTCGCGCGACGCGGGCGGTGTAGGGCGGCAGGGCCGCTGGTGAAAGGGGCGACGGGGCCGCTGAGAAGGGCGGCGGGGCCCCTGAGAAGGGTGGTGGGGCCGCAGTAGAAGGGTGGCGGGGCCGCTGAGTAGGGCGGCGGGGCCGCTGAGAAGGGCGGCGGGACCGCAGTAGAAGGGCGGAGGGGCTGCTGAGTAGGGCGGCGGGGCCGCAGCGAGAGAGGCGGCGGGGCCGCAGTGAAGGGCGGCGGGGCCGCTGAGTAGGGCGGCGGGGCCGCAGCGAGAGAGGCGGCGGGGCCGCAGTGAAGGGCGGCGGGGCCGCTGAGACGGGCGGCGGGGCCGCTGAGACGGGCGGCGGGGCCGCTGAGACGAGCGGCCGGGCCACAGCGAAGGGCGGCGGGGCCGCAACTTGAGGCAGCGGGGCCGCAGCGAAGGGCAGCAAGGCCGCGAAGAAGGGCGGCGGGGCCGCTGAGACGGGCGGCGGGGCCGCAGCGAACGGCGGCGGGGCCGCAGCGAAGGGCGTCAGGGCCGCGAAGAAGGGCGGCGGGGCCGCAATGTGGGGCGGCGGGGCCACAGCGAAGGGCGGCGGGGCCGCTGAGAAGGGCAGCGGGGCCGCTGAGAAGGGCGGCTCGAAGAGGTGAGAGCCCGGAGCGCGACTCGGGCTGAGCGCGCTTTGGGCAGGAAAAAAAAAGATCGATGTGGTGGGCCCTACGCACAGTTCCCACGGGGGAACCTGCTCGATACCATGAGGAAAGTAGAACGAGAATGATTGACTAAGGAATGGAAGTGATACAAATATGCAACCCTAGAAATGTGTACCCCATATAGGCTACCCCACTATAGCCTACACAATATTATAATTTGACAACGAATGCGATGGCTTAGGATCTTCTCGGGTGTAATTACTGGCTTAGTGGGTGGTCGTGTTGTGCTGGCTGGTCGGTGTCGGGGCAGTTGGCTTGTGGATGGTACGTAAGGACGTAGGCGGCTGACGTGGAATGACGGGCTGACGTACCAGTCAGCGGGGAGGAGGAGGTGGGCGGTGACGGGTGTGATCATGTGGCTTATGACCCGCAATATTGAGGGCGGAGTTTTGGGGTGAGGGGCAGGCGTAGGTTTTGAGTGTCGAGTAAAACTAAGTCGTCGGGCTGGTAGGTGACGGGACGGCGGTGGCGGTCGGCGTTGCGTTTAGCGATTACGTTTTATTTTTTAATTGCGTCTGCTGCCCGGGTTCGTGCTGCCTGTAAAATCTCGGTGAACTGCTGCGCACGTGGTACGGGGTTGTCGGGATTTGGGGTCATGGATACTGTGGGGTCTTGTCCGTAGTTCAAGTAAAACGGTGACTGTTGGGTCGTGGCAGATGGCGAATTATTGTACGTGAACTCGATGAGTGGCAGTTGCTGTTCCCACGTGCTTGGGTCATCGCACGTGGCTCGAATAAGCTACTCCATGGTCTGGTCTGTCCGTTCTGTTTGTCCGTCTGTCTCAAGGTGGTGCGAAGAACTGAACTGTAGTCGCGTGCCAAACTGCTGCCATAGATTTCGCCAGAAGTTGCTGGTGAATTTTTGTGTCTCGGTCGCTTATGATTGCTGCTGGTATCCCGTGTGATCGAACAACGGTAGCGATGAAGAGCCGAGATGTTTCTTCGGCTGAGATGGATTTCTTGCATGCTGCGAAATGCGCCAATTTCGTTAACCGATCGACGACGACCGGGATCGCATCGTTCCCACTTGCCCTAGCCGGTAACCCCATGATGAATTCTTTAGTCACCTGCTGCCAAGCACGCTCTGGGGGTGGTATCGGCTGCAACTGCCCTGCCGGCCGCTTCTGTGATGATTTCATGTGTTGGCAGGTGGGACACGACGCCATGTGTCGCTGTACGCAGGGCTCTTGCTAGTATTTGAGCTCGTCTGAATACATGAATCCCAAAATTTGTTTTGTCTGACGTTCAGATGGGGGAAAAAAGTTGGTCTGATTTTTCAGATGAATGAGAAAGGCATGTCTGATTTTTTATATGAAACAAGTAGTGTTGTCTATTTTTGCAAATTGTAGTTGTGTCATGTTGTTTTTATCAGAGCGTCACAACTGAATCATGGGGATGTCGGGCTGCGAGAGGCGGGACAGTCCAGCAGGGGGTTCGGATGCTGAGATGCGAGAGGAACTAGGGGGAGTTGGGCTGCGAGAGGCGGGAGAGTGCAGCAGGGGGTTCGGCTGCTGAGCTGCGAGAGGAACTAGGGGGAGTTGGGCTGGGAGAGGGAGCAGTTTGGGGCTGGAACGTGACTTGTCTGAGCTGTAGGGTGGACTTTGATTCGAGGAAACTAGGTGGAAGAGGGGCAAGGGTTTCGGGCTCGAATGTTCGCGGGGAGGGGGTTGCTTGCTCGGTACGTGCTGTCAGACGGAAATATACTCACTATCTGATTACTCAGACAAAATATAACGTTGAGTCCTTTATTCCAGACAAAAAAAAAATACCGGTCTTACGATTCAGACAAAAGAAAAATACCAGTCTTACGGTTCAGGTGCAATGAAAAAAGTAGTCTGATTTTCAGACCATCAGACCGATTTGGTCTGATAACGAGGACCCTGGCTGTACGTCGGTCAACATTTCGGGCCAATAGTAATACCGTTGCAGCCGCTGCCGTGTTTTTTCTCCCCCGAAATGGCCCGAGGTAACGCCGTTGTGTGAGAATTGTGGAATGAATGAACTAGGAAAGAGGTGGGTACAAGTAGGAAAACCTAGAAATGTTGTACCCCATGTTGTCTACCCCAGTACAGCCTACACAGACTATAGCATATAAGTTTGACACACCCCCATAGGCCAAGTGGGGGAGAACAAGAGGTCACAAGACCAGTCAAGCAAAGCAAAGCAAGCTCAGGGTGGATCACAACGTCACCACACATTCCGAGCACAAGAGCAAGGCCACAAGGCTAGTTCACATGCAAGATCATATATAAAGGTAAACAAGCAAGTGCAGGTATAGAAAGATCACAGTACAAGCAAGGTCAAGAAGTGAGCAAGTGAGGCTAAGTAGGCACAAGACCTAGCATCGTATAGAAGCGCTGATGATCACAAGGCAGAAGTGCCTTGGTAAAGATATCAGCAGTGTTGGCCTCACAGACAAAGCAAGGCGCAGCTGACCACGCTGCTGCAGCTCACGAGCAAGGAAGTAGCGAAGAGCAATGTGCTTCGTTCTGTGCTCCAGTCTGTGCTCCCGACACAAGACCATCATGGCCTTGTTGTCTACGTACAGATGTGGAGGAGAACGAGGCGGCTCTCCTAGGTCAGTGAGCAGGTAGGTGAGCCAGCGTAGCTCCTGTGCAGCCATGGCCCCCGCATAGATCTCAGCCTCACAGTTGGAGCCGAGAACAGAAGACGAGCGGGTAGACCGCCACGAAACAGAGCCACAACCAAGGCTGAAGGTGTAACCCTGTGACGACCGCTGCGTAGCCTGGTCGTCAGCCCAAGAAGCGTCTGCGGGACCTGTGAGGACAAATCGACGTCACCCTCCAAGCACTAGCCCCATGCCCGACGTACTGCACACGTAGCGCAACACCCTCTTCGCTGCAGCCATGTGCTCAGGTCGGTGTCTCCCAGGAGCAACATAGCGTGCCAAGATGCTAAGAGGGTATGCTGGGTCAGGTCGTGTGCAGGTCATCAGGTACCTGAGGCAGCCAACAAGCTCTGGGTACGGGCCACTCGGCTCTACGGACTCATCCGAAGGCAGAGCTAAGAGCGAGTGGCGAGTAGACAGAGGAGTGGCCTGAGGCGAGGAGTACGTGAAGTCGAAGCGCTGAAGGACCTGCTGCACCATGTGTGACTGAGTCAGGGTAATGGTGCGCTGCGCTCTGTCCCGGGTGATCTGCAAGCCAAGGTAGCTGCGCAGTTCACCCAGGTCTGTGCACGTGTGTCTCTTCTGCAGCTTGTACTTCACGTGGGCGAGTCCAGCAGTGTCAGCAGTGGCAAAGACCAAGTCGTCGACGTACACGAGGATGTAGAACGGTGGCAAAGAGGTGTCGGTGCGCAAAAATAGCGACGGGTCAGCAGTAGAAGGAGCAAAGCCAAGAGGCGCAAGTGTAGTCCTCAGTGTGTCGTGCCACTCACGGAGTGCCTGGCGGAGACCGTAGACTGGCCGCCGGAGGCTCCACTAGGTACCAGGAGGAAACGACCCAGTGAATCCAGATGGGCGGCGCAGCCACATCTCGTCGTGCAGGCTGCCCTGCAGAAAAGCTGTGCTGAAGTCAAGAGAGTGAAGCTCGTAGTCGCGCTGAGCGGCTATGTGCAGCAGCACCCGAAGAGTGGTCATCTTCTGCGGAGGGCAAACCACTCGTGGGTAAACCACTCGCGCAGCTCCTGCGGAGAGAGTAGCTCCCGCCTCGACGAAGCACCACCAGAGGCCACACGAGTAGACCCAGCACCCTCAGGCTTTGCACCCCCAGGCTCCGTACCCTCAGGCTCAGCACCCCTAGGCTCCGCACCCCCAAACTCAGCACCCCCGACTCAGCATCCCCAGGCTCAGCACCCCTAAGCTCAGCACCCCTAGGCTCCGCACCCTCGGGCTCAGCACCCCCAGACCCGGCACCCGCAGGCTCAGCGCCCCTAGGAGCACCAGAGTCAACAGCTATCCGACAGGCTCGAGTGCGTCTACCTGGGACACACCTGACGGGGCAGGACCCTGAGGGGGGAGAGGGTCTACCGGAGGAGGACCTGGCGCAAGGAAGAGCGGCGGCGGGGGGAGGGGCGCAGTGCGGTAGGGGAAGAGAGGGTAGTAAGGCACCGAATCGTCAAAGGTGACGTCCTGGGAGGACAGAACACGACGCGAGGTGGGGTGGTAAAACTGCCAACCAGGCGCGTCAGGGGGGAAGCCAAGGAAGACGCAGGGAACAGCACGGGGGGACAGCTTGTCCGCAGACAAGTCGCGGACAAACGCCCGAGATCCCCAGACCCAAAATGCAGACGCATCGCCAACCTTCCCCGTCCACCGCAAGGTGGGGGAGGTCTCTGGCAAGGAGACCTGGGGCTGAAGGTTGAGCTGATGCGCTACGTACTGAACCGCAAACGGCCACAAAAAATGGGGAGCAGCCGCATGGATCATGGACGTACGAGCGACGTCCATGACCATGCCAATGCGGCGCTCAGCAATCCCATTTTGCCGTGGAGAGGCCGGAAGCGTGAAGGTCTGGCGGATGCCCTGTGCATGACAGAAGGCTCCCAGACGGGCAGAGGCAAACTCCCCGCCTCTGTCATAGTGCAAACGCAGAATAGGAAAGTCTGAGCCGAAACAATCTCTAAGCTGGAGACGAGCCGCGCAGATCCAGTCGATCAACACCTCAGCGACGTCTCCGGACAGGAGACGACACGAGCAGGGAGCAGACTCAGGACCAGACCTGGACGCCGCAGAAAACACCTAACTCGACGCAGCTACCTAACCCGACTCAGCAACCGGAGGAGACTCAGTAGTCAGTGTGTACAGGCTCGACCCCGGCCGACAGGTAAACGTGGCCAAGTGTCGGCCCGTCCGAGCACCCGTATAGTGGGTCACTCGCTGACTTGCATGAGTGAACTGGTCAACCCCCCGATCCTGTAGATCAGTACCACTCACCAAGTTCGTAGAGAACGAGGGGAGGTAGAGACCTGACAGGGTGCCAGAGGGGGCTGCCGGACACGGTAAGACAGTGGAGAAGCGAGCAAGGACAGGACCCCTAGAGGGGTCCGCCAGGGAGACCGCAACCGGCCGACTAAGCGGCGTAAGCGTGGTGCGGTCTTGAAAGAAGGAGCGGGAAGCACCGGAGTCAAGGGTGAAGGTGTGTAAGGCCTGAGCCGACGTGGTACCAGAGAGAGCAGACTCACCAGCACCTGGGGCAGCAGACACACTAGCACCTAGAGCAGCAGCCTCATCACCACCTAGAGCAGCAGCCTCAATGCCTGGGTCAGGCGGAACACACAGGTAAGAGCATACAGGGCAGCAAGAATAGCATCATAGTCAAGATCAAAGGTAGCAAACCCCGCCCTAGACAGCTCTCCCCAGTGAGGCATCTCAGTGGCGTTAGGGAACTGGTGACGCCAAGCGTCCGTCAGGCGGCCGAAGCAGCGCTGGGTGGTGTGCGAGCCCCCGCACTGCTTACCAGCGCGGTCGCCGGTACGGAGGACGTAGGTACAGGGACCAGTCTCCCCACCTCGCTGACGCTCAGCGTACCACTCACGAAGTTGTTGGGGGGACGGGGTCTCACGAGTGCGCTGCTGCTGCTGGCGCTGACCACCATAGCCGCCCCGCTGCGCATAGCCACCCTGACTAGCTCCACCTCCTCCGCCGCCACCTCCGCCACCGCCGCCACCGCCTCCTCCTCCGCTCCCACCGCCACCGCCGCCGCCGCCTCCGCCGCCACCGCCGCCACCGAAGCCCCCACCCCCGCCACCACTCCCACCACCACCCCCACTCCCTCCGCCTCCTCCACCTCCACCTCCACTGCCCCCGCTAGCCCCTCCAGCGCCCTTGCCCCCCTTGCCCTTGCTGCTGCGGTGTCGCCCGCTAGTGGCAGACGCAGCGCTGACCGACTCGGTGCCAACGAAGTTGACGGCAGTAGCAAAGGCAACAGAGGGCAAAAGAGGGGAGGGGGAGCACCCCTCAAAGACAGGGGCACGCGGGTCACCTCTAGAGACTCCTACAGCGACTATACTCTTCTCAGCTGCCAGGAGGCGCTCCTCGAGGAGGTCAACGGTGAGTGTGGTGGGGCAAACTGAGAGGAAGTGGTCCCTGACCAAGCGAAGGGAGTCAGGGAGCCGGGTGACTATGTAGTAGAGGGTGATGTACATGGGGGGGGGGGGGGGGTTCTTGGCGCAGAACTCAGCGGGAAGTGCAGCGCGGTAGCGGGTGTCACTAGTGCGAAGGTGCGTAACGAGGTCTGCGACAGTGGGAAAGGCGGCGAGGTCAGGAAACAGGTACGGGAGTATGAGGCGGCTAAGAGCAGCAGTGGCATGGGAAGAGTAGCGTGCAACTACACCGACGTACAAGGACTTAGCACTCTTGTACTGACTTAAGTGCGCAAGCTCAGCGGTCGGTAAGTGGCGATGCACAGCAAGACGCGCAGCAGCATCGCGCGTGGCCCACTGTGAGCGAACTGTGCTGTCAGCATCAGCAGGCAGGGCAGGAGAGGCACCAGAGGTGAGATCAAACAGGGAGAGTCCGACTGCCCTATCGCACTGTAGGAAAAGCTGCAGGTCATCGACCCAGACCTCGAAGTCAACAGCACGACCCTCAGTATCAAAGGTAAGGACACTGGGGGTAGCCATGACAGCAGTGGTCTAACAAGGAGGGCTCTCACCAGTCGGGGTGGGTAGGGCCGGGGCGCGCCGGGAGGAACAGGGCTGCAACAGCAGCGGCAGCGGCTCGGCAGTAGCAGTGGCGGCTCGACGGCGGCCTCGGCGGCCTCGGCGGCAGGCGGCTCGGCTGCTAGGTGGCTCGGCGGTTTGGCTGCTGGGCGGCTCGGCGGCTCAGCGGCTGGGCGGCTGGGCGGCTCGGCTGTAGGCGGCTCGGCTGCTTGGCTGCTCGGCAGCTCGGCTGCTGGGCGGCTCGGCGGTTCGGCTGTGAAGGGGCCAGGGAGGGGCCGAAAGGGGGGCGCCGATGGGGCCGCAAGGGGCGGCGACGTGGCCGCTAAGGGCGGCGACGAGGCCGCTAGAGGGTGGCAACGGGGCCGGGAAGGGCGGCGACAGGGGCCGCTAGGGGCGGCGACGGGGCCGCGAAGGGCGGCGTCGGGGCCGCGAAGGGGCCGCGAGGGGCCTGGGAGGGCGGCGACGGGGCCGCTAGGGGCAGCGACGGGGCCGCGAAGGGGCCGCGAGGGGCCTGGAAGGGCGGCGACGGGGCCGCTAGGGGCGGCGACGGGGCCGCGAGGGGCCTGGAAGGGCAGCGACGGGGCCGCTAGGGGCGGCAACGGGGCCGCGAAGGGGCCGCGAGGGGCCTGGAAGGGCGGCAACGGGGCCGCTAGGGGCGGCGACGGGGCCGCGAAGGGGCCTTGAGGGGCCTAGAAGGGCGGCGACGGGGCCGCTAGGGGTGGCGACGGGGCCGCTAAGGGTGGCGTGAGGGGCCGTAAGAGGGGCCTCTAGGAGGCCTCGATAAGAGGGCGGCCCACGGGGCGCGCTTCGGGCAGGGGCGACTCGCGCTCTAGTAAAAAAAAGTCGATTTTTAGTGGTGGGCCCTAGGAAGTTCCCACTAGGGAACCTGCTCTATACCATGTGAGAATTGTGGAATGAATGAACTAGGAAAGAGGTGGGTACAAGTAGGAAAACCTAGAAATGTTGTACCCCATATTGTCTACCCCACTACAGCCTACACAGACTACAGCATATAAGTTTGACAAGTTGTATGCCTCCTATAATAAAAGCTTCCTTAGCAAAGTATACCCTAGCACCCATATGCGGTCGGTGCCGGCTTTTACGTAATAGACTCCATTTGCTGCTGCGAACTGCTGCGAATTTCCTTCTATGAAGAACGGGTTTGTTTGTTATCTGTGGGTAAACACTCTTGTCAGTTGCGGGCTAGTCTGGGCGAGTAGTATAGCATGAATTTGGGCAGTGGGGCGGGTCAATGCGTCGGCGATGTTGGAGGCTCCTTTTTTGTAGGTGATTGTATAGTGAAAGTTGGACTCAAGGAACTCGAGCTAGCGAATCTGTCGTGGGTTGAGGTTTGGCTGTGCGCGGAGGTACTTTAGTGACTTGTGATATGTCCGTACTGTCATGTCTGCGCTGGTCAAGTAACAGCGCCACACTTTGAATGCGTGCACGATCGCGAGCATTTCGCGGTTGTGTATCGGGTAATTTTTTTCGCGCGAATGCAGTTTGCGGGACTCGTATGCAATGGGCTGTAACCCGTTGCCAAAATCTTGTAGTAGTACACCTCCGATGGCGATGTCGCTTGCGTCTGTAACTACTTCGAATGGGCGGTGAGGGTCGGCAATGCACAATGTGGGCGGTGAACAGAGAACATGTTTCGGGGCAGAGAAGGCAGTATGCTCTTTCTCCCCCAACGTAAAAGCGATCCCCTTTCACAGTAAGTCTGTAAGTGGCGCCGTTAAGCGCGCCATGTCGGGGACGAACCGACGCATGTAATTGACGAACCCTAAAAACTTAGTAGTTTCGTGAGATTCGTCGGGGGGTGCCATGCTTTCACCGTGTCCAGCTTCTTCGGGTCAATTTCAACCCCAGCCTCAGAAATAACGTGCCCTAAAAACTCTAGCCTATCCGAAAAAACTCACACTTGGAACCCTTGGTAAGTAACCGGTGCTCGTCTAAGTTTTTAAATTCTGCTTCCAGGTCTGCTAAGTGCTGCTACTTATTGCGACTGTAGACGAGGATGCCGTCGAGGTAAACTATCACGCATTTATCTAAAAGTGGCCTAAACGCCTCGTGCATGTGTGAAAGAACGAGGAATGAATGCACTAGGAAACAGGTGGGTACAAGTAGGAGAACCTAAAAGTGTTGTACCCCATATTATCTACCCCACTATAGCCTACACAGACTATAGCATATAAGTTTGACACACCCCCATAGGCAAAGTGGGGGGGAACAAGAGGTCACAAGACCAGTAAAGCAAAGCACAGTAAGCTAGCTCAGGGTGGATCACAACGTCACCACACATTCCGAGCACAAGTTCAAGGCCACAAGGCCAGTTCACATGCAAGATCATATATAAAGGTAAACAAGCAAGTGCAAGTATAGACAGATCACAGTACAAGCAAGGTCAAGAAGTGAGCAAGTGAGGCCAAGTAGGCACAAGACCTAGCATCGTACAAAAGCGCTGATGATCACAAGGTGGAAGTGCCTTGGTAAAGATATCAGCAGTGTTGGCCTGAGAGGCCACGTAAGCAAGGTGCAGCTGACCACCCTGCTGCAGCTCACGAGCAAGGAAGTAGCGAACAGCAATGTGCTTCGTTCTGTGCTCCAGTTTGTGCTCCCGACACAAGGCCAGCATGGCCTTGTTGTCTACGTACAGAACTGGAGGAGAACGAGGCTGCTCTCCTAGGTCAGTCAGTAGGTAGGTGAGCCAGCGTAGCTCTTGTGCAGCCATGGCCCCCGCGTAGATCTCAGCCTCACAGCTGGAGCCAAGAACGGAATACGAGCGGGTAGACCGCCACGAAACAGAGCCGGAACCAAGGCTGAAGGTGTAACCCTGTGACAACCGCTGCGTAGCCTGGTCGTCAGCCCAAGAAGCGTCTGCGTGACTTGTGAGGACTACTGAACGCTGCCCTCCAAGCACTAGCCCCGTGCTCGACGTACTGCACAAGTAGCGCAACACCCTCTTCGCTACAGCCATGTGCTCTGGTCTGTGTCTCCCAGGAGCAACATAGCGTGCCAAGATGCTAAGAGGGTATGCAAGGTCAGGTCGAGTGCAGGTCATCCAAAGCTCTGGGTACGGGCCACTCGGCACTATGGACTCATCCAAAGGCAGAGCTGAGAGCGAGTGGCGAGTAGACAGAGGAGTGGCCCGAGGCGAGGAGTACGCGAAGTCGAAGTGCTGAAGGACCTGCTGCACCATGTGTGACTGAGTCAGGGTAATGGTGCGCTGTGCTCTGTCCCGGGTGATCTGCAAGCCAAGGTAGCTGCGTAGTTCACCCAGGTCTGTGCATGCGTGTCTCTTCTGCAGCTGGGACTTCATGTGGGCGAGTCCAGCAGTGTCAGCAGTGGCAAAGACCAAGTCGTCGACGTACACGAGGATGTAGAACGGCGGCAAAGAGGTATCGGTGCTTAGAAACAACGGCGGGTCGGTAGTAGAAGGAGCTAACCCAAGAGCCGCAAGTGTAGTCCTCAGTGTGTCGTGCCACATACAAGGCGCCTGGCGGAGACCGTAGACTGGCCGTCGGAGGCTCCACTGGGTACCAGGAGGAAACGACCCAGTGAAGCCAGGTGGGCGGCACAGTCAGATCTCCTCGTGCAGGGTGCCCGGCAAGAAAGCTGTGCTGAAGTCAAGAGAGTGAAGCTCGTAGTCGCGCTGAGCGGCTATGTGGTGCAGCACCCAAAGAGTGGTCATCTTCAGGGTGGGAGAGAAGGTCTGAAAGTAGTCAACTCCCTGCCGCTGACTGAAGCCTCGAGCCACGTAACGCGCCTTGAATACAGGCGGAGACCCCGGCGGCCGCTTCACCCTGAAAATCCACATGTCACTGACGATGTTCGCCCCAGGTGGGCGAACCTCGTCGACGTAGGTGCCTGTGGACTTCCAGGAAGCCATCTCTGCGTCCATGGCTGACTGCCACTGAGAGGACTAGGGACCCTCGATCACCTCAGCGTACGATCGAGGAGTCGGGATGTCTGGTGCATCCGGGTCTCCCTCAGGGGCAATCAGCATGGACACGAGATGAGGCAAAGTAGCAGCAAAACACTGGAACTCCTCCTGCCTGTCCTCAAAGACGTCCGTGCTAAGAGCACACTCACCCGCGACGGACGGAGGACAGACAGACTCAGACTCAGCAACAAGACTAGCAGCGTAGTTTAGACGACAGTGAGCAGCAAAGTCGACAAGCTCAGCAACTAAGGCAGACGCAGCAGTGGACTCAAAGGAAGGGTCAGTGACAGCAGTAGCCAGAAGATGCGTGACAGTAGGACTGGCAGCACAAAAAGAGTCAGACTCCGGGTCAGCAAGAGCAGGAAGAGAGGACTGTAGAGGAGACGGCAAAGGGACACGCAGTGGAGCAGTGGAAGGACGCAACGCCATCTGGTGTGTGCCTGGGACCGCAGGAGGACGCGGACGCGGAACACAACGACTAGTGCGAGCAGCACGAACAGGCGACGCAGGATGAGACGCAGGCTCACGACGCTCAGCAAGACCTCCAGTAGGACCAGTGTAGGGAGAAGGAGCAGGCAGTGGGGAGGCGGGCTGTAACTGTGACTACGACTGGACAAGCGGTGGACACTCTAAGGAAGGAGCAGGACTAGTAGAAGGTGGGAGACCAAGAACCTGCTCAAGGAGCGGAACGAAGTACGGCCGCGGCTGCGCAGCGCCTCCAGAACCAGCACGGACAGCACCAGTACCCCCAGCGGCAGCACCAGTTCCAGCAACACCTCTAGCCCCAGCAGCGCCAACTCCAGCACCCTCAAAAGCATCGCGCCAGCAGCACCTCCAGGGCCAACACCCCCAGCAGCTCCAGCTCCAGTAGCTCCAGAAGCACCTACTCCTCCAGTACCGCTAGCACCGCTAGCAGCTCCAACACCAGGAGCACCCCCAGGCCCAGCAGCTCCAGTACCCCCAGCAGCACCAGCAGCTCCAGTACCGCCAGTATGAGCACCTCCAGGACCAGTGGCTCTTGCACCTCCAGCACCGACCCCAGGGTCAGCAGCAACAACAACTCCAGTAGGCTTAGCGCCCTCAGCTCCAGCTCCAGCAGCACTTTGGAGGCTGCGACAGTACCGAGAGTACCACTCACGCAGCTGCTGGGAAGAGAGAGCGCCCCCAGGCGCAGCACCCTTAGGCTCAGGACCTCCAGACACAGCACCCCCAAGGCAAGCACCCCCAGGCTCAGCACCTGCAGTCTCTGCACCCCCAGGCTCTGCACCCACAGGCTCCGCACCCCCAGGCTTAGCACCCCCAGTCGCAGTACCCTTAGACCCGGCACCACCAGGCTCAGCACGCTCAGGCTCAGCACGCGAAGTACCTCGCGCAGGACCAGAGTCGACAGCTACCTCGACAGGCTCGACCGGGTCTACCTGGGAAATACCTGACGGAGCAGGACCTTGGGGGAGCAGAGGGTCTACCAAGACAACATCTGGCGTAAGGAAGAGCGGTGGAGAGGGGAGCGAGGCAGTGCGGTAGGGGAAGAGACGGTAGAAGGGGACCGACTCGTCAAACGTGACATCCTGAGAGGACAGAACATGGCTAGCGTGAACGTTTGGCGGATGCCCTCCGCACGACAGAAGGCTTGCAGAAGGTCAGAGGAAAACTCTCCCCCTTTGTCGGAGTGCTGACGCAGAACAGGAAAGTCTCTCTGAGCTGGAGACGAGATGCCCGGATCCAGTCGATCAACACCGCAGTGATGTCACCCTTGCTGCGCAAGGGGAAGACCGTGGTGTAACGCGAGTAGTCGTCAACCACCAGCAGGAAGTAGCGCTCGTGACCCTGTCCACGGACGCGGGCGTGGCCCCACACGTCCATGTGAAGCGTCTGCAGCGGAGCCTCCGTCGGAGGAAACTCGGAGGAGTGAGGAGCGGCGCGTTGCCGCCCCTCGACGCAGGGAACGCAGGTAGGGACAGGCCCCGGAGGAAGAGGAGGGAGGGACCGGGGGTGACCAGAGACAAGGAAATGAGAGGACATGCCTCGGAGACGAGGCAGGGAGGGGTGACCAAGGCGGTGGTGCCAGAGGAGGGTCTGGTGGGACAGGAGACGACACGAGCAGGGGGCAGACTCAGGACCAGACCGGGACGCTGCAGCAAACACCTGACCCGACGCAAATACCTGACCAGACACAGCAACCGGAGGAGACTCAATAGTCAGTGTGTATAGGCTCGACCCCGGCTGACGGGTAAATGTGGCCAAGTGTCGGCCCGTCCGAGCACAGGTATAGTGGGTCACTCGCTGACTCGCACGAGTGAACTGGTCAACCCCTCTCTCCTGTAGGTCAGCACCACTCACCAAGTTCGTAGAGAACAAGGGGAGGTAGAGACCTGACAGGGTGCCAGAAGGGGCCGCCGGTCATGGTACGACAGTGGAGAAGTGGGCAAGGACAGGACCCCCAGAGGGGTCCGCCAGGTAGACTGCAACCGGCCGACTAAGCGGCGTGAGTGTGGTGTGGTCTCGAAAGAAGGAGCGGGGAGCACCCGAGTCAAGGGTGAAGGTGTGCAACACCTGAGCCGATGTGGTGCCTGAGAGAGCAGACTCACTAGTACCAGGGGCAGCAGACTCACCAGTACCTAGAGCAGCAGGCTCACCAGCACCTTGAGCAGCAGACTCACCAGCACCTAGAGCAGCAGACTCACTAGCACCTGGAGTAGTAGACGCATTGGCTTCTAGAGCAGCTGCCTCAGCAGCACCTAGAGCAGCAGCCTCAATGCCCGGGTCAGGCGGAACACACAGGTAACAGTCACCCTCATCACTAGTAGGCAATGCATAGATGACAGTGAGTATAGATATTACCTTCTGCCTAAGCAGCTGCACCCAGTCAGGGAGCTCTGTCGCGTCGCCAAACTCCGTACGCCAGGCGTCGCTTAGACGGGCGAAGCAGCGGGACTCTGTGTAACCAACCGTCCCGCAAGGCTGACCAGTCCGAGCACCGGTGCGAACGACGTACGGACAAGGAGCAGTACTCCGTGACCCTCCACTCTGAGCGTACCACTCACGAAGCTGCTGGGGCGAAAGGACCGCGCGCGGACGATGCTGCAGCTGCACCTGGCCACTACAAGCAGCTCCCGAACTACTCACTCCAGGACGACTCCCACTACGGTCACCTCGACAACCCCAAGTAGCGTACCACTCACGAGGCTGCTGGGGCGTGAGGGACTCACGCGGACGGCGCTGGAGCTGCATCTGGCCACGCCAGGAGCAGCAGTAGCAGTAGAAAGAGCAGTAGCTGCAACGGCAGCAGTGCTCACCAGTGGCAAGAAGGGCAGGTGTACGACAGCGGCAATGGCGAGGCCGCGACCACCCCAGGGCGAGGGCTCCGCGGCTGCTGCAGGGGCTGCTGCTCCAGGGGCCAGGGGCGGCTGCTCCATGGGCCAGGGAGCCGCGGTGGGCAGGGGCGGCGGCGGTTGACACGGCAGCGGCGGCGGCGGCTGCTGTTGCGGGCGGCGGCGGCGGCTGCTGCTGTCGGCGGCGGCGGCTGCTGCGGCCTGGGCAGGGGCGGCGGCGGCTGGCACAGCAGCAGCGGCGGCGGCTGCTGTTGTCGGCGACGGCGGCGGCCGCTGCTGTCATCGGCGGCGGCTACTGCTGACGGCGGCGGCAGCTGCTGCGGCCGGGGCAGGGGCGGCGGCGGCTGACAGGGCAGCGGCGGCGGCGGTGGCTGCTGTTGTCGGGGCCGCGAGGGAGTGGCGAAGGGGCCGCGAGGGGCCGTGAGAGGGGCCACGAAGGGCCACGGAGGGGACGCGAGGGAGCGGCGATGGGGCCGCAAGGGCCGCGAGGGAGCGGCGAAGGGGCCGCGAGGGGCCGTGAGAGGGGCCGCGAAGGGCGGCGAGGGGCCGCAAGGGGCCGCGAGGGAGCAGCAAAGGGGCTGCGAGGGGCCGTGAGAGGGGTCGCGAAGGGCGGCGACGGGGCCGCGAAGGGCGGCTACGGGGCCGTAAAGGGGCCGCGAAGGGCTACGAAGGGGCCGCGAGGGGCCTGACGCGGCGCGAAGGGCCGCGAGAGGGGCTGTGGGGGGGGGGCCGTGAGTGTCAGAATGTTATTATCTAGCCAGTAGTGGGGTGCTCTATAGCGAGTACAACCCTGTTAGGGTTTGCTATATGTATCTTAACTGCTGCTAGTGAAACCCCTCCTTTCTTCATTTTTCTCTTCCCTAGCTAGCTAAACCCTAGCTATGGCTCCTCACTCTCCTTACTATCGTAACATGCTATCAGAGCATCTACGCTCCTGGCCTGTGGGCCCACCTAACTGCTTTCGCTGCTACTCTGTCTGTTGCACGCCCCGTGGCGTGCGACTCCTCCTTCCTGCCGGTTTTCGGTTTTTCTTTCCGCCGTGCGCTCGGGGCGCGCGGCGGTTTCCTTCCTTGGAAACCCGCGCGGGGCCCCCGCCTTGCTCGTCGCGGCGCCCTGGGGAGCACGCGCGGCCCCCGCCCTGCTCGTCGCGGCGCCCTGAGGAGCACGCGCGGCCCCCACCCTGCTCGTCGCGGCGCCCTGAGGAGCACGCGGGCCCCCGCCCTGCTCGTCGCGGCGCCCTGAGGAGCACGCACGGCCCCCGCCCCTCACGTCGCGGCGCCCTCGGGAGCCGCGCACGGCCCCTCGCTGCCCCGTGGTGGCGCCCTGGGGGCCGCGCGCCACCCCTGGATCAGCGCGCGGCCCCTCGCTGCCCCGTGGTGGCGCCCTGGGGGCTGCGCGCCACCTCTGGAGCCACGCGCGGCCCCTCGCTGCCCCGTGGTGGCGCCCTGGGGGCTGCGCGCCGTCCCCCCTCGCCGTCCCCCGCGCTCCTACCCCGTGCCACCCGTTTTAGGGTTTGGGGGTGGGGAGTGTGGGGGTGACGGTTGTGGGGGTGCCGGTTGTGTGCGCCGTCCCCTGCTCCTCCTCCTCCTCCGTCTCCCGCTGCTGCAGCTGCTGCTCAGGGGGGTGGGTGTGTGGGAGCCGAAGGAGTGGTGCTAGGGGGGTGACGTGGGAGTGGAGTTAGGGGTTCAGCAGGGGGTGTGTGTCAAGGGTGTGGGTCAGTTGGAGGAGGTTGTGTGGAGGTAGCTGTCGTGTTGCCTGCAGCGCCTGTAGTCCGTCGCCCTTGCTTCGGTAGCCAGTGAGCCTGTTGCACCAGTCGCCAGTGGGTCCGTTGCTCTTGGCGCTCGTCTATAGCCGCGGAGCCAGTCACTCCAGTAGTCCGTTGCCCTTGCTTTGGTAGCCACTGAGTCAGCCGCTCCTGTGCCCGTGCCTCTGCAGCTTCAGTCGTTGCCTCCCATCTTCTCTCCGTCCACAGTACTCTCCTCCTCCTCACTTGCCCTTTGTGATAGCCTCTAGCTTTGCTTGCCATTGTGAACCTGCTCTATGACTGTGTGCTCTGCTGATTACGCCCCACTTTGGCTATGGGGGTGTGTCAGAATGTTATTATCTAGCTTGTAGTGGGGTGCTCTATAGCGAGTACAACCCTGTTAGGGTTTGCTATATGTATCCCAACTGCTGCTAGTGAAACCCCTCCTTTCTTCATTTTTCTCTTGCCTAGCTAGCTAAACCCTAGTTATGGCTCCTCACTCTGCTTACTATCGAAACAGTGAGAGGGGCTGCTACGGGGCTGTAAGAGGGCGCGACGGGCCGCTAAGGGCAGGGGACGCAACGGGAGGGCAGGCACACGGGGCACGACTCGGGCAGGGGCAAAGCGCGCTCCGGGCAGGAAAAAAAGAATTCGATTTTTTGTGAAACGTTCCCACTAGGGAACCTGCTCTATACTATGTGAAAGAACGAGGAATGAATGCACTAGGAAACAGGTGGGTACAAGTAGGAGAACCTAAAAGTGTTGTACCCCATATTATCTACCCCACTATAGCCTACACAGACTATAGCATATAAGTTTGATAGCATGGTCATCTGAAATGTTGCTGGTGCGTTGGTCTGCCCGAATGGCATCACGGACCCGTACCTAGTCCTAAAAGCCGTTTGGCGCAGTCCGATGGTTTGACTCGAATCTGATGGTAACCTCCGTGTAAATCGATTTTCGAAAAGACCTGTGCTGTTCGCGGTTGATCTATCAATTCGTCGGCGCGGGGAATGGGGTATCGCAACTTGACTCTTACCCTGTTTAGTGCCCTGTAATCGATGCACATGCGAACCCCCCCGTCTTTTTTTGGTGTGAACAGTATCGGTGCGGCGAACGGTGACGAACTCGGTCGGATGAATTTCATCTCTAACAGGCAATCTAGCTGCTTCCTCAGTTCGTCAAGCTCGGGTTGTGTTAGTCTGAATTGTCACTGTAAGGTTGGTTGTGCCACTGGCTCTAACTCTATTCGGTGGTCGTGTGCTTGCTGAGGTGGCAGTCCCTCCGGTAAGTTGTTAGGAAAAGTCCCCGGGTACCGTTTCAACAATTCATGTAGTTCGGTACAGCTGCCAGCAGTTTCTTGAAATCGCTCGGTTGTTCTACTTCCTCAACCACTGCGATGTCCACTGCGTACACGTCAGCTCCAGCGATGACAGCCCGTTTCATGGTGATGGCGTTGACGTGGACCGTTGAAGACTCAGGCGGCTGCTAGTGAGGTAGTCCAGCCCAGTTACCGATACATCGCACAGTTCAGCTACCCGTCGTCTAGTCAATTTGCGGGTTATACCGTCGCAGCCAATCCCGTCCCAGTAAAATGTCGTGCCCATCTAGTGTCGTTGCAAGCATTTCCTATGTAAACCCGAAGTTCCCCCTGCAGCGGACTTATACCTTTTCCACCTTCTCCCGTATGGCCAGCGGCGTGCCGTCAACTAAGCGTGCATCTATCTCTGGTAAACACTGGCTAAGTGTCAGTTGCAGTTTCCGTGCGGTCGCGGTATTAATTAAACTGTGATTTGCTCCTCCGTCGATAAAAAACTTCACTACTGCTCCCTGTATTTTCCCGTGGATCAATACTGGGAAGTCCGTCGCTGTACCCTCCTTATTCGTCCGAGCTCGATCGATGGCGTGAATCGGTACTGTGACTCGGTGAGGGTCGGTGGGGTTGGGCGAGCAGGCAGTCTCGTCAGTAGTTGGCCCGATTCCTTTTGACTGCTGGCGTTTCCTTGCCTTGGAGACTCCCTCCCCTTCTCTGCTCCGTGGCGCCTCAGCTCTTCTGGGCACTCACTCTTGCGATGGCCCGGCCTATTACAAGCAAAGCAGCGCCCCTTAAACGGCACGGCAGCTGCATTTGTCGCAAAAGCATGTACAATGGCATGCTCGATTGGTCCCCGAGGGCGATGTCCGTAGTAGGACCCCGGTCTCGGACGGCGTAAAATGTCAATTTTCTCGGCGAGCGCGAGAATCTCGTTGAAATTTGAAAGTCCGAGTGGCATGATTTCGTGCGAGATGTCCGGCTTCAGCCCTCCAACGTAACGGTCCACCCGCTCCGTTTTGTGCATGTAGCCGACCTGCTCACATAATGCAAGGAAACCGCTCGTATAGTCTTGAAACAATCCGAGCTGCCACCAAGTACGCAGTCTCTGACACGTTGAAATAGAAGTTGCAATCAGCTCGAAGCGTGTCCGAAGCCCTGCGCATCATGCGTCCCACGTGCTGTATTGGGCGGTTACGCAGAATGAACTCCAGGTGACAGCTGGGCCCATGGGCTCTTCCTCTTGCGACGGTGGCTCGTAGATGCGTAGCGACGTCACAATGACGCGCCACCAGTCCATGGCGGGGCCCCTCAGCAGCGAGACGGCATATCGGATCTTCGCTGCGTCCGACTCAACGTAGTTCGCGTAAAAAAAGGCGTTCATTGTGAAGACCCACGACTGAACCGTCGGACCTCCACGCTGGCTCGGGTTGAAACAGGGCGGGTGTTGCAGCTTGAGTGGCATTGGTGCCATGATGGCGTGGTCGCCACTTGTCGCCGCAAACTCCACGGACCGACGGGCTTCGCGAGGCTCCCGCGGGCTTGGCGTGGCTCTGTTCCTCTCCATGCCAGGCATCGATTGAGCCGCGTCATCACTGGTTGCGCCTAAGCATTGTCCTACGTTGTCTTTTTGTGCCGGCGTGCCTGATGAAATGACGATCGGCTCCTCTGATTATGCGGTTGCATTTTCAGATGCGTGTGGTGGTGCTGGAGCATTCACTGTGGATTGCTGAAGAGCGGAGTCGCGTTCCGCCGTGAGTGTCGCGATTTCGAGCGTCGAGTCTTCGATTTGGCGCACGAGACGGTTGAGTTGCTCCTTCGGTAGTGTCGCGAGAGTGAATTCGGCCATGGCGGGGGTGTCGGGCAAGCTCAACGAGAGCCTCTGTCGTGGCCGTGCGTGCTTACGATAGAGCACTACGAGCGGCGGTGCTTGTTTCGCTGAGAGACATCTACCCCCCCCAAAAAGTGAGATAGTGGGGAAGCGAAGGTGCGGTCCGAGAAGAGATCGTAGGCTCTGAATACCAAGTGTTACGTGTGCAATTGAGTAAGCGAGCGAGAATTGCACTATCAAAGCAAAAAGTACAATGAGCAAAGGATTGAGTGAGAATTACATAGGGAAGGCCACAATGGTAACGGCAACGAACTGTGGGTGACGCGTGACGGGCCTGGGACTGAGGTTGGGACTGTGGTTGGGAAATGTCAAGGCGGAGGCCCGGAGCGCGGGTTACCAACTGAGCTGTGAGGTCGGGGTGCGAAGGTGGCGGGAGGATTGTCGAATCGAGGGTTGCCAGTGGTAACGGTGCTGACTGTGGTGCTACAGTCATGTACGCGCTAAGTAGGGATGCGGCGTAAGGAGATGGAAAATTCCTTACAGGAAACAAAAACAGTTGGCAGGCCTCACTCTTAGATTGTTGAACAGGGGCACAAAACCGAGTCCATTGCCACATGGCAAGTTCCAGTGGGTTAAATGAGGCAGCTTCGATGACAGCAGTGCCAACCTCGCGTAGCTTGGATTCACGCACACCACTATACGTGGCCCGAGTCGCGCACGGTGCTGAGAGGTCATTGTACCTCTGACCTCTTGACCTCCATTTGGTCACATCTAGGCCACCTCACATGGCTCTCAGCCTCCCTTTGGTCATGCGGCTCCAGTGCACGTTATTGACAAGTGTGCGGCTGGCTGTGAGAGTGGCTCCTTCCTATGCTCGTGTTTTGTAGTTTAAAGTCTCGTTTGCCATGGCGAGTGACACCATCCTCCTGTAGCTCACAAGAACAGCGTCATCACCAAATTCTAGCAGTACCGTTGATAGGTGACAACGCCCATTTACCATTCAGATTAGCGCTGCTACACGCATACGGACGTCTCCTCGCCCTATCTTGCCCCACCTGGATGCTCCCAGTAGTTCCTATGCCTAGGATGAACCGAATACTAGCTTAGACCGTCCTCGCCCCACCCGGTTGTTGTCAAGATAGCAAGCAGGAATGACTGCATTGAATGAATTGTGGGTACAAGTACTAACCCTAAGATTGGGTTGTACCCCATATGGGCTACCCCACTATAGCCTTCATACAACTAGCACAGATATAGTTTGACACACCCCCATAAGCAAGGTGGGGGAGAACAAGGGGTCACAAGACCAGTAAAGAAAAGCAAAGCAAGCTCAGGGTGGATCACAACGTCACCAAACACTCCAGCACAAGCAAAGGGCCACAAGGCCAATTCACAAGCAGATGTATATATGCAACAACAACAGTACAATGATCACTACCTAGCAGAAGTAGGCATGCAGGTATACAATATAGATCATAGTACAAGCAAAGTCAAGAGGTGAGCAAGTGAGGCCAAGTAGGCACAAGTCCTAAAACAGTATAAAACCGATGATGATCACAAGGCTGAAGTGCCTTGGTGAAGATATCAACAGTGTTGGCCCAAGAGGCCACGTAAGCAAGACGAAGCTGTCCACGCTGCTGCAACTCTCGAGGAAGGAAGTAACGCAGAGCAATGTGCTTCGTCCTGTGCTCCAGTTGGTGCTCCTGATACAAGGCAATCATGGCCTTGTTGTCGACGTACAGAACAGGAGGGGAACGAGGCGCCTCTCAACTGGGACTGAGAACAGAAGACGAGCAGGTAGACCGCCAGGAAACAGAGCCGGAGCCAAGAATGAAGGTGTAACCCTGTGACGACCACTGCGTAGCCAAGTCGTAAACCCAAGAAGCGTCTGCGTGGCCAGCGAGGACAACTCGAGCCCGTCCTCCAAGCACGAGCCCCATGCCCGACGTATTGCACAAGTAGCGCAACACCCTCTTAGCGGCCTCTCAGTGCTCTGATCGGTGTCTCCCGGGCGCAACGTAACGTGCCAGGATGCTAAGAGGGTAAGCAAGGTCAGGTCGAGTGCAGGTCATCAAGTACATGAGGCAGCCCACAAGGTCTGGATACGGGCCACTCGGCTCTACGGACTCATCCGAAGGCAGAGCTGAGAGCGAGTGACCAGTAGGCAGAGGAGTGGACTGTGGCGAGGAGTACGTGAAGCGGAAGTGCTGAAGAACCTGCTGCACCATGTGTGAGTGAGTCAGGGTAATGGTGCGGCGTGCTCTGTCCCGGGTGATCTACAAGCCAAGATAGCTGCGCAGTTCACCCGGGTCTGTGCACGTGTGTCTCTTCTGCAGCTCCGACTTCACGTGGGCGAGTTCTTCAGTGTCAGAAGTGACAAAGACCAAGTCGTCGACGTACACGAGGATGTAGAACGGCGGCAACCAAGTGTCGGTGCGCTGAAACACGAGTGAAGCTCGTAGTCACGCTGAGCGGCGACGTGCAGTAGTACCCGAAGAGTGATCATCTTTGGGGTAGGGGAGAAGGTCAAGAAGAAGTCAACTCCCTGTCTCTGTCTGAAGCCTCGTGCAAGTAACGGGCCTTGAAGATCGGCGGAGAACCCGACGGCCGCTTCACCCTCAAAATCCACATGCTACTGACGATGTTCGCCCCAGGTGGGGAAACTGCATCAACGTAAGTGCCTGTGGACTTCTAGGATGCCATCTTTGCGTCCATGGCTGACTGCCACTGTGAGGAGTAGGGACCCTCAATCGCCTTTGCGTAAAAGCGCGGGGTCGGGATGTCTGGTGAATCCGGGTCTCCCTCAGGTGCAATCAGCATGGACACGAGATGAGGTACAGCAGCTGCAAAACACTCAAAGTCCTCCTGCCTGTCCTCAAGGACGTCCGTGCCAAGAGCATACTCACCCCTGACGGACGGAGGACAGGCAGACTCAGACTCAGCAACAAGACTAGCAGCGTAGTCGAGACGACAAGCAGTAGCAAAGTCAACAAGCTCAGCGAATAAGGCAGACGCAGCAGTGGACTCAAACGAAGGGTAAGTGACAACAGTGGCTAGGAGACGCGTGACAGTAGGACTGGCAAAACGAGCTAAGTCAGACTTAGGGCCCGGACGGGCAGGAGGAGAGGACGCAGGAGGAGACGGCAGGGGAACATGCTGTGGAACAGAGGAAGGACGAAGTGCCATAGTGTGCGTGCCGGGGATAGGAGGAGGACGCTCACGAGGAACACGACGACCAGTGCGACCAGCGCAAACAGGCGAGGCAGGACAAGACGTAGGCTCATGATGCTCTGCAAGCGAATCTGTCTGCTCAGTGTGAGAAGGAGCACGCAGTGGAGAGCCTGGCAGCAACAGGAGGCCAGTAGAAGACGGGAGGCTAAGAACCTGGCGAAGCACGGAGTCAGGCGGTGGCAGAGACAATGGGGACAGCTGAGCGAAGAATAGTCGCGGCTGTGCAGTACCACCAGCACTAGCACCTCCAGTACCAGCACCTCCAGTACGAGCACCAGCAGCTCCAGCGCCTCCAGCAGCTCCAGAACCTCCAGCCCCAGCGCCTCCAGCTCTGGCACCTCCAGCTCCAGGGTCTCCTACTCCAGGGTCGACAGTACCAGCGCCAGGGTCTCCAGCTCCAGCACCTCCAGCAGCAGCACCCCCAGAATCGGCACCTCCAGCTCCAGGGTCTCCAACTCCAGGGTCGACAACACCAGCTCCCGGGCCTCCAGCTCCAGTGCCTCCAGCAGCAGCACCCCCAGAACCGGCACCTCCAGCTCCAGGGTCTCCAACTTCAGAGTCGACAGCACTAGCTCCAGTGCCTCCAGCGCTAGGGCCTCCAGCGGCAGCACCCCCTGAACCGGCACCTCCAGCTCTAGGGTCTCCAATTGCAGGCTCGACAATACCAGCCCCAGGGCCCACATCTCCAATGCCTCCAGCAGCAGCACCCCTAGAACTGGCACCTCCAGCTCCAGGGTCTCCAGCTCCAACGCCTCCAGCTCTAGTGCCTCCAGCTCCGGCACCTCCAGCAGCTGTGCCTCGAGCTCCAGCAGCACGAATCCGAAGGGGGGTGCGCGAAGCAAGCCACTCGCGCAGCTGCTGCCACGAGAGAGGTGATCGCTGCGATGCAGCACCAGGAGGACCTCCAGCAGACTCAGCGCCCCTATGCTCAGCACCAACAGTCTCAGTTTCTCCGGGGCTAGCAGTACCAACTCCTCCAGCGCCAGCAGTACCACCAGTCCTGGCCGCTCCAATACCTCCAGTACGAGCACCTCTAGACCCAGGAACACCAGCAACCCCAGCGCCTCCACGACAAGCAGCTCTAGCAGCTCCAACCACAGCACCTCAAGTAGTAGTACCTCCAGCATCACGACTCCTCAGGCGAGCGCGCCACGCAAGCCACTCTCGTAGCTGCTGTGGTGAGAGAGGCCCTCGTCGTGAAAAGAGACCCGGAGGAACGCCAGCAGACTCAGCACCCCCAGACCCAGCACCCTCCGGCTCAGCACCCCCAGGCTCCGCACTCGCAGGCTCAGCACCCCCAGGCTCTGCACCCCCTTGCACCTCACACATAGGCTCACCACCCCCAGACGCAGCACCCTCAGCAGCACCACCCGCAGCAGCACCTGAGTCGCTGGTGACCTCTACACGCTCAGCCAAGGGGAGTGGGTCTACCTAAGACACACCTGAAGGAGCAGGACTCTGAGGGGGAAGGGGGTCTACCGCAGAGGGACCTGGAGCAAGGAAAAGCGGCGAGGGAGGGAGGGAGGCAGTGTGGTAGGGGAAGAGACGGTAGAAAGGAACCGACTCGTCAAAGGTGACGTCCTGAGAGGATAGAACACTGCGCGAGGTGGGGTGGTAAATCTGCCAGCCAGGCGCGTCAGAGGGGAAACCAGGGAAGACACAGGGAATGGTGCGGGAGGAGAGCTTGTCCGCGGACGTATCGCGGAGAAGGGCACAAACACCCCAGACTCGGAATACCATCGCATCGCCAACCTCTCCCGTCCAACGCAGTGTGGGCGAGGTCTCCGGCAAGGAGACACGGAGCCAGAGGTTGAGCTGCTGCGCAGCATACCGGACCGCAAACAGCCGCAGAAAATGGGGAGCCGCCGCATGGATCAAGGAGGTACGAGCGATCTCCATGACCAAGCCAATGCGGCGCTCAGCAACCCCATTTTGCTGTGGTGAGCCCGGAAGTGTGAACGACTGGAGGATGCCCTCCCCCTGACAGAAGGCCCGCAAGAGATGAACTGCTCGGATCCAAGTGATCGGGACAGCAGGGACCGCACCCTTGGTGCGCAAGGGGAAGACCGTGGTGTAACGCAAGTAATCGTCGACAACCAGCAGAAAGTACCGCTCGCCGCCCTGTCCAGGAACGCAGGCTGGGCCCCACACGTCCATGTCAAGGGTCTGCATAGGAGCCTCTGTCGGGGGAAACGAGGAGGAGTGAGGAGCGGTGCGCTACCGCCCCTCGATACAAGGAAGGTAGGGCGGCGCAAGTGAGGCAGGGAGGGGAGGGAGAGACCTGGGAAGACCAGACACAAGGAGGCAACGGTGCATGCCATGTAGACGTGGCAAGGAGGGGTGACCTAGGCGGTGGTGGCAGAGAAGAGTTTGGTGCGACAGGGAGCGACACGAACAAGGAGAGGCTACCTGACCTGATGCAGACACCTGACCAGTAGCAGCAACCTGAGGGGACGCAGTAGTCAGTGTGTAAAGACTCGACCCTGACCGACGGGTGAACATGGCCAGGTGACGGTCAGTCCGGGAGCATGTACAGATCGCCACACACTGTCCTCCAGAGGTGAAGGTATCAACCCATGCATCCTAGAGGACTGCGTTGCTCACCAGGTTCGTAGAGAACGAGGGGAGGTGAAGACCTGACAGTGAGCCAGACGGAACCGTCGGGCACGGAAGCACAGTGGTGGACCGTGTAAGTACTAGGCCCCTTGAGGGGTCAGCCAGAGACACTGCCACAGGTGCATGGAGTGGCGTGAGTGCGGTATTGTCACGAAAGATACAGCGGGAAGTATCTGAGTCAAGCGTGAAGGTGTGCAAGGCCTCAGCAAGCGCAGTACCTTAGAGAGCAGACTCTCTAGCACCTAGAGAAGCAACCTCTATACCGGGGTCGTGCTGCATACACAGGTAACAGTCACCCTCAGCACCACTAGGCAAAGCATACATGGCAGTAAGGATGGCGTCATAGTCTAAAGCAAAGACATTAACGCCCGACCTAAGCAGCTCAAGCCAGTGGGGGAGCTCAGCCTCGTCGCCAAACTCTGCGTGCCAGGCGTCACTCAAATAGGAGAAGCAGCGGGACTGTGCGTGACCAGCTGACCCACAGGTCTGACCACCTCTACAAACTGTGTGAATGACGTACGGGCAGCGAGCAGTACTCGGAGACGTCCCACGCTGGTAAAGCCACTGACAAAGCTGCTCGGGCGCAAGGGTCAGATGCCGCTGTAGCTGCATCTGGCCACCGCCAGAAACTCCGCACGCAACAGCACCATAGTGACTGCTACTACGACCGCCACCACTCCCACTGCTACCACTGCCGCCGTCACCACTCCCACCGCTAATACTAAGTGAAATCATAGCAGGCAAGCTAGGAGGAGCGCAACCTCTAGGGCAGCACGGAGTGAAGGCAGTAGCACGCGTAGCAGCAGCAGCAGTAGGAGTAGCAGAGCGGCTCGTGAGGCTAGGCTGCAGCACCTCCAGTAGTAGCAGCAGTAGCACGAGTAGCAGGGTGGATCGGGTTGGGCAGGGCGGCTCGGGCTGAGCGGTGCGGCTTGGCCTGGACGGCGCGGGCAGTAGGGTGTGCGTTGTGCAGGGGTGCAGGGCGTGACGCGCGGGCTGCAGTAGGGCGCGACGCGCGGGCTGCAGTAGAGCACGACGCGCGGGGCAATAGAGCGCGACGCGCGGGCTGCTGCAGAGTGCGACACGCGGGGCAGCAGGGCGCGACGCGCGGGCTGTAGCAGAGCGCGACGCTCGGGGCAGCAGAGCGCGACGCGCGGGCTGCCGTAGGGCGCGTCGCGCAGGGCAGGGCGTGCGCGGGGCAGCTCGATGCGGGGCAGAGCAAGGCGTGCGCGGAGCAGCGCGACGCGGGGCAGGGCAGGGCGTGCGCGGGGCAGCGCGATGCGTGGCAGGGCAGGGCGTGCGCGGGGCAGCGCGACGCATGGTAGTGTCAGAATGTTGTATTTGTCTAGCCTACAATGGGGTACTCTATAGCGAGTATAGCCCAATTTAGGGTTTCCTATATGTACTCAACTGCTTGCTAGTGCAACCCTCCTCCTTTCTTCATTCTTGTTTCTGACTGCTAGTTCTGACATGCTATCAGAGTAGGTCGACCCTCCTGGGTCGATCGTGTGGGTGGTCCCACCCGATGCACTGCTGTCCTGCCTATCGCACGCCCTGCGTGCGCGATCTGTCCTGTTTGTCGCGTGCCGCGTGGCGCGCGACGTTTTTTCTTCCCGCCACGTGCTCGGGGCGCATGGCGGTTTTCTGCCCGCCATGCGCTCGGGACGCGTGGCGGTTTCCTTCCCGCCGCGCACCCTGGGCGCACGTGGCCGTTTCGCGTTCCGTCGCGGCGCCCCCCGTCAACCCGTGCGCCCGTCTCCGTCTACCTGCGCGCGGCTCCCCGTCGCCCTTCGTGGCGGCCCCGTCGACCCACGCGCGGCTCCCCGTCGCCCTTCGTGGCGGCCCCGTCGACCCGTGCACCGCTTCCGGGGACCCGTGCGCCCGTCCCCGTCGACCCGCGCATCGCCCTGCGCCCCCCCCCCCTCCCCGCACACCTGAGTTCGCTTTCCGCACACCCGAGTTCGCTTCCCGCACGCTTGTACACGCTTCGCGCACACCTGAGCTCGCTTACCGCACACTCAGGGTAGGGGGGTGACGGGTATGGGGGTGGCGGGTGTGTGAGCCGTCCCCTGCTTCTCCTCCTCCGTCTCCCACTGCTGCAGCTGCCGCTGAGGGGGGGTGGGTGTGTGGGAGCCGAAGGAGTGGTGCTAGGGGGGTGACGTGGGAGTGGAGCTAGGGGTACAGCAAGGGGTGTGTGAAAGGGGTGTGGGACAGTTGGGGGAGGTTGCGTGGAGGATGCCGTCGTGTCGCCTGCAGTGCTAGTAGTCCAGAAACTGTCTTGCTCTCGGTAGCCCAGCGAGCCTGCTGTGCCTGTCGCCCGTGGGTCCGTTGCTCCTGCCGCTCGTCGTAGCCGCGGAGCCAGTTACTCCTGTAGTCTGGAGCCGTCGTGCTCTCGGTAGCCACTGTGCCAGCCGCTCCTGTTGCCCGTGTGTCTGCAGCTTCAGCCGTTGCCTCCCATCTCCTCTCTTCTCATAGTCCCTCCTCCTCCTCACTAGCCCTCTGTGATAGCCTCTAGCTTTGCTTATATTTGTGAACTATAAACTCCTGCTTGTTGTGCTGATTACACCCCACTTTGGCTATGGGGGTGTGTCAGAATGTTGTATTTGTCTAGCCTGTAGTGGGTGTGAAAATGAACGAGAATGAAGAAGAGAGGAAGTGGTTTCACTAGCAGCAGCTGGGATACATATAGCAAACCCTAACAGGGTTGTACTCGCTATAGAGAACCCCACTACAGGCTAGAAAATTATAACATTCTGACACACCCCCATAGCCAAAGTGGGGTGTAATCAGCACAATGAGCAAGCAGGTATAGAGCAGGAGTTCACAATAGCGAGCAAAGCTAGAGTCATTCACAAAGGGCAAGTGAGGAGGAGGTTGCGAGACTGTAAGAGGAGAGGAGATAGGAGGCGACGACTGAAGTTGTAGACATACGGGCAACAGGAGTCACACTGGCACAGCGGCTACCGGAACAACGCTCCGGACTACTGGAGTAACTGGCTCCGCGGCTAAGACTAGCGGCAGACGAGCAACGGACCCATGGGCGACTGGCACAGCTCGCTACGACTGGGCTACCGGAGCAACGCCCCGGACTACTGGTGCTGCTGACGACACGACGACAACCTCCGTTCAACCAACCTCTTCCAGCTGCCCCACACCTCTCGACACACACCCCCTGCTCAAACCCTAGCTCCACTCCCATAGCACCCCCCTTACACCCTAAACCGCAGGCTCACACACATCCACCTCCCTCAAAACCCTAGCTCCTCTCCCACAGCACCCCCCTTAAACCCTAAACCCCAGGCTCCCACACATCCACCCCCCTCAGCGACAATTGCAGCAGTGGGAGACGAAGGAGGAGGAGGAGCAGGGGAGACCACACATCCGTCACCCCCTACTCGCCACCCCCAGACCCTAACACAGGGCAGGGCGGGACGGCAGGTAGGGAGGTTAGGGGGGGGGGGGGGGGGGCGACGCGCGGTCTCCCAGGGCGCCAAAACAGGCGGCAGAAGGGGCGATGCTCACCCCCCTCCCCCAGGTCGCGGCTCCCGAAGGAGCCGCGACGGGCGACGGGAAAAGGGGGGGGGGGCGGTGCACGTGCCCCCGTTGCGCCGCGGCTGGCGACGGGGCATGGCCGGGGCGGGGCCGGGGCACGGTCGAGGAGGGGCCGAAAGGTGTCAGATGATTATATTACTGATGCATATATTTAGGCTGTAGTGGGGTAGCCCATAGGGGGTACAACCCAATTAGGGTTGGTACTTGTACTTGTTTCACTTCATAGTGCACTCATTCCTCGTCTATCTTAACATGGTATCGAGCAGGTTCCCTAGTGGGAACTGTTCCTAGGGCCCACCTACTATTCCGTCCTGCCCGGAGCGCGCTCTGCCCTAGCCCAAGTCGCGCTGGGCCTTTTTTTTTCCTTTGGCGGCCCGATCGCGTCGAGTCGCCCGCGATTTTTTTTTTGGGGCGCCACCTACGCGGCCTCGTCGCGCCGCCCCTAGACGGCCGCGCCGCGTCGCGCGTGCCGCCCTCCAGTCGCGCGCCGCCCCCTCTGACCCTCGCGACGCCGGTGCCGTCTCTGACGGCCCCGCGATCGCCTGCGACGGCCCCGCCGTCCCCTCTACCGGCCCCTCCACTGCACTTGACAGCCCCGCCGTCCACTCTGCCGGCCCCGCCGCTGCACTTGACGGCCCCGCCGTCCCCTCTGACGGCCCCGCTGTCCCCTCTGCCGGCCCCGCCGCTGCTTCAGACGGCCCCGCCGCTGCACCTGACGGCCCCGCCGTCCCCTCTGACGGCCCCGCCACTGCACCTAACGGCCCCGCCGTCCCCTTTGACGGCCCCGCCACTGCACCTACCGGCCCCGCCGCTACCCCTGACGGCCCCGCTGCTGCACCTGCCGGCCCCGCCGCCTCATCTGCAGGCCCCGCCGTCTCACCTGCCGGCCCCGCTGCTGTACCTGACGGCCCCGCCGCTTCACCTACCGGCCCCGCCACTACCCCTAACGGCCCCGCAGCTGCATCTCCCGGCCTCGCCGCCCCAGCAACTGCGCCGCCCCAGCAGCCGAGCCGCCCCAGCAGCCGAGCCGCCCCAGCAACCAAGCCGCCCCAGCAGCCGAGCCGCCCCAGCAGCCGAGCCGCCCCAGCAGCCGAGCCGCCCGAGCCGCCCGAGCCGCCGAGCCGCCCGAGCCGCCCAGCAGCCGAGTCGCCGAGCCGCCCGAGCCGTCTGCACTGCCCTGTCTGGTGAGCACTGAGCTTTACTCTGCGCACTGCCCTCACCCTACTGCTGTCATGGCTACCCCCAGTGTCCTCACCTTCGACGCTGAGGGCAGAGCCATCGACTTTGACGTGTGGGTAGACGACCTACTGCTTTTCCTGCAGTGCGACAGAGCTGACGGCCTCTCTCTCTTTGATCTCACTTCTGGTGCCTCTCCCGCCCCTGCTGCTACTGAGGATGCCACTGTTCGCTCAGTGTGGGCCACACGCGATGCTGCTGCACGTCTTGCTGTGCGTCGCCACCTCCCTACCTGCGAGCGTGCGCACTTTAGTCAGTACAAGAGTGCTCAGACCTTGTACGACGCTGTAGTTGCGCACTACTCCTCCCCTGCCACTGCTGCACTGAGCCGTCTCATGCTACCGTACCTCTTTCCCGACCTTGCTTCCTTTGCCATAGTCGCCGACCTCATTACCCACCTGCGCACTAGTGACGCTCGCTTCCGCGCTGCGCTTCCTGCTGAGTTCTGCGCCAAGAACCCCCCCCCCCAGTACTTCACTCTCTACTACATTGTCGCCCGCCTCCCTGACTCCCTTCGCGGAGTCAGGGACGACTTACTCTCAGTCTGCCCCACCACTCTCACTTCTGACCTCCTCGAGAAGTCCCTCCTAGCAGCCGAGAAGAGCATTCTCGCTGTAGGGGCCTCTCGTGGTGACCCGCGCACCCCCATCTTTGAGGGGTGTTCCCCCTCCCCCCTGTTGCCCTCTGTCGCCTCTGCTGCTACGGCCGACCTAGTTGGTTTTGAGTCGGTCGGCGTGGCGTCTGCCCCCAGTGGGAGACGTCGCTCTGGCAAGGGCAAGGGGGGCAGGAGCGGTGGTGGCGGCGGCGGGGGCGGTGGAGGCGGCGGTGGAGGCAGCGGAGGAGGTGGGGGTGGTAGCGGGAGTGGTGGCGGGAGTGGAGGTGTCAGCGGCGGCAGTGGAGGCGGGGGTGGCAGCGGCGGTGGTGGTGGGAGTGGAGGTGGAGGCGGCGGTGGCGGCAGCGACGGTGGGAGTGGCGGTGGCAGCGGAGGTGGTGGCGGCGGCGGCGGAGGAGGCAGCGGAGGAGGTCGTGGCTCGTCGCAGAGGAGTGGCTTCGGTGGCGGTCACCGCCAGCAGCAGCGGCAGCAGCGTGGTCAGGACACCCTCTCCCCACAGCAGCTCCGTGAGTGGTACACTGCACGTCAGAGGGGTGGGGGTACTGGTCCGTGCACCTACGTCTTGCGCACTGGCGACCGTGCGGGTGAGCCGTGTGGTGGTCCACACTCCGCCCAGCGCTGCTTCTGCCGCCTGACTGATGCTTGGCGCCGCCAGTTTCCTGACGCCTCTGAGATCCCTCGCTGGGACCAGCTGTCTAGGGCAGGAGTAGCTATCTTTGATCTTGACTTTGATGCTATTCTTGCTGCCATGTATGCTGTGACTATTAGTGAGGAGGGTGACTGTTACCGGTGTTTCCCGCCCGACCCAGGCATTGGTACTTCGGCTCTAGGTGCTGTTGAGGCTACTGCTCTAGGTGCTAGTGAGGCTGTCGCTCTAGGTGCCAGTGAGTCTGTGTCCTCATGTGCTGGTGAGTCTGCTCTCTCAGGTACTGCATCGGCTCCGCCCTCTCTCACCTTCACTCTTGACTCAGGGGCGTCTCGCTCCTTCTTTCGGGACCGCACCACACTCACACCGCTTAGTCGGCCAGTGGCGGTCTCCCTGGCGGACCCCTCTGGGGGTCCTGTTCTGGCTCGCTACTCCACTGTCCTGCCGTGCCCTGCGGTCCCGTCTGGCGCCCTGTCCGGTCTCTACCTCCCCTCGTTCTCTACGAACTTGGTGGCGGGTGCTGACCTACAGGATGCAGGGGTCGACCAGTTCACCCCTGCACGCCGACGGGACACCCACTGCACGGACGCGGACACGGGTCGACACTTGACCACGTTCACACGTGGGCCGGGGTCGAGCCTGTACACACTCACTGTTCCGTCTCCTCCTCCTGCGTCTGGTCAGGTAGCTGCGTCGGGTCAGGTGTTTGCTGCAGCGTCCAGGTCTGGTGCTGAGTGTGCCCCCTACTCGTGTCGCCTCCTGTCCCACGAGACCCTCCTGTGGCACCACAGGATGGGTCACCCCTCCCTGCCTCGTCTCCGGGGCATGGCCTCTCGCCTTCTTGTCTCTGGCCTTCCCCGGTCCCTCCCTCCCCTTCCTCCAGGGCCTGGCCCTCCCTGTGTCCCCTGTGTCGAGGGTCGCGTACGCGCTACCCCTCACTCCTCCCCGTTTCCTCCGACGGAGGCCCCGATGCAGACGCTTCACATGGACGTGTGGGGCCCAGCCCGCGTCCGTGGACAGGGTCACGAGCGCTACTTCCTGCTGGTGGTTGACGACTACTCGCGTTACACCACAGTCTTCCCCTTGCGCAGCAAGGGTGAGGTCACTGAGGTGTTGATCGACTGGATCCGCGCAGCTCGTCTCCAGCTCAGGCGGAGCTTCGGCTCGGACTTTCCTGTTTTGCGTCTGCACTCGGACAGAGGCGGAGAGTTCTCCTCCGGGCCTCTGCGAGCCTACTGTCGGGCACGAGGCATCCGCCAGACCTTCACGCTTCCGGACTCTCCGCAGCAGAATGGGATTGCTGAGCGCCGCATCGGCATTGTCATGGACGTCGCCCGTACGTCCATGGTGCATGCGGCTGCCCCCCACTTCTGTGGCCGTTTGCGGTTCGGTACGCCGCGCATCAGATCAAACTTCAGCCCAGGGTCTCCAGACCGGAGACCTCCCCAGCTTTGCTGTGGACGGGGAAGGTTGGCGATGCATCGGCGTTCCGTGTCTGGGGATCTCGGGCGTTTGTTCGCGACTTGTCTGCGGACAAGCTGTCCCCTCGTGCTGCTCCTTGCGTCTTCCTGGGTTTCCCCCCTGACGCACCTGGGTGGCAGTTTTACCACCCCACCTCTCGTCGCGTTCTGTCCTCCCAGGACGTCACGTTCGACGAGTCGGTTCCCTTCTACCGGCTCTTCCCCTACCGCACTCCGTCCCTTCCCCCCCCGGTAGACCCCCTCCCCCCTCAGGGTCCTGCCCCTTCAGGTGTGTCTCAGGTAGACGCGGTCGAGCCTGTCGAGGTCTCTGGTGACTCTGGTGCTGCTGCGGGCGCTGAGCCTGGGGGTGCTGAGCCTGGGGGTGCTGTGCCTGGGTGTGCTGAGCCTGGGGGTACTGCGTCTGGGAGTGCTGCGCCTGCTGCTTCTGTTCCTGGTGGTTCTCCAGACCGTTCCTCACGCCGCGAGCCGCTCTCTCCTCTGGAGCTGCGTGAGTGGTTTGCCCGGCGCTGGAGGCGAGCTGCTGGAGCTGGGGGTACTGCGGGTGCTGGAGGTTCCGTTGCTGCCGAGGGAGCTGGTACCACGGGTCCCGGAGGTGCTCGTACTGACGGTACTGGAGCTGCCGGACCCGGGGGTGCCTCTGGAGCTGGAGCTGCTGCGGGTGCTGGCGCTGAGGCTACGACTGTCGGTCCTACTGCGGGAACTTCTGCAGCTGCTGGTGGTGCTGGAGTTGGAGCTGCTACTGGTGCTGGTGCTGCCTCTGGAGGTGTTGGTGCTGTCCCTGCTGTCTCTGGCGGTGCTGCGCGGCCTCGGCCGTACTTCGTTCCGCTCCTTCAGCAGGTTCTTGGTCTCCCGCCTTCCACTAGTCCTTCTCCTCCCGTAGAGTGTCCGCAGCCTGTCCCGTCACAGTCACAGTTACAGCCCGCCTCTCCTCTGCCTTCTCCTTCTCCCTACGCTGGTCCTACTGGAGGTCTTGCTGAGCGTCGTGAGCCTGCGTCCCGCCCTGCGTCGCCAGTCCGAGCTGCTCGCCCTAGTGGTCGCGGTTCGCGTCAGCGTCCTCCTCCTGTCCCTGGCACGCACCACATGTCTCTGCGTCCGTCCACTGCTCCTCTGCGTGCCCCTTTGCCTTCTCCTCCTCAGTCTTCTCTTCCTACACTGGCCGACCCGGAGTCGGACTCTCTTCGTGCTGCCAGTCCTACTGTCACGCGTCTTCTTGCTTCTCTTGTCACTGACCCTTCCTTTGAGTCCGCTGCTGCGTCTGCCCTAGTTGCTGAGCTGGTCGACTTTGCTGCTGCGTGTCAACTGGACTACGCTGCCAGTCTTGTTGCTGAGTCTGCTGAGTCTGCTGAGTCTGCGTCTGCTGCGTCTGCGTCTGCCTGTCCTCCGTCCGTCGGGGGTGACTGTGCTCTTGGCACGGACGTCCTTGACGACAGGCAGGAGGAGTTCCAGTGCTTTGCCGCCGCTTTGCCCCATCTCGTGTCCATGCTTGTTGCCCCTGAGGGAGACCCGGATGCTCTAGACATCCCGACCCCACGCTCTTACGCAGAGGCGATGGTCGGTCCCTACTCCTCTCAGTGGCAGTCAGCCATGGACGCAGAGATGGCTTCCTGGAAGTCCACAGGCACCTACGTTGACGCTGTTCCCCCTCCTAGGGCGAACATTGTCAGTGGCATGTGGATCTTCAGGGTGAAGCGGCCGCCGGGTTCTCCGCCTGTCTTCAAGGCGCGCTACGTGGCTCGTGGCTTCAGTCAGCGACAGGGAGTTGACTTCTTTTAGACCTTCTCCCCGACCCCGAAGATGACCACTCTTCGGGTTCTACTGCACTTCGCTGCTCAGCGTGACTACGAGCTACACTCTCTTGACTTCAGCACTGCTTTCCTGCAGGGCCGCCTGCACGAGGAGATCTGGCTGCGCCGCCCTCCTGGCTTCACTGGGTCGTTCCCTCCTGGTACCCAGTGGAGCCTCCGGCGGCCAGTCTACGGTCTCCGCCAGGCGCCGCGTGAGTGGCACGACACACTGAGGACTACACTTGCGGCTCTTGGGTTTGCTCCTTCTACTGCTGACTCGTCGCTGTTTCTGCGCACCGACACCTCGCTGCCGCCTTTCTACATCCTCGTGTACGTCGACGACTTGGTCTTTGCCACTGCGGACACTGCCGCACTCGCCCACGTGAAGTCCGAGCTGCAAAAGAGACACACGTGCACAGACCTGGGTGAACTGACAAGCTATCTTGGCTTGCGGATCACCCGGGACAGAGCACGCCGCACCATTACCCTGACTTAGTCACACATGGTGCAGCAGGTCCTTTAGCGCTTCGGCTTCACGTACTCCTCGCCTCAGTCCACTCCTCTGCCTACGGGACACTCGCTCTCAGCTCTGCCTTCGGATGAGTCCGTAGAGTCGAGTGTTCCGTATCCAGAGCTTGTGGGCTGCCTCATGTACCTGATGACCTGCACTCGACCTGACCTCGCATACCCTTTCAGCATCTTAGCACTCTATGTTGCTCCCGGCCGTCACCGGAAGGAGCACATGGATGCAGCTAAGAGGGTGTTGCGCTACTTGTGCAGTACGTCGGGCATGGGGCTAGTGCTTGGAGGGCGTGAGCGGCCTGTGCTCACTGGGCACGCAGACGCTTCTTGGGCTGACGATCAGGCTACTCAGAGGTCGTCTCAGGGTTACACCTTCAGTCTTGGCTCTGGCTCTGTCTCTTGGCGCTCTACTCGCTCTTCTTCAGTTCTCAGCTCCAGCTGTGAGGCTGAGATCTACGCCACGGCCATGGCTGCCCAGGAGCTTCGCTGGCTCACCTACCTGCTGACTGACCTTGGAGAGCGGCCTCGTTCTCCTCCAGTGCTGTACGTCGACAACAAGGCAACCATTGCCTTGTGTGAGGAGCACAGACTGGAGCACAGGACGAAGCACATTGCTCTACGCTACTTCCTTGCTCGAGAGCTGCAGCAGCGTGGTCAGCTTCGCCTGCGTTTCGTGGCCACTGAGACCAACACTGCTGATGTGTTCACCAAGGCACTTCCGCCTCGTGACCATCAGCGCTTTTGCACTCTGCTAGGCCTTGTGCCCACTGGGCCTCACTTGCTTACCTCTTGACCTTGCTTGTACTGCTGCATATATATATCCTTGCTCTTGCTTGTTTAGCACTGTTATATATATATGCTCTGCTGCATGTGAACTGGCCTTGTGGCCTTGACCTCGTGCTCGGAATTTGTGTGGTATCCTTGAGATCCACCCTGAGCTTGCTTTGCTTTGCTTTGCTTTGCCTGACTGGTCTTGTGACCCCTTGCTCTCCCCCACTTTGCCTATGGGGGTGTGTCAGATGATTATATTACTGATGCATATATTTAGGCTGTAGTGGGGTAGCCCATAGGGGGTACAACCCAATTAGGGTTGGTACTTGTACTTGTTTCACTTCATAGTGCACTCATTCCTCGCCTCTATCTTAACAAAAGGGGCGGCGACGGGGCCGCAAGTGGCAGCGACGGGGCCGCTGGAGGCGGCGACGGGGCCGATAGGGGCGGCGACAGGGCCGCTAGGGTCGGCGACGGGGCCGCTAGGGTTGGGGACGGGGCCGATGGAGGCGACGACGGGGCCGCTGGCGGCGGCGACGGGGCTGATAGGAGCGGCGACGGGGCCGCTAGGGTCGGCGACGGGGCCGCTGGCGGCGTCGACGGGGCCGATAGGGGCGGCGACGGGGCCGCGAAGGGGCCGCGAGGGGCCTGGAAGGGTGGCGACGGGCCGCAAAAGGGGCGGCGACGGGGCCGCGAAGGGGCCGCGAGGGGCCTGGAAGGGCGGCAACGGGGCCGCGAAGGGGCCGCGAGGGGCCTGGAAGGGCGGCAACGGGGCCGCGAAGGGGCCGCGAGGGGCCTGGAAGGGCGGCAACGGGGCCGCTAAGAGTAGCGCGAGGGGCACGCCACGGGGCGTGCCGAACACAGAGTAGCAGCGGAAGCAGTTGAGTGGGCCCACATGCCAGGACCGTAGATGCTCTGATAGCATGTGAAAACTAAGTCGAGTTTGGCTTAGAAGCCATAGTTTAGGAGTAAGTTTAGTGATCGAGTTGTAGGGTGTAAGGAAAATGTCGAGAGATTTTAGAAGGAAAATGTTGAAACTAGAAAGGAGGGGGATACAAGTAGTAAGCCCTAAAAGGGTTATACTCACTTTTGAGTACCCAACTACAGGCTAGATAATTATAACATTCTGACAGTGGGGTACTCTATAGCGAGTACAGCCCAATTTAGGGTTTCCTATATGTACTCAACTGCTTGCTAGTGCAACCCTCCTCCTTTCTTCATTCTTGTTTCTGACTACTAGTTCTGACAGGTAGTGGGGTATTGCGGTAACCGCATACGGTTGCTAAGTAGGGTGGGCCCGGAAAAAAAACGGTCCTACGGACCTACTGCTCTTAAAACCATGTCAAGATAGCAAGCAGGAATGACAAGGAGGAAGACACCGCAGAGGAGGACGCGGAGGCGGCGGCGGCAGAGGAGGACGGGGTCGTGCTTGAGGAAGGCGAGGAGGCAGAAGAGCCCAACGATGACGAGTGGTGGCTGTCAAACTCATATGTTGCATGTTGTGTAGGTTGTAGTGGGGTAGCCCATATGGGGTACAACCCAATTAGGGTTTGCTATTTGTACTCCTGCATGCTATTTGTACTCTGACAGAGGTGGTGAGTTTGCCTCTGACCTCTTGCGGGACTTTTGTCATGGGGAGGGCATCACCCAATCGTTCACGCTTCCGGCCTCTCCGCAGTAGAATGGTGTTGCTGAGGGCCGCATTGGCTTAATCATGGAGGTCGCTCGTACCTCCATGATCCATGCGGCTGGCCCCCATTTTCTGTGGCTGTTTGCGGTCCAGTATGCTGCGCATCAGCTCAACCTCTAGCCCTGTGTCTCCTTGCCGGAGACCTCGCCGACACTGCGTTGGACGGGAGAGGTTGGCGATGTGTCGGTGTTCCGGGTCTGGGGCTCTCGTGCGTTTGTCCGCGATTCTTCCGCGGACAAGCTTTCCTCCCACGCCATTCCCTAGGACTTCCTTGGCTTTCCTCCTAACGCGCCTGGCTGGCAGTTTTACCACCCCACCTCGCGCCGTGTCCTGCCCTCTCAGGACGTCACGTTTGATGAGTCAGTTCCCTTTTACCGTCTCTTCCCCTACCGCACTGCCCCGCTCTCTCCCCCCCCCCCCCCTCCGCCGCTCTTCTTTGCACCAGGTCCTCCTCTGGCAGACCCCCTCCCCCCTCAGGGTCCTGCTCCCTCAAGTGTGTCCAAGGTAGACCTCGTCGAGCCTATCGAGGTAGTTGTCGACTCTGGTGCTGCTAGGGGTGTTGCGTCTGGGGGTGCTGAGCCTGTGTGTGCGGAGCCTGGTGGTGCAAAGCCTGGGGGTGCTGGGCCTGAGCATGCAGAGTATGAGGGTGGGGAGCTTGGGGGTGCTGAGTCTGAGCGTGCGGAGCCTGGGGGAGCTGAGCCTGGGGGTGCTGAGCCTGAGCGTGTTGAGCCTGTAGGTACCTTGTCTGCTGGTCTTCCTATGGGTGCCTCGTCATGGCAGGAGCCTCTCTCTCCACAGCAGCTACGCGAGTGGTCTGCTCGGCGTTGGAGCCTTCGGAGTGGTGGTACTGGAGCTGGCGGGCCTACCGCTGGAGGCCCTGGAGCTGGAGGCACTGGAGCTGCTGGTCCTTGAGGTGCTGGGGCTGCTGGTCCCGGAGGTGCTCGTACTGGAGGTACTGGAGCTGCTGGAGCCGGTGGTGCTGCAGGCACTGGAGCTGGAGATCCTGGAGCTGGAGGCGCTAGAGCTGGAGGTACCAGAGGTATAGGAGCTGCTGGTCCTGGCGGTGCTGGAGGTCCTACGGGTGTCCCGTCCCGGCGGGAGCCTCTCTCTCCACCGCAGCTGCGCGAGTGGTTTGCTCGGCGCTAGAGAAGTCGGAGTGGTGCTGCTGGAGCCGGGGGGGCTGCCGTTGGAGGCCTTGGCGCTGGAGGCACAGGAGCTGCTAGTCCTGGAGGTACTGGAGGTGCTGGAGCCGCTGGTCCAGGAGGTGCTCGTACTGGAGGTACTGGAGCTGCCGGAGCTGGTGGTGGTGGTGCTGCTGGAGCAACTAGAGGTGCTAGCGGTACAGGAGTTGCTGGAGGTGCTAGAGCTGCTGGATGCACGTCATTCTAAGTGCATGTCATCCTAACGTCCTGCCGAGTGCTCGTGCTATTTGTGCTTGCATGATTTGCATGAGCGTATGTCATTGTGCATGGCTGTTGGATATTATCATCTCTGTGTTTTTCTCCAAGTCTTAAATGCTTGATCATGCAGGAGAAATCCAGAGCTTTCCAACGACACCAAGATCGCCTTATTCCGACCAAGATCGCCCGAGTTACAAGATTTCCAAGACTTGGATTTCTTATCACCTTTTAGGGTTATATCTAATTTGGGTGATTCCTTGGACATGACTATAAAGGGATCTTTGGTTGGGTGGTTAGGAAGGCAACTTTGACTTTTGGTTGGGGTGGCTAGAAGTTTCTACCATGGGTTGCAAATGTTGCAACACCTAGGCAAAATCCAACTAGATTGGATTTTGCATGTGACACCTCAAGGACCTCATGATGAGGGTTGCATCCTTGCTGCTAGGAAGGTTCCTACCATCCTTCCCTAGCTCTTGGAGAACCTCTTCTCTCTCATGGTTCTCTTGGAGTCCCCAACTTCAATTTTCTATGCTCTAATGTTTGTACTTCCTCTACCATTCTAGTCATGCGGCTGCTGGACGTTTTTACATGGTTCTCACTCTCTAGACCATCTTAACGACTGATTTAACTTGGAGATGGTAGCTAAGCTTAAGGCGCAACTTCATACCGAGTGGATTTGCGTTTAGTTGAGTAATGAGTTCGTCGTAAGCTCTCAAATTGACGGATCCTGAACAACAAGTGGTATCAGAGCGGGTAGCCTACTTCGAGACGACGAATCGTCGTGAATTCTCAACCAATGATGTCGAGTGAGACCATTTTCTAGTAGCTTTGCTTGCGAACTTTCGATTGGTGATCAAACCGCGTTCTAATTCGAAGTATCGAGTCCGCGACGGCGTGTTTCGTAGAATCGAAATTTCTAGTAGAGTTCTCTCCAAACGATTTCTCAAGTTTCCACCGTTCATAAGGCCTCAATATAATTGGTACGAACTCCGGAGGTGCTAATGGCGAGATGGATAGAAGTAGAGAGGCTGGAGAGCAGGGGGGAGTTGCTGGTGGAGGAGTGGGGACTCACCAACCAGCCAGCCCTACGCTACCTACGTCTACTACACCATCTCCAACAACTGTGGATCTCGTGAAGGCGTTCTCTATTGAGAAATTCATGGGGGAGGACTACGAGCACTGGAGCTTCCGCATGAGGCTGATGTACACCCAATACAAGCTATTGGATCTGGTGGAGGGGAAGGAGAAGATGCCGGAGGCCGCGGAGCTGAAAGGAGCGTGGATGAAGCGATCGTTCGACGCGTACATGCTAATGGTGCAAGCGGTTGGCGGATGACAACTTGACCACATCAAGGACCTCTTGGGTGATCCAGAGTGTGGCCCCAAGGCTTGGAGGAAGCTTTTGGATGTGCACTCACCGACACATGCTACCGGCATCGTGCTACTCGCGCGGCGGCTGCGCGACATCAAGTTCGTTGATGGAGAGCCGATGCAACCGGTGTTGGATAAGATGCGGGACATCTTCACGAAGCTCCAAGGAGGCGGTGTGGTGAACCCGGAGCTCGTGCAATGTGTGGAGATCGTGATACGGCTGCCGGAGTCGTGGTCTGCCCTAGCGATCAACCTCAACTCCCAACAACCCCAATGGAGCGTGGATTACATTCGCGTGCGCATCCTAGAGGAGGACTTGCGGCGGCGGAGTGTGGAGCGCTCGGAGGAGGGGGCTGGCTATGGAGTTGGAGGTGGAAAGAGTGGCTTCAAGAAGAAGTGGAAGGGCAAAAACAAGGACAACCCTAAGGAGGATGGCGGCGGGGGTCAAGGGGAGGTGTGCTTCTACTGCAAGAAGCGCGGACATCGTTGGCGGAAGTGCTACCAACGACCCAAGGATTGGACCCCGCCTTCATCGAGCAACCTGCGTGGTGGCAAGAGGAGTGGGGGAGTCATGGGAGCTAGTGGAGAGGAGAAGGAGTAGGAGAAAGGCGGCAAATCTGAGGAGCGGAAGGCCGGGTTCTTCTTTTTCGTGAACGAAGGCGCAACCGACCTCGCTATGGCTGCCAAGGTTCTCCTACAACCCCTCACTCATTGGGTGATTGACTCGGGAAGCTCCTGGCACATGACTCCTCGTGCGGACCTACTCGATGAGATTCAGCCCGCACCTATCCCTACGGTCACATCCGCGACGGGCGCCAAGGCCAAGGTCATGAGCATGGGATGCGCCAAGTTCATGGGAGCGGATAGAGAGCTCGTGGGGCTGAAGAATGTGCTGTGGGTGCCGGACTTGTGCGCGAACCTGATTTCTACCGGCCGGTTGGGAGATGCGGGTGTGAACACCGAGACGATTGGCTCGGAGCGCTATCGTGCTTACAACGATGAGCGCCTCATTTGGGACCTGCAGTGGAAGGGAGATGTCCACAAGCGGATGTGGCAGATCCCGGTCCTCCCTTGGCGGAAATCGGGCAAGGCGGCAGCGGCGGCATCTATGGAGGAGAGTGTCACCGAGGAGGAGCAGCAAGGTGTGCAAGGAGAGGAGCTGATTGGAGGAAGCGCGGCGGTGAAGGCGTCGGCTACCTCGGGCCAAGCGGATTGGGAGACTTGGCATCGGCGGCTCGCACACGTGGCTGTTTCAACACTGGAGGTGATGCATAAGGAGAAGTGCGTGCATGGGCTGCAACTGCAAGGAGATGGCGCTCACTATGGCAGCTGCGAGGCGTGCATGCAAAACAAGTTTGCGCGGTTCCCGTTTCCACGTGCGGAGGGATCAGCGAAGGCGCCGCTGGAGGTGGTGCACATGGACCTGGTGGGTCCTATGAGGACTGAGGGGACTGGGGGAGTGCTGTACTTCCTTACCATGGTGGACGAATGGAGCCGTTTCACGTGGGCGCGTCCCTTGTCCAAGAAGAGCGATGCTGCAGCGGCGATCAAGGAGGATTGGTTGCCGATGGTGGAGCGGCAAGCGATGCGGCTGGTGAAGGTGCTGAGGAGCGACTGAGGTGGAGAGTTCCTTGGAGCGGAATTCACCAATTTCCTCAAGAGAAATGGCATCCGGCATCAGCTGACTTGCCCCGGAACACCGCAGCAGAACGGCATTGCTGAGCGTGCCAACCGGACCATTGGCGAGGCGGCTAAGACCTTGTTGGGGGCTGCTAGGATGCCCTACAAGTTCTGGCCTGATGCCGTTAGCCATGTCATCACGGTCAAGAACAGGGTCTTGACTCATGTTGGCGACAAGCATTGGGTGCCGTACGAGCGTTGGCTTGGGAAGAAGCCATCCATTGACATGCTACGGGTATGGGGCTACATGGGGCTTGTGATGGTGCCTAAGGAGCAGAGGCACAAGCTGGAAGTTGCTACTGTGTGGGCTGTCCATCTTGGGATGGCTCCTGACTCGAAGGGGTGGCTGATGTGGGACCCCAAGAGCAAGAGGACGCTGGTCAGTCGTGACGTCAAGTTTGTGGAGGACGTCATGTACAAGGATTGGTAGCAGCAGCAGCAAGTGCAGATTGGTTTGCGTCTGCAGGAGATTGAGCGGTCTGTAGTGGAGGAGGTTCAGCTGCACCTTGAGGATCTCCCTGGGTCAGAGCTGACCAGTGACCACAGTGGCGGTGGTGAGCAGCAAGTTTCTGGTCCTGCTGCGGAGGAGGGGTTGGAGGATGAGTCGGCACGTGTGGACTCACCATCTCAGCCCGAGCCTGCAACAAACGCCAAGGTCACCAAGAGGAGTGTGCAGAGAGGAGCTTCACCACATGGGCAGCAGATTGCAACCCGCGAGAAGAGAGTGGCAGCAGCACCCTCAAGGCTGAAGTATAGCCGTTTGGGAGGACCCAAGCAAGGTGCCATGGCGGTTCAGGCGGATGAGGGAGAGGATGAGGAGATGGCGTTCTGTTTCTTCACACCCTTGCCTGGAGAACCAGCCACAGTGGAGGAGGCACTGAGTGGACCCCAAAAGGAGGAGTGGAAGGCTGCCATGGATGCGGAGTTCAATAGTCTCATTGAGAATGGGACTTGGGAGCTTGTTGAGTTACCCGAGGGGCGACGACCGATCAGCAGCAAGTGGGTCTTCAAAGTGAAGAGTGGTGCTGATGGCGCGTTGGAGCGGTTCAAGAGCCGCTTGGTCGCCAAGGGGTTTCAGCAGAAAGAGAAGGTCGACTTCGGGGAGATCTTCGCTCCCGTTTCTAAGCCAATGACATTGAGGACTTTGATGGCTGGCGCAGCTGTGAAGGGATGGCACGTGAAGCAGATGGATATCACCACTGCGTTCCTCAATGGAATACTGCTGGAGGATATATACATGGCGCAGCCCGACGGCTATGAGGATGGGACCAGCCGGGTGTGCAAGCTTAAGAAGGCCATCTATGGCCTTAAGCAAGCGCCCAGGTGTTGGTACGAGAAGCTGGAGGAGGTGCTGCTGGGTGGAGGCTTCAAGACGTCCCAGGCGGATCACAGCTTGTTTCTGCTTGGAGAGGGGGAGCAGCTGCTTTTGCTGCTGGTGTATGTCGATGACATAGTGCTGTTCTCACCTTCCATGGAGCAGATTGAGAGGACACAGAAGCTCCTGATGGACAACTTCAAGTGCAAGATGCTGGGGGATGTCCACTACTACTTGGGGCTGCAGATTGAGAGGGATGTTGAGAGGAGGTGGCTGAAGGTGCATCAGTCACACTACATCTCTGGTGTCATGGAGCGGTATGGTGTAACTGGGGGTCGCACTGTGATGACACCGTTCCCTGCAGACTTCAAATTGAAGAAGGCAGCTGAGGAGGATGATGTGCTTGAGGATGAGCAGCAGAATGAGTACCAGTCACTCATTGGGAGTGTGATGTATGCAGCTGTGCATACGCGACCTGATGCTTCGTTCGGAGTGGGGCAGCTGGCCAGAGTTGTGCAACGGCCCACTGTGGAGCAGTTGGAGGTGGCAAAGCGCTTGGTGCGCTACCTTGGATCAACGGCATCTGCTGGTGTTCAGTTTTCAGCTGGCGGCCAGCTGAAACAGATTGGAGCAGATGGGGTCACGCCTGGTACCTTGAAGGTGTCGTGCTTCACCGACGCCACATGGGCCTCAGAGAATGAGGATCAGTCATCGGTTGGCGGCTTTGTCTGCATGGTCGGAGGTGGACCAGTGAGCTGGAGGTCCAAGAAGCAGAGTGAGATTGCTCAGTCTTCCGGAGAGGCAGAGTACATGGTGATGTACCATGCCATCAAGGAGATCGTGCTCCTGAGGAAGCTGCTGGAGGACATGGGAGCTGAACAGGAGGGAGCTACACCACTTTTCTCCGACAGCGAGGCTGCTATTGGCATGGCCAATAATCCTATCCTGAATGGGCTGAACAAGCACATGAAGGTTAAGTGGCACTGGGTGAGGCAGATGGTGAAGGATGGAGCTGTTGAGCTTCACCATGTGAAGGCTAGCAAGCAGGCGGCAGATTTTCTCACCAAGAGACTTCCCGAGAGCGCACATTGGAAGTGTGCTAAGATGTGTGGCATGGCATTGCATTAGTGTGGGCAGCAGTGTCATGAGTGCATGTGTGATTGCGTGCATGAGAGTTTGCATTTGTGTGACTGTGTGTGCATGCAGTCCGTTAGTCTGAGGGGGAGTTTGTTGGATGCACGTCATTCTAAGTGCATGTCATCCTAACGTCCTGCCGATTGCTCGTGCTATTTGTGCTTGCATGATCTGCATGAGCGTATGTCATTGTGCATGAGCGTATGTCATTGTGCATGGCTGTTGGATATTATCATCTCTGTGTTTTTCTCCAAGTCTTAAATGCTTGATCATGCAGGAGAAATCCAGAGCTTTCCAACGACACCAAGATCGCCTTATTCCGACCAAGATCGCCCAAGTTACAAGATTTCCAAGACTTGGATTTCTTATCACCTTTTAGGGTTATATCTAATTTGGGTGATTCCTTGGACATGACTATAAAGGGATCTTTGGTTGGGTGGTTAGAAATGCAACTTTGACTTTTGGTTGGGGTGGCTAGAAGTTTCTACCATGGGTTGCAAATGTTGCAACACCTAGGCAAAATCCAACTAGATTGGATTTTGCATGTGACACCTCAAGGACCTCATGATGAGGGTTGCATCCTTGCTGCTAGGAAGGTTCCTACCATCCTTCCCTAGCTCTTGGAGAACCCCTTCTCTCTCATGGTTCTCTTGGAGTCCCCAACTCCAACTTTCTATACCCTAATGTTTGTACTTCCTCTACCATTCTAGTCATGCGGCTGTTGGACGTTTTTACATGGTTCTCACTCTCTAGACCATCTTAACGACTGATTTATCTTGGAGATGGTAGCTAAGCCTAAGGCGCAACTTCATACCGAGTGGATTTGCGTTTAGTTGAGTAATGAGTTCGTTGTAAGCTCTCAAAGTGACGGATCCTGAACAACAAGAGCTCCTGGAGCTGGTGGTGCTGCAAGTGTTGGAGCTGGAGACCCTAGAGCTGGAGGTGCTGGCGCTAGGGGTGCTGGAGCTATCGGTACTAGTGCTGGAGGCGCTGTGCAGCGGCGACTGTTTTTCGTTCCGCCGTTGCCGTCGTCTCTGACGCCTCCTGGCTCGGCACTTCGCTAGGTTCTTAGTCTCTCGTCTTCTATTGGCCTTACTCCTCCCTTGGTGTGTCCACCGCCTGACCAGTTGCAGCCACAGCTACAGCCAGACTCCCCACTGCCTGCTCCTTCTCCTTACACTGAGCAGTCAGACTCTCTTACACAGCGTCGTGAGCCTGCGTCTTCTGGCCACTGTTTTCACTGACCCTTCGTTTGAGTCCACTGCTGCGTCTGCCCTAGTTGCTGGGCTTGTTGACTTTGCTGTTGCCTGTCGTCTCAACTACGCCGCTAGTCTTGTTGCTAATTCTGGGTCTTTCTGTCCTCCTTCCGTCGGGGGTGAGTATGCTCTTGGCACGGACGTCCTTGAGGACAGGCAGGAGGACTTTGAGTGGTTTGCAGCTGTTGTACCTCATCTCGTGTCCATGCTGATTGCACCTGAGGAAGACCCAGATGCACCAGACATCCCGACCCCGCGCTCTTACGCAGAGGCGATTACGTGTCCCTACTCCTCACAATGGCAGTCAGCCATGGATGCAGAGATGGCATCCTGGAAGTCCACAGGCACGTACGCGACGCAGTTCCCCCTCCTGGGGCGAACATAGTCGATGGCATGTGGATCTTCAGGGTCAAGCAGCCGCCAGGTTCTCCGCCTGCCTTCAAGGCTCGTTACGTACAAGGATTCAGTCAGCAACACGGAGTTGACTTCTTCTAGACCTTCTCCCCTACCCCAAAGATGACCACTCTTCGGGTACTGCTGCACGTCGCCGCTCAGCGTGACTATGAGCTTCACTTTCTTGACTTCAGCACAGCTTTCTTACAGGGCAGCCTGCACGAGGTGATCTGGCTGCGCCGCCCACCTGGCTTCACTAGGTCGTTTCCTGCAGATACCCAGTGGAGCCTCCGGCGGCCAGTCTACGGTCTGCGCCAGGCGCCTCGCGAGTGGCACGACACACTGAGGACGACACTTGTGGCTCTTGGGTTTGCTCCTTCGAGTGAAGATCCGTCGCTGTTTCTACGCACCGACACTTCTCTGCCTCCGTTCTACATCCTCGTGTACGTCGACGACTTGGTCTTTGCCACCGCTGACACTGAGGGACTGGCCCCAGTGAAGTCGGAGCTGTAGAAGAGACACAGGTGCACAGACCTGGGTGAGTTGCGTAGCTATCCTGGCTTGCAAATCACTCGGGACAGAGCACGGCGCACCATTACCTTGACTCGGTCATACATGGTGCAGCAGGTCCTTCAGCGCTTCGACTTCCAGTACTCCTTGCCACAGTCCACTCCTTTGGCTACCGGTCACTCGCTCTCAGCTCCACCTTCAGACGAGTCCGTAGAGCCGAGTGGCCCGTATCCAGAGTTTGTTGGTTGCCTCATGTACCTGATGACCTGCACATGACCTAACCTTGCCTACCCTCTTAGCATCCTGGCACGCTACGTTGCGCCCAGAAGACACCGACCAGAGCACTGGAAGGCCGCTAAGAGGGTGTCGCGCTACTTGTGCAGTATGTCGGGCATGGGGCTAGTGCTTGTAGGACAGGGTCCAGTTGTCCTCACTGGACACGCAGTCGCTTCTTGGGTTGACGACTTGGCTACGCAGCGGTCGTCACAGGGTTACACCTTCAGCCTTGGCTCTGATTCTATTTCTTGGCGGTTTACCCACTCGTCTTCTGCTCTCAGTTCCAGTTGTGAGGCTGAGATCTACGCAAGAGCCATGGCTACATAGTAGTTACGCTCGCTCACCTACCTGCTGACTGGCTTGGGAGAGCCGCCTCGTTCTCCTCCAGTTTTGTACGTCGACAACAAGGCCATGGTTGCCTTGTGTTAGGAGCACCGACTGGAGCACATGACGAAGCACATCGCTTTGCGTTACTTCCTCGTTCAAGAGTTGCAGCAGCGTGGTCAGCTTCGTCTTGCTTACGTGGCCTCTCAGGCGAACACTGCTGATATCTTCACCAAGGCACTTCAGCCTTATAATCATCAGCGTTTCTGTACTGTTTGAGGCCTTGTGCCTACTTGGCCTCACTTCTTGACTTTGCTTGTACTATGATCTATATACTTATACCTGCATGCTTACACTTGCTAGGTTTTGATCATTGTACCGTTTGTTCTCCATTATATAACTGTGCATGTGAACTGGTACATGCACAGAGTGTGTGGTGACTTCGTGATCCACCCTGAGCTTGCTTTGTTTTTATTGACGGGTCTTGTGACCCCTTGTTCTCCCCTACTTTGCGTATGGGGGTGTGTCAAACTCATATGTTGCATGTTGTGTAGGCTTTAGTGGGGTAGCCTATATGGGGTACAAACCAATTGGGGTTTGCTACTTGTACTCCTGCATGCTGTTAGTTCACCATTCTCGCTTTCACATTTTGAAAGTGGCGCCCCGGTCGCTATGACGGGGAAGAGTGTGACGAGTGGCATGCAGGGGACAATTCTGAGTAGAAGGCATTATGTAGAGCTCTTTTAGGTTGAAACTGTGGATGTCTAGGGTTTGGTGATGTTCTGGTGATGGTTCTGCGGTCTAGGTGACATTGTCAATGTCTATGTGCTAGCGCAGTACTTCTGTAGTATTTGTAATATCACCGGTATGAAATCTAAGCAAAGTTATCACTTTTGCCGCCCATAACACCCCCCGGGGTCTTATAGAGAATCAACCAAAAAGGGGGTATAGTAGAAACGAGGTCGCACATAGCACCCACCCCGCACAAGCTACCCGGGGGTGTACAATCATGGAGGGGTGTTATGTCCGGGAGAATACGGTAAAAGGACCGGGATATAGAAACATAATGTGCCCAATGAATGAGGGAGATAAGTACACCTAGCGTACATATAAACCGGTAATCGAACACTTTGGGTGAGAAGTGAGAAGCAAGTCAGGGTGAAAACGGGGCAAAAAAAGTGAAAGCAAATGAAAAAAACAGGCAATTACCGTTAGCAAGTTTGGTCGACCAAAAAGATGCGTACGGGTCGGCAATGCCGATGCCGTATTGGCAAATACGTTTGTAAACCGGCAAGTCACGTTGACTGCCACTTTCATCAACAAGCAAGACTCGTCAACAGCGTCGACTTAATATTGTCAACCAACACCTCGCTTGTCAGAACATTATAGCTTATGCTTTTGTGTAGGCTATAGTGGGGTATCCCATAGGGGGTTAGTACTTGTACCCACTTCACTCATAGTTCATTCATTCGCGTTCACTCTTTTACATGGAATCAGAGCAGGTCCCCTCCTAGGGACTGTTCCCAGGGCCCACCGAAGCGCGCCCCGAGGCGCGCGTTCCTTTTTTTTTTAGCGACCCTTCGTGTCGCCCCTAGCGGCCCGTTATGCCGCCCTTGCCTACGCGGCCCCGCCGCCCTTACCTACGCGGCCCCGCCGCTCTTACCTACGCGGCCCCGCCACCCTTACCTACGCGGCCCCGCCGCCCTTACGACGCGGCCCCGCCGCCCTCACGTCGCGGCCCCACCGCCCTCACGTCGCGGCCTCGCCGCCCTCACCTTCGCGGCCCCGCCACCCTCACCTTCGCGGCCCCGTCGCCCTTACCTACGCGGCCCCGCCGCCCTTACCTACGCGGCCCCGCCGCCCTTACCTACGCGGCCCCGCCGCCCTTACGTCTCAGCCCCGCCGCCCTCACGTAGCGGCCCCGCCGTCTCACCTTCGCGGCCCCGCCGCCCTCACGTAGCGGCCCCGCCGCCTCACCTTCGCGGCCCCGCCGGTCTCCCCTCCTGCCGAGCCGCCCAAGCAGCCGCCCGCCACGCCGCCCAGTACCGGAGCAGCCGAGCCGCCCAGCAGCAGCCGCCGGGCCGCCTGGCCGCCGAGCCGCAGTTCAGCCGAGCCGCCCAGCAGCAGCCGCCGAGCCGCCGGGCCGCCGAGCCGCAGTACAGCCGAGCCGCCCAGCAGCCGCCGCTGAGCCGCCGAGCCGCAGTACCCCCGAGCCGCCCCGCAGCCGAGCCGCACTACTACCGAGCCGCCCGACCTGCCCTCTCTGGTGAGCACAGCCCCACTGCTACTGCGTGCCCTTCCCCCACTGCTTGCACTGCTAGTCTGTCGTCATGGCTACCCCTAGTGTCTTCGCTTGACGCTGAGGGTCGAGCCATTGACTTTGAGGTCTGGGTCGACGACCTGCAGCTGTTTTTACAGTGCGATAGGGCGGACGGTCTTTCTCTCTTTGACCTCACCTCTGGCGCCTCCCCTGCTCCTGCTGCTGATGCTGACCCCACTGTTCGCTCTCAGTGGGCCACCCGCGATGCTGCTGCACGTCTTGCTGTGCGTCGCCACCTCCCTACCACTGAGCGCGCGCACTTTAGTCAGTACAAGAGTGCTCAGACCTTGTACGACGCTGCAGTTGCGCGCTACTCTTCCCCTGCCACTGCTGCACTGAGCCGCCTCATGCTACCGTACCTCTTTCCTGACCTTGCTGCCTTTCCTACAGTCGCTGACCTCATCACGCACCTCCGCACTTCTGACACTCGCTACCGCGCCGCACTTCCTGCTGAGTTCTGTGCCAAGTACCCCCCCCCCCCATGTACATCGCTCTCTATTACATAGTCACTCGCCTCCCTGACTCCCTTCGCGTAGTCAGGGACCACTTCCTCTCAGTCTGTCCCACCACCCTCACCGTTGACCTCCTCAAGAAGGCCCTCCTAGCGGCGGAGAAGAGCATAGTCGCTGTAGGAGCCTCTCGTGGTGACCCGCGCACCCCCATCTTTGAGGGGTGTTCTCCTTCCCCCCTGCTGCCCTCTGTTGCCTCTACTGCTGCTGCCGACCTGCTTGGTCTTGAGTCGGTCGGCGCGGCGTCTGCCCCTAGCTTGAGACGCCGCCCTGGCAAGGGCAAGGGGGGCAAGGGCGCGGGTGGAGCTGGCGGGGGCGGTGGAGGTGGCAGTGGCGGTGGCGGAGGGAGTGGGGGTGGCGGTGGGAGTGGTGGTGGGGGTGGTGGTGGTGGTGGCGGCAGTGGAGGCGGCGGCGGTGGCGGCTGCGGCGGTGGGAGCCGAGGCGGCGGTGGTGGAGGCGGCGGTGGCGGAGGAGGTGGAGCCGGTCGGGGTAGTGCCCCGCAGCGGAGCGGCTCTGGTGGTGGTCCGCGCCAGCAGCAGCAGCAGCAGCAGCGTTCTCGGGACATCCCCCCGCCTCAGCAGCTCCGTGAGTGGTACACGCAGCGTCAGCGTGGTGGGGGTCTTGGCTCGTGCACCTTCGTTCTTCCTTCCGGCGACCGCGCGGGTGAGCAGTGTGGGGGTGCCCACTCCACCCAGCTCTGCTTTGGCCGCTTGATGGACGCTTGGCATCAGTAGTTCCCCGAGGCTAGTGAGATTCCTCGCAGGGGAGAGCTGTCTAGGGCTGGCGTAGCGATCTTTGATCTTGACTTTGATGCTATCCTTGCTGCCATGTATGCTGTGACTATTAGTGATGAGGGTGACTGTTACCGGTGTTTCCCGCTCGACCCGGGCATTGGTACTGCTGCGCTAGGTGCTTGTGAGGCTACTGCTCTAGGTGCCAGGGCGTCTGCACTCTCAGGTACTGGTGAGGCTGCGCTCTCAGGTACCGCGTCGGCTTCGGCCTCCCTCACCTTCACACTTGACTCGGGGGCTTCTCGATCCTTCTTTCGAGACCGCACCACACTCACGCCGCTTGGTCGGCCGGTTGCAGTCTCCCTGGCAGACCCCTATGGGGGTCCTGTCCTCGCTCACTTCTCCACTGTCCTCCCGTGTCCGGCTGCCCCCTCGGGCACCCTGTCGTGTCTGTACCTCCCCTCGTTCTCGACGAACTTGGTGAGTGGTGCTGACCTGCAGGATGCGGGGGTTCACCAGTTTACTCCTGCGAGTCAGCGGGGGACCCACTACTCGGACGCCCGCACAGGCCGACACCTAGCCACGTTTTCGCGTCGGCCCGGGTCGAGTCTCTACACCCAAACCATTGAGTCTCCTCCAGTCCCTGCGTCTGGCCAGGTAGCTACGTCGTGTCAGGTGTTTGCTGCTGCGTCCAGGTCTGGTCCTGAGTCTGCCCCCTGCTCGTGTCGCCTCCTGTCTCACGAGACTCTCTTGTGGCACCACCGTCTTGGCCACCCCTCCTTGCCTCGTCTTCGGGGCATGGCTTCCCGTGTTCTTGTCTCTAGTCTCCTCCTGTCTCTCCCTCCCCTTCCTTTGGGGCCAGGACCTTCCTGTGTCCCCTGTGTCGAGGGGCGGCTCCGGGCTGCCCCTCACTCCTCCCAGTTTCCCTCGACAGAGGCTCCTCTGCAGACGCTTCACATGGACGTGTGGGGCCCGGCCCGCGTCCGTGGACACGGTCACGAGCGCTACTTCCTGCTGGTGGTTGACGACTACTCGCGTTACACCACGGTCTTCCCCTTGCGCAGCAAGGGTGATGTCACTAAGGTGTTGATCGACTGGATCCGCGCAGCTCGTCTCCAGCTCAGGAGGAGCTTCGGCTCGGATTTTCGTGTTCTGCGTCTGCACTCTGACCGAGGCGGAGAGTTCTCCTCTGGCCTTCTGCGAGCCTACTGTCGTGCACGAGGCATCCGCCAGACCTTCACACTTCCTGACTCTCCACAGCAGAATGGGATTGCTGAGCGCCGCATTCGCATGGTCATGGACGTCGCTCGTACGTCCATGATGCATGCGGCTGCCCCCCATTTTCTGTGGCCGTTCAGTACGCAGCGCATCAGCTCAACCTTCACCCCAGGGTCTCACGGCCGGAGACCTCCCCAGCTCTGCTGTGGACGGGGAAGGTTGGCGATGCGTCTGCGTTCCGTGTCTGGGGATCTCGGGCGTTTGTGCGTGACTTGTCTGCGGACAAGCTCTCCCCTCGTGCTGCTCCCTGTGTCTTCCTAGGCTTCCCCCCTGACGCCCCAGGGTGGCAGTTCTACCACCCCTCCTCTCGTCGTGTTCTGTCCTCCCAGGACGTCACGTTCGACGAGTCCGTCCCCTTCTACCGCCTCTTCCCCTAACGCACTCCTTCCCTCCCCCCGCCACCGCACTTCCTTGTGCCAGGTCCCCCCCCGGTAGACCCCCTTCCCCCTCGGGGTCCTGCCCCTTCAGGTGTGTCCCAGGTCGATGCAGTCGAGCCGGTCGAGGTTGCTGGTGACTCAGGTACTGCTGGGGGTGCTGAGTTTGGGGGTGCTGAGCCTGGGGGTGCTGACTCTGGGGGTGCTACGCGCGGGGGTGCTGCGCTTGAGGGTGCTGGGTCTGGGGGTGGTGAGCCTAGGGGTACTGAGCCTAAGGGTGCTGAGCCTGGGGGTGCTGCCTCTGGAGGTGCTGCGCGCGGGGGTGCTGAGCCTGGGGGTGCTGCGTCTGGAGCTGCTGAGCCTGGAGGTGTGGAGCCTGCAGCCACTGGACCTCCCCTTGTGGCGTCTGGCGGTGCTGGGCCTGGAGGTTCTCCGGGTGTTTCGTCTCGGTGGGAGCCACTCTCTCCACAGGAGTTGCGTGAGTGGTTTGCTCGCCGCTGGAGGCGTACTGCTGGAGCTGGCGCTTCTTCGACCGCTGAGGGTGCTTGTGCCGCCGGTCCCGGAGCTGCTAGGCCTCCGGGTCCGCCTGGAGCTGGAGCTGCTGAGGGTGTTGGTTCTGAGACTACTACTGTCAGTCCTGGTGGTGGTCGTGCTGCGGGTGCTGCTGGTGCTGCTGGAGGTCCTGCCGCTGGAGGTGCTGTTGGCGCTGGTGCTGCCGGAGGTGCTGAGGGTGCTGGTGCTGTCCCTGCTGTGTCTGATGCCGCCGCGCGGCCCTGGCCGTACTTCGTTCCGCTCCTGCAGCAGGTTCTTGGTCCTTCTCCTCCTGTAGAGTGTCCACCGCCTATCCTGTCACAGTCACAGTTAGAGCCTGCCTCCCCACTGCTTGCTCCCTCTCCTTACACAGGTCCTACTGGAGGTCTTACTGAGCGTCGTGACCCTGCGTCTCGTCCCGCGTCGCCTGTCCATACTGCTCACGCTAGTGGTCGTGGTTCGCGTCAGCGTCCTCCTCCTGTCCCTGGCACGCATCGGATGTCTATGCGTCTTTCCACTGCTCCTTTGCGTGCCCCTTTGCCTTCTCCTCCTGCGTCCTCTCTTCCTACGCTTGCCGACCTGGCGTCGGACTCCCTTCATGCTGCCAGTCCTACTGTCACGCGTCTTCTTGCTACTGTCGTCACTGACCCCTCTTTTGAGTCCACTGCTGCGTCTGCTCTTGTTGCTGAGCTCGTCGACTTTGCTGCTCGCTGTCGTCTAGACTACGCTGCTAGTCTTGTTGCTGAGTTTGCGTCTGTCTGTCCTCAGTCCGTCGGGGGTGAGTGTGCTCTTGGCACGGACGTCCTTGAGGAAAGGCAGGAGGAGTTCCAGTGTCTGGCTGCTGCTTCACCTCATCTCGCGTCTGTACTGCTTGCCCCTGAGGGAGACCCGGATGCACTAGACATCCCGACTCCGCGCTCTTACGCGGAGGCCGTAGAGGGTCCCTACTCGTCTCAGTGGCAGGCAGCTATGGATGCAAAGATGGCTTCCTGGAAGTCCACAGGCACCTACGTTGACGCGGTTCCCCCTCCTGGGGCGAACATCGTCAGTGGCATGTGGATCTTCAGGGTGAAGCGGCCGCCGGGCTCTCCACCTGTCTTCAAGGCACGGTACGTGGCTTGTGGCTTCAGTCAGCGGCAGGGAGTTGACTACTTTCAGACCTTCTCTCCCACCCCGAAGATGACCACTCTTTGGGTGCTGCTGCACATAGCCGCTCAGTGCGACTACGAGCTCCACTCTCTTGACTTCAGCACTGCTTTCTTGCAGGGTAGCCTGCACGAGGAGATATGGCTGCGCCGTCCACCTGGCTTCACTGGGACTTTCCCTCCTGGCACCCAGTGGAGCCTCCGACGGCCAGTCTAAGGTCACCGCCAGGCACCGCGCGAGTGGCACGACACACTGAGGACTACGCTTGCGGCTCTTGGGTTTGCTCCCTCTACTGCTAACCCGTCGTTGTTTCTGCGCACCGACACTTCTCCGGCGCCGTTCTACATCCTCGTGTACGTCGACGACTTGGTCTTTGCCACAGCGGACACTGCTGGACTCGCCTACGTGAAGTCCAAGCTGCAGAAGAGACACACGTGCACAGACCTGGGTGAACTGCGCAGCTACCTTGGCTTGCAGATCACTCGGGACAGAGCACGCCGCACCATTACCTTGACTCAGTCACACATGGTGCAGCAGGTCCTTCAGCGCTTCGGCTTCACGTACTCCTCGCTTCAGGCCACTCCTCTGTCTACTCGCCACTCGCTCTCAGCTCTGCCTTCGGATGAGTCCGTAGAGTCGAGTGGCCCGTACCCAGAGCTTGTTGGCTGCCTCATGTACTTGATGATCTGCACACGACCTGACCTTGCATACCCTCTTAGCATCTTGGCACGCTATGTTGCTCCTGGGAGACACCGACCAGAGCACATGGCTGCAGCGAAGAGGGTGTTGCGCTACTTGTGTAGTACGTCGGGCATGGGGCTAGTGCTTGGAGGGCGGAGTCCAGTGGTCCTCACTGGGCACGCGGACGCTTCTTGGGCTGACGACCAGGCTACTCAACGGTCGTCGCAGGGTTACACCTTCAGTCTTGGTTCCGGCTCTGTTTCGTGGCGGGCTACTCGCTCGTCTTCTGTTCTCGGCTCTAGTTGTGAGGCTGAGATCTACGCCGGGGCCATGGCTGCTCAGGAGCTTCGCTGGCTCACCTACCTGCTGACTGACCTTGGAGAGCCGCCTCGTTCTCCTCCAGTGCTGTACGTAGACAACAAGGCCATGCTGGCCTTGTGTTGAGAGCAGCGCCTGGAGCACAAAACGAAGCACATTGCTCTCCGCTACTTTTATGCTCGTAAGCTGCAGCAGCGTGGTCAGTTGCGACTTGTGTACGTGGCCTCTGAGGCCAACACTGCTGATGTTTTCACCAAGGCACTTCCGCCTTGTGATCATCAGCGTTTCTGCACTCAGCTGGGACTTGTCCCAGTCTTGCCTCACTTGCTCACCTCTTGACCTTACTTGTACCCTTGCACATATATATATACCTGCTCTTGCTTGTTTATACTTATATATATATGTCTCCTCCTGCATGTGAACTAGCCTTGTGGCCTTGACCTTGTGCTCAGACTGTGTGGTGACGTTGTGATCCACCCTGAGCTTGCTTTGCTTTGCTTTGCTTGACTGGTCTTGTGACCCCTTGTTCTCCCCCACTTTGCCTATGGGGGTGTGTCAGAACATTATAGCTTATGCTTTTGTGTAGGCTATAGTGGGGTATCCCATAGGGGGTACAACCCAATTAGGGTTAGTACTTGTACCCACTTCACTCATAGTTCATTCATTCGCGTTCACTCTTTCACATCGCTAACATCCTTTGTGAATCCGTGATTGCCTCAAAAAGCCTGTTGACGTTGACGAGTTGATCTTGACCGGGGCCAATTTTATCCATGTAAATCACCCTAATACACTGATAATTAGGGTGATTTTTGGTAGTGACACTGATGGCTTCGAGTAATTTTTTCTGGAGCTTAGATTTTTATTATATGCCAGAGTTTACGCTGAAGGCACACTGTCGCCGCAAGGTTACCGTTCTTTTTAGCGAGTTCTAGTCTGAAGTGAATACCACCCCCCTCCCCCCCCCACCCCCCACCGTTAAAACCCTTTTTATACTTTTGTTAATTAGAGATATGGAGTAGGAGGGTAGGTTATTGGAATACTCACGTTGAAGTGGCTTGGTCGGTTGGTGTTCGTAAGGATGAAGACTAAGGCCTCAGATTGGTTATTGGGTACCCTGAGCACTCAGTGTCCCTAGCCTAGCAACACTGATTTTCAGTTTCATCCCAAGGAAACTCTGAGGAGAAAAAAAAAAAAAAAACAAACAAACAAAAACAACGATGAGCGAGCACTCAGAGTGCCTAAGTTTTAAACACTGATTAGCTATATCAATAACGAGAACCCGTGCATGGGTTCCCTTAGCACACTGCAACCAGCACGACGTTGCCATGTATTGGACAGCCAATCAGATTGCGTCATTGACAATAACACCCAAATTCGCCAGTGTAGGGCGGTGTCGGTGCACAGTAGGTATCTGAATGCAGACGACTTGCCAAACTTGGTGAAATACAGTTTCCAGTTTCAGGGCCGAACGCGATACAACACTGACTAATCAGTGTTTGAAATCGCAAAATACTGAAAAAACAGTATTGGAATTAAAAAAAACACTGAAAATTCAGTGTCGTTAAAAATACAAGGCTGAACGATCAGGGTCACTTAAAAAAAAACACCCTAAAATATCATGAAATCACAGTAAAAATTCTGACTTCTGAGGATCTGATGAAGACCCGGTTTCAAATCTTGGAGCCGGCGTTTTTGCTCACATCTTCAGTAGAAACACTTGATCAGGGTTCTGAAAATTGTTACATTGTGTCCTTAGGGTAGATTTTTTGAAACTATGGAAGACCCTGATGGAAAAGAATTTTCCTAAGGGGTCACACTGATAATCAGAGTTTTGCAATGGTGCGGGATTGATGATAAGGGTTGCTTAAAACAAAAAATTAGCCCTGATCTTGATCATAGAGCCTTTTGTCAAGAAATGAATTTCAATATATGTAACTGCCCTTTGCATTAACCTACTGTAGTGCAACCTAGTGTGTTGGGGGATGCGGGAGTGGCGATGGGGGGTGGTTGCACCTACAGCGGCAGCCTGCCTCCTCTCTCTCACGGTTGCGCCTGCTACTGTGGGGGCGGGGGGGGGGGGGGGGGGTGGGGGGGGGTGAGGGGGTGGCGGATGTGTTTCAGTAGCAGCCGCCTCCCCCCCTCTCCAGCCTCTCTCCTACTGCCACACCTCCTGTTGTTGGGGGTGGCAGGAGACGATCTGCAGCACCAGCCGCCTCCTCCCCCCTTCTCTCCTCTTAGTTTCCAGCCACCCTTGCCCTGAGCCGCCCCTACCTTGTGCCTGCCCTGACTACCCTATCTCTCTGTGTCGCATCTGCTGCTGTGAGGGGGAGGCTGGAAGGGTGGCGGGGAGAGCATCTGCAGAGTTAGCCGCCTTCTCCTCCTCCTCCTCCTCCTTCTCCTCCTCTCTCTCACAGTGAGAATGAGCTCACCACCGAACAATGAGGAAGGGATTGGGCTCCTTGCCCTTAGCAAGGGAGTAGGCTGCAAACAGCTAGTAACCCGGCTACACTAAGACTACACTAAGTGATTAGGCTGGAATGGCTAAGGACTTAGTAACCAATGGTCTCTCTCTTTCTCTCTCTCTCTCTCTCTCTCTCTCTCTCTCTCTCTCTCTCTCTCTCTCTCTCTCTCTCTCTAATGGTCCGTATATTGATCAGCCAGAAGGGTACACACATGCAATGAGAGACAGCCGGTACTAACACGCAAGGTAACCTAGACTATCCGTCTTCACTAAGTCACCTAGAGCTCAAGAAGAGGCTCAAGGACGGTAAAACAGTCCCCAAGGTACAATTCCTGCCCTATCCCTCCTACAGGCGGGTTCTCTGCAGCCGCCGCCTCTCCTAACTTGATCATGAGACCCACGGATTGGGCCCTCTGCAGTGCAACCGACCACCTCTGCCTGAACTGGTGCAGAAACTTTGCGGCATGATAGGATTTGGAGTCGGCGTTGAAGTATCGCCGAGCCGCCGTGTCCGCAAGGAGATTCAGGAACACAGGGACCTCCGCACAAGGGCAGCCATAGGTCTCTACGGCGAGGGGGAAGAAGCCCACTGTCTCTGGCAGGTTTTCATAGTGCTTGATCTTTTTATCCGCTTGCTCCCTGGCCGCCCATCCCCTTCATTTCCTAGCCTCCGGGTCCCTGGTACTAATAGGGTCCGTTACCGTCACATCACAAACCCAAACCGCCCCACTGCTCCTGTCCGTCATGGTAAAGTCCGCGGTCTGCTCCTCTATGGGGCAGTACACGTTTGTTTCTCTGTGTACGATGAACCCCGCGTCTTGTGCCATGCTGATGCAAGCGTCGCGGAGCTCATTATGAGTATTCGTACGGTGCTTCCCTGTGCCGCAGCGGAAGAGGTGGTTGGGGAGGCGCGGGTCTGTGATAGCGGTGTGGTCAGTACAGTCACAGTTCTTCGGAGTGGAGAAAGGGAGGCCCAGCCGGAAGCGCACGGCGTTGCTGAAGTGTACCGGCCCGATGCGCCGAAAAGAAGCTACTGGTACCGCCGTCAGCCAGTCTCCTGTGCCGTAGCCAGTCAGTGAGAACATTCTCTGCGTGTGCCCAGACAGAGGATTCAGTCTCATTCGCCTTGTCTCTTGGACCTGAACCGCGTACCGGCTCCCGTGCACTTTGAGGGCCAGCGTGTGCTGAAGCTTGATGTCTGACCTAGAGAGCCGTTCCTGGTCAACGACGTCGCGTGCATCTGTGGGCAGGGCAGTCTCGCACTCTGTGAGCCAGGAATGGAGCGGTGTGGTGACGTCCTGGGGCAGAATCATGTGGCTGTGTGCTCGGGTCAGTGCTGTGTCTGGTGCTAGCGTCAGGGAGGAAAAGAAGAGCGCGGCTTGTGTGAAACTGGCTACGAAGCCGTAGACCCCTTCCACGAGCGGGTCCGTCAGTCCTAAGCCACCCAGGGACGATGGGAGCGACGCCTCCGCCCACACTCTCGACTGCTCCGTGCTACACGTCGGGACTTTAATCCCGCAGGATGTCAGGAGCGCAGCTAGTAGGTCCCGCCCCCACTGCGCCCAGGTGTTTCGTGGCAGGAGGTTTAGTGGCGTGGTCCTAGTGAGGTATGCGACGCGTCTAGAAATGCAGCGGGTCAGTAGCAGGGAGGCTACTTGGGGGTCGGCGCGTTCTAACAGTGGCAGCGGCTTCGCCATTTCCTCCAGCTGCCCTGCCAGGAACCTGGCCGCACCCGCCGCTGGCCCCAGGAAGCTACCTAGAAGGCGTATCCCGTCCTGGGATAACGGGACTCCTGGCGGTAGCTGAATCCCCTCGTCGCCTCTCGTGCTCCATGCCGCACATTTCTGCGGATTGTGTGTAAGCCCCAGCTTCGCTAACTTGCTCGTGAAGAAATTGAATGCTGCTACAGTGTCTGCGTTGTCCCCCAAAAACGTCACGTCGTCTGCATACGCCAAATAGAGAACGTGGGGGTGGGCATCTGCAGTTTCGCGAAGTGCTGGGTGGATCCCTGCTGCGAACAGTAGAGGACCGAGTGGGTCTCCTTGTCTCACCCCGCGTTCACTGTTCAGTGGGTGGCTGGCGAAATTCGAGTCAAGGTACAGCTTCGACGGGTTACCGTACGTTAGCCGCACTAGAGGGAGCAGTGACGACAGGTTGCTGTCGCAAATCCCGTTGATGATTGCTTGTCGCGAAATGCTGTTAAAAGCATTCGAAATGTCTGTCTGTAACACCACGCAGCGGTCCCTCGAGTCAACGAAGGCTCGTGCAACGTGGATGTTCGCTTCGGCCCCCCCAGGTACCGCCACCCCGTACTGTAGAGGCAGGAAATGGTCACGTGCAGCTTCCCCAATTGCGGTCAGAGCAGCCTTGCCTGCGAGGCGCGTCAGGCATTCGCCAATTGCAATTGGCCGAACCCCCCCGCCTGGCTTGGACAGCGCTATTAGGCGCGACGCCGTCAGCAGGTCCGCCACTGGTTCGGGTAATTTGCCTGCCAGGATGGTGTTCACTAGGGCATGTAGGTGGGTGCAGACCGATGCGTTGGTTGCCGATGCGTCGCGAAGGTGTTCGAAGGCGGTTCCGGACGGTCCGGTCCCCACACCATTTTCGCACCGACCCAGAAGCTTGGCGAAATCGGCTTGGCTGATTTGCAGGTTCGGGCCTGGTGTCGTTGGCCAGCTCAGCTGCTCGTCATCGGCTCGGGGGTGTTTCGCGCGGAGTTCTTCCAAAACTGCTGGGCCAGGTGGGCAGACTGGGGTTGACTCGAGGGCCAGCACGGCTCGGCGGAGGCTTCCTCGCTTGGCCAGGCCTTCCGCCCTGCTGAGAACTCCCGCCTCGTCTGGCTGGTGACGTGGAGGCGGTGGGGTGTTGTTGGCTTCGATCGTGTCAGAGTACAGCTGCCCCCATTCGCCACGCTGGAAAGCTCTGAGACGGGCTTTGACTCCGGGCCACTTCGGTCTTCTTGGCGACGGTTGGCGAAGTGTGAGCCGAGGGAGAAACAGCAGCAGTCGCCAGCCTGCGACTGAGTCAGGGTTTCGCGCGAGGTGTAGGAGCGGGGTGAGTAACACCAGCGAAAATAGCTGACACAAATTGGGCGGTAATCGGCGCGACAGGGATGGTTGACGACTGTCGCAAAGTGCCGCCAAGTCCCAGTCATCGATGGCTGCGAACAGGTCTGATCGTTTCGCCAATTCCCCTGGCGAGAAGTAGCGGGGGAAATGTGCTTGGTTTGCGGACGCGCTGCGAGAGCGCGCTGCGTGATGTCTCTGCTCGCGCCTTTGTGCGTCGCTCTGTCCAGGAGTTGGGATTGTGGCCGTCCGATTGATCTGTTGCCTGCCTCCTTCCTCGTCCGCCTCATGCTCACCGGCTCGCCTCCCAGTCCCTAGCCTCTCTCCTGCATCATCTGTTTCCTCCTCATCGTCTTCACTTTGTGGGAGCGGCTCCTCCCTATAAGAAGGGTCCCGTCGTTCCTCCTCCTCATCAGTTCTCTCCAGAACCGTTAAAGCCTGTCTCCCTGCCGCTTGGAAGCCATTCTCCGGTCCACCCCCTGCGCCGCTAGCCGTCACTCTCCCTCTGCCTCGCCCTCCTCGGCCTCGCGATGGTGATTGCTGGGCCGACCGATTATTCGCCAATGCACGTTGGCGCTGCGTCGGTTGCGTTCGAAAAGCCACCGCCTGCCTCCGGAACGGGGACCATGCCGACGGGCTCCCCAACGCTGCCTGTTCCGAGGCTCGTGACAGTAGACGCTGAAATCCTTCCTCGCCCCGCACCGTCGTTTCAAGAGGCCTTGGCGTCTCTTCCTGTCGAGCCGCCTGTTCCCCTCGCGGCGGCGTTTGATGTATCTGCTCCGTCAGTCGTTCCTCGAGCTGCCGACCCTGCTGTTCCGTCGGCGGCCGCCGCGCGGGCGGTTGTTGCTGGCGGCGCGTCTGACCAGCCGGAGGGGTCCGCCACCACTGACGTCCAGGGCCAGCCGGCGCTTCCCGCCTCTCTGGCTCCCCCGTCTGCGCCGCCTCCGACGTTGGCGCCTCCTCTGCCTGTGCAGGCGGGATCTGCTCCTGCGCTGGCCGTGGCTGTTCCCTCTGCGCCTCCCGCGATTGCGCCCTCTGCACCGTCTGCGGGGGCTCCTCTCGTGCCGCCTGCTGATGCTCCCGTTGCCCAGCCGGGTGTTGCTCCGCCTGCTCCGCCCGAGGCGGGTCCGTCTGCGCCGTCTGTGGCCGTTCCTGGTGCGCCACTGGTGGCGAATCCCTCTGCGCCGACCGCTCGGCGTCCGCAGTCTCCTGGCCGTCGTCAGCAGCGGCCGCAATCCCCAGCGCGTCAGGACGTACGCGTGACGTCCCGGCGCCGCCACGATTCTCCGCGGTGCCGCGGTTCTCGGGCGAACTGGGCGGCGCAACGCGGCGACCGAGGCGGCTGGTGGGGGCCGCGTCAGCGGGATGGCGGCTGGGGGTCTGATCAGCCGGTGACGATGGCTGATCTGCAGCGCGCGGTGTCTGCTGCTGTGCGCGAGGAGCAGAACGGGCAGGCGAGCCAGAGCAACTCCCCGCGTGTTGCTCAGACCCCCGCGGCACCTCCTCCAGCAGCACCTCCTGCCCTGGCAGCCCCTCGTCCTCCTGCAAACGTTCCTCCTCCTCATGTCCCCGTGGCTGCGCATTATCCGTCCGTGCTGCCCGTTGATCCCGCTCCCCCATCCACAGGTGCGGCGTACTCGTTCTCAGCCCTACTGGGGCCTCAGCGTCCGGTCGCGGTTCCGGAGGTGACCCTTGGTCAGATCTGGCGCCTCTCTGAGGCGCTGCGGGTCGTGCATCTGGTGCAGGTGTATGGTCATGCCGCCCTGTCCCAGGGCGACTCACTGGTGGGCGGCCCTCGGGACGATTGTTTCGCGGCAGCTGATCGCCTCGCCGAGCTGCTAGCGCCCGTGTTGGCTGCGCCCGCGCCGGGTGGGCTTGCGGGGGTCGGGCCCCTTGGATCTGCTGTGCGTGGGCTGCGGCGGTTGTTGCATGCAGGGACTGGATCCGGGGCGATCGCCGCAGGCACGGTGTTGGTGCGTGAGTTGCATCGCACGCTGTCAGGGCTGCTTGCTGTGTTTGATGCGGATCAGGTCTAGCGTCCGCGTGCCCCGGGAGCTCACCGCGTGTAGATGCGGGCTCCTCTTGCTCCATGCTTCACCTAGGCTAGAGTGGTGTGTGCCATGCGTGTATGTGTGCCTATAGTTGCTTGTTTTGTGTGTTTCTTGCCACCCCTCACGCGCGGCCGAAGGCCGCGCCGTCGAGCGTCGGCCGCCGTAGGCGGCCGGCGCGAGCCGCTCGGTTAGGAGAGAAACCCAACCAAAAACTGAATAATGAAGAGGCCACAAGGCCTGCTGAGGCCTTTATACTAGGACCAGGGAGGCTAGGGAGGCTAGGGGAGGCTTGAGAGGCTAAGTCACTAGGTGCTTCTCTCTCTCTCTCTCTCTCTCTCTCTCTCTCTCTCTCTCTCTCTCTCTCTCTCTCTCTCTCTCTCTCTCTCTCTCCTCTCTCTCTCGCTCGGTTAGGAGAGAAACCCAACCAAAAACTGAATAATGAAGAGGCCACAAGGCCTGCTGAGGCCTTTATACTAGGACCAGGGAGGCTAGGGAGGCTAGGGGAGGCTTGAGAGGCTAAGTCACTAGGTGCTTCTCTCTCTCTCTCTCTCCTCTCTCTCTCGCTCGGTTAGGAGAGAAACCCAACCAAAACTGAATAATGAAGAGGCCACAAGGCCTGCTGAGGCCTTTATACTAGGACCAGGGAGGCTAGGGAGGCTAGGGGAGGCTTGAGAGGCTAAGTCACTAGGTGCTTCTCTCTCTCTCTCTCTCTCCTCTCTCTCTCGCTCGGTTAGGAGAGAAACCCAACCAAAAACTGAATAATGAAGAGGCCACAAGGCCTGCTGAGGCCTTTATACTAGGACCAGGGAGGCTAGGGAGGCTAGGGGAGGCTTGAGAGGCTAAGTCACTAGGTGCTTCTCTCTCTCTCTCTCTCTCCTCTCTCTCTCTCGCTCTAACTGAATTCGAATTCCTCTCTCTCTCTCTCTCTCTCTCTCTCTCTCTCTCTCTCTCTCTCTCTCTCTCTCTCTCTCTCTCTCTCTCTCTCTCTCTCTCTCTCTCTCTCTCTCTCAAGCAGTCATGCATTAATGTTGGTGAAAGGGTACAGGCATGCAGGATATGACACTGCCGATAGGCTAACCTAGGCAGGCAACATGTAGGGCAGATAAACCAGCATGTAAACAAGACCAGCAATGAGATGCTAAGGAATTTCACCAAGTGGCCACTGCCATGGCAGGCCTGGCGCTACCAATTGAGTTGCCTAGGTCCTCACAACCTCCTGGTCAACCCTACGGACCTGGTTCACCCCCGGCTGCACTTACACTCCTGCAAGGTCATCATCAAGCACCTGCCAGAGGTCCCCTAGGCTCGGCTCCCAGGGTTCCGCAGGTGCTTGGGGGAAGGCTGCCTCGGCTGCCATGTTGCTCTTGTTAAGGAACGAGATTGCCTGGGATCGCTGCAGCATGACTGACCAGCGTTGGCGGTAGTGAGCATTGAGGCGAGAGGCGGTGGTGGTGAGCGGCACCTGCCTGAATTTCTTCCTCGCTGTGGCCACAGCTAGCAGCCTAAGAAATTGCACAGTATCGGTCGCCAGCGCCCTGTAGGTCTCGGCTGCTAGGCCGAAACACCCCACATAGTCAGGGCGGCCGTCATACAGGCGGTGCTTCTTCTCGGAAGCTTCCTTGGCAGCCCACCCCGGTGGCTTCCGCACCCTGGGGTCCCGCTTCTGCAGCACTGGGTTGGTCACCGTTACATCCGTGACCCAGGTCTCCGCTGATTCCCTATCCTGGAACGCCAGGTCTGCCCTCTTGCGGTGGACCGGGGGGGAAAACACCGATGTCTCATGGAAGGTGTTGAAACCCGCCTCCCTCGCCAATCTCAAAGCCGTGTAGACCAGGGCGTTATGCGTCCTCACCACGTCCCCCCCTTCCCCACACCGGAGCAGGTGATTCGCCAGACTAGTATCCTTGATTTCCGAGTTGTCACGTTTGCAGGGACACTTGACCGTGACTGGTAGGGCCATCCCGAGGCGGAACCCGAGTGCCAACGAGAACAGACCAGGGGCAAATGTAAGGTCAGATCTCGTCGGCACTGCATGTAGCCAATCCCCGGCCCCCACTCCCTTCAAACTCACTAGCCGTACCCCGTGCCCCTGGTCTTCCCCCGGTCTGTCGACCATAGTGTCGGCTAGCAGCTCCCTGGCCCGTTCCGAGTTGATGTGCTTGGACAAGAGGAGCTGCAGGTTACCCTGCCCCTGGGGGCCTTCCCGGTAGGTCTGTAGTGCTGTCCTTGCCTCTGTCGGCAGCCCCTCCTCTAGTGCCACCAGATAGTTTGGCGATGGGGGCGGGGGGACCCAATCTCTGGACAGCAGCGTCTCGGCCCGTGCCAACAGCTCCTGCTCCCGCAAGTTCATCTGCTGCAGCAGGTGATGCGCTGCTGTCATAGATGCAATATACGCCGCCGGTGCCTCAGAAACGGGATCAATGATGCTCAACCCCCCAAGGCGCACGGGCAGGGTTGCTTGATGCCACAAGAGGCTCTGTTCCAGCTCACTCGTAGGGATCCGTAGCTTGGCGGCTGTAAGCGCCGCCCCTACCAACGACTCGCTCCACCCTCTCCACTCCTCCCGGTCCAACGTGATGCTTGGTGTGGTGCGAAGCAGGTAGGAGATCCTGCGGGAGATGCTGCGGGAGAGGAGTAGTAGGGCGTGTTGTGGGTGCAGCTGCGCTATAAGAGGGACAGGTGCCGATGCTTTGGCGAGCGCCTGACGGATCTTAGCAGTGCAGTACTCCGGCGTGACGATGGGGCTCCCAAGCACCTTGATCACTCCGGTGGTAGTCCCAGCTGCCCCTCGTTTCCCTCTCGCGGTCCCCATGCCGATGACTTTGCCACGTTGCACCGTAGCCCGCGCTTTGCCAGCTCTTCGACGATGGCATCGAAGGCCTTGAACACCTCCTCCCGCGGCCCTACCACTGTGATGTTGCCAGCGTACGCTATGACTGCCGCACCTGGATGAGAAGATGCCACGCACGTTAGGGTCGGTTGAATCGCTGCTGCAAAAAGGAGAGGGCCGAGGGGATCGCCCTGACGCACGCCGCGGAAGCTCAAGATGTGCTCAACTCCTAGGGCCGCGTCAACTAGAAGGCGCGATGGCGAGTCGTACAGCAGCTCTACGAACGCCAGCAGTTGGTGCAAGTCCGAGATTTCTAGCGCCGTGAAGAACGCCTCCCGCTCAGCCGAATTGAACGTGTTTTCTACGTCAAGCTGAAGCGCTATGTAGTTGTCATGTTCTCGGAGCAGGGCCCGTACGGAATGAATGACGCATTTGGCGCCACCAGGCACTGACACGCCATACTGGATCGGGAGGAAGAATTCACGGATCGCAAGGGCTAATTCGCGTAGCGCCGCCTTCGCCGCGACTCTAAGCAAGGCCTTGCCTATAGCGATGGGTCGAACGCCCCCCCCTGGCTTCTCGAGTGCTATCAGCCGTGACGGGAGGAGCACGTCGCATATCTCCCTTGTCTGTGAACTGTTAAGAAGCTGGCCGATGACCTTTGTGAGGAGCAGTGCGACTCGCTCGCTGCTGTGGGCCGGGTCCTTCAAGTGCTCGAAACAAGTGCCATGGGGGCCCGCTCCAACTTGTGAAGAATGAGGAATGAATGAACTAGCAAAGGGTTGGGTACAAGTAGGAAACCCTAGGAAACTGTACCCCATAGTGTCTACCCCACTATAGCCTAGACAAGCTATATGGTATAAGTTTGACACACCCCCATAGGCAAAATGGGGGAGAACAAGAGGTCACAAGACCAGTCAAGCAAAGCAAAGTAAGCTCAGGGTGGATTACAACGTCACCACACAATCCGAGCACAAGAGCAAGGCCACAAGGCCAGTTCACATGCAAGATCATATATAAAGGTAAACAAGCAAGTGCAGGTATAGAAAGATCACAGTACAAGCAAGGTAAAGAAGTGAGCAAGGGAGGCCAAGTAGGCACAAGACCTAGCATAGTACAGAAGCGCTGATGATCACCAGGCGGAAGTGCCTTGGTAAAGATATCAGCAGTGTTGGCCTCAGAGGCCACGTAAGCAAGGCGCAGCTGACCACGCTGCTGCAGCTCATGAGTAAGGACGTAGCGAAGAGCAATGTGCTTCGTTCTGTGCTCCAGTCTGTGCTCCCGACACAAGGCCAGCATGGCCTTATTGTCTACGTACAGAACTGGAGGAGAACAAAGCGCCTCTCCTAGGTCAGTCTGTAGGTAGGTGAGCCAGCGTAGCTCCTGTGCAGCCATGGCCCCCGCGTAGATCTCAGCCTCACAGCTGGAGCCGAGAACAGAAGACGAGCGAGTAGACCGCCACGAAATAGAGCCGGAGCCAAGGCTGAAGGTGTAACCCTGTGACAACCGCTGCGTAGCCTGGTCGTCAGCCCAAGAAGCGTCTGCGTGACCAATGAGGACCACTCGACGTCGCCCTCCAAGCACTAGCCCCATGCCCGACGTACTGCACAAGTAGCGCAACACCCTCTTCGCTGCAGCCATGTGCTCTAGTCGGTATCTCCCAGGAGCAACATATCGTGCCAAGATGCTAAGAGGGTATGCAAGGTCAGGTCGTGTGCAGGTCATCAGGTACATGAGGCAGCCAACAAGCTCTGGGTACGGGCCACTCGGCTCTACGGACTCATCCGAAGGCAGAGCTGAGAGCGAGTGGCGAGTAGACAGAGGAGTGGCCTGAGGCGAGGAGTACGTGAAGTCGAAGCGCTGAAGGACCTGCTGCACCATGTGTGACTAAGTCAGGGTAATGGTGCGCTGTGCTCAGTCCCAGGTGATCTGCAAGCCAAGGTAGCTGCGCAGTTCACCCAGGTCAGTGCACGTGTGTCTCTTCTGCAACTCCGACTTCACGTGGACGAGTCCAGCAGTGGCAAAGACCAAGTCGTCGACGTACACGAGGATGTAGAACGGCGGCAAAGAGGTGTCGGTGCGCAGAAACAGCGACGGGTCGGCTGTAGAAGGAGCAAACCCAAGAGCCGCAAGTGTAGTCCTCAGTGTGTCGTGCCACTCACGGGGCGCCTGGCGGAGACTGTAGACTGGCCACCGGAGGCTCCACTGGGTACCAGGAGGAAACGACCCAGTGAAGCCAGGAGGGCGGCGCAGCCAGATCTCCTTGTGCAGGCTGCCCTGCAGGAAAGCTGTGCTGAAGTCAAGAGAGTGAAGCTCGTAGTCGCGCTGAGCGGCTATGTGCAGCAGCACCCAAAGAGTGGTCATCTTCGGGGTGGGAGAGAAGGTCTGAAAGTAGTCAACTCCCTGCTGCTGACTGAAGCCTCGAGCCACGTAACGCGCCTTGAAGACAGGCGGGGAACCCGGCGGCCGCTTCACCCTGAAAATCCACATGCCACTGACGATGTTCGCCCCAGGTGGGGGAACCTCGTCGATGTAGGTGCCTGTGGACTTCCAGGAAGCCATCTCTGCATCCATGGCTGAGTGCCACTAAGAGGAGTAGGGACCCTCGATCACCTCAGCGTACAATCGAGGAGTCAGGATGTCTGGTGCATCCGGGTTTCCCTCAGGGGCAATAAGCGTGGACACGAGATGAGGCAAAGCAGCAGCAAAACACTGGAACTCCTCCTGCCTGTCCTCAAGGACGTCCGTGCTAAGAGCACACTTACCCCCGATGGACGGAGGACAGACAGACTCAGACTCAGCAACAAGACTAGCAGCGTAGTCTAGACGACAGCGAGCAGCAAAGTCAACAAGCTCAGCAACTAGGGCCGACGCTGCAGTGGACTCAAAGGAAGGGTCAGTGACAACAAAGGCAAGGAGACGCGTGACAGTAGGACTGGCTGCACGAAGAGAGTCAGACACCGGGACAGTAAGAACAGGAAGAGAGGACTCTCGAGGAGACAGCAACTGGACACGCTGAGGAGTAGTAGAAGGACGCAGTGCCATCTGGTGTGTGCCTGGGACCGCAGGAGGACGCGGACGCGGAGCACGACAACTAGTGTGAGCAGCACGAACACGCGACGCAGGACGAGACGCAAGGTCACGACGCTCAGCAAGACGTTCAGTAGGACCAGTGTAAGGAGAAGGAGCAGGCAGGGGGGAGGCGGGCTGTAACTGTGACCGCGACTGGATAGGCTGTGGACACTCTAAGGGAGGAGCAGGACCAGTAGAGGGCGGGAGACCAAGAACCTGCTCAAGGAGCTGAACGAAGTACAGCCTCGGCCGCGCAGCGCCTCCAGAACTAGCAAGGACAGACCAGTACCACCAGCGGCAGCACCATCACCAGCAGCACCTCCAGCTCCAACAACGCCAACTCCAGCACCCTTAGACGTACATGCGCCAGCAGAACCACCAGCGCCAAATCCCCCACCAGCTCCAGCTCTAGTAGCTCCAGTAGCTCCAGCAGCACCAACTCCAGTAGGACCGGCGGCTCTAGTACCGCCAGCAGCTCCAGCAGTACCGCCAGCAAGACTAACTCCAGCAGCCCCAGCAGCACCCCCAGCCCCGGCTGCTCCAATACCGCCAGTACGAGCACCTCCAACTCCAGCAGCACGGCTCCAGCGCCGGGCAAACCACTCGCGCAGCTTTTGCAGAGAGAGTGGCTCCCGCCTCGTCGAAGCACCGCGAGAGGCCACACGAGCAGACCCAGCACCCCCAGGCTCCGCAACCCCAGGCTCAGCACCCCTTGGCTCCGCACCCCCAGGCTCAGCACCCCCAAGCTGAGCACCCCCAGACTCAGAACCCCCAAACTCAACACCCCCAGGCTCAGCACCCCCAGGCTCCGCACCCCTGGACTCAGCACCCCCAGGCTCCGCACCCTCAGGCTCAGCACCTCCAGACCCGGCACCCGCAGGCACAGCACCTCTAGCAGCACAAGAGTCAACAGCTACCTTGACAGGCTCGACTGCGTCTACCTGGGACACACCTGACGGGGCAGGACCCTGAGGGGGGAGGGGGTCTACCGGGGGAGGACCTGGCGCAAGGAAGAGCGGCGGCGGGGGGAAGGGCGCAGTGCGGTAGGGGAAGAGACGGTAGTAAGGCACCGACTCGTCAAAGGTGACGTCCTGGGAGGACAGAACACGGCGCGAGGTGGGGTGGTAAAACTGCCACCCGGGCGCATCAGGGGGGAAGCCAAGGAAGACGCAGAGAACAGCACGGGGGGACAGCTTGTCCGCAGACAAGGCGCGAATAAACGCCCGAGATCCCCAGACCCGAAACGCAGACGCATCGCCAACCTTCCCCGTCCATCACAGGGTGCGGGAGGTCTCTGGCAAGGAGACCCGGGGCTGGAGAGGTACCAGAGGTGAGATCGAACAGAGAGAGTCCGTCTGCCCTATCGCACTGTAGGAACAGCTGGAGGTCATCGACCCAGACCTCAAATTCAACAGCACGACCCTCAGCATCGAAGGTAAGGACACTGGGGGTAGCCATGAGTGCAGTGGCCTAGCAGGGAGTGATCTCACCAGTCCGAGTAAGTAGGGCCGGGGCGCGCTGGTAGGAGCAGTAGGGGCTCGACAGCAGGGCGGCTCGGCGGCTCGGCTGCTGGGCGGCTCGGCGACTCGGTTGCTGGGCGGCTCGGCGGCTCGGCTGCTCGGCGGCTCGGCGGCTCGGCTGTTGGGCGGCTTGGCTGCTGGGCAGCTTGGCGGCTCGGTTGCTCGGCGGCTCGGCGGCTCGGCTGCTGGCCGGCTCGGCGGCTCGGCTGTTGGGCGGCTCAGCTGCTGGGTGGTTCAGCGGTGAAGGGGCCGGTAGAGGCGACGACGGGGCCGGTAGAGGCGGCGATGGGGCCGCTAGGGGCGGCGACGGGGCCGCTAAGGGAAGCGAGGTGGCTGCGAAGGGGTGGCGACGGGGCCGCTAGGGGCGGCGACGGGGCCGCAGAGGGGCCGCAAGGGGCCTAGAGGGGCGGCGACGAGGCCGCGAAGGGGCCGTAAGGAGCCTAGAGGGGGCGGCGACGGGGCCGCAAGAGGTGGCGACGGGGCCGCGAAGGGGCCGCGAGGGGCCTAGAGGGGCGGCGACGGGGCCGCTAGGGGCGGCGACGGGGCCGTGAAGGGGCCGCGAGGGGCCTATAGGGGCGATGACGGGGCCTAGAGCGGCGGTGACGGGGCCGCGAGGGGCCTAGAGCGGCGGCGACGGGGCCTAGAGCGGCGGCGACGGGGCCGTGAAGGGGCCGCAAAGGGCCTAGAGTGGCGGCGACGGGGCCTAGAGCGGCGGCGACGGGGCCGTGAAGGGGCCGCGAGGGGCCTAGAGCGGCGGCGACGGGGCCTAGAGCGGCGGCGACGGGGCCTAGAGCGGCGGCGACGGGGCCTAGAGCGGTGGCGACGGGGCCGTGAAGGGGCCACGAGGGGCCAAGAGGGGCGGCGACATTGTCGCTAAAGACGACGACGGGGCCGCTAAGGGTGGCGCGAGGGGCCTTTAGGAGGGAGCGACGTGAGGGCGGCCTACGGGGCACGCCTCGGGCAGGAAAAAAAGATCGAGTTAGGTGGTGGGCCCTGAGAAGCGCTCCCACGAGGGAACCTGCTCTATACCATGTGAAGAATTAGGAATGAATGAACTAGCACAGGGTTGGGTACAAGTAGGAAACCCTAAGAAACTGTACCCCATAGTGTCTACCCCACTATAGCCTAGACAAGCTATATGATATAAGTTTGACACAACTCCATTCGGGCACTTCGCTAGCACTTCGCGGAGATCGCCTGGGGCCAGATTCAATGACGAGGCAGGTACAGTGGTGCGGTTGGTTACCCAGCTCGGAATTGGTTTTTCCCCGACAGGGTGTTTCGCCTGTAAAGCTGCAAGTGTAGCAGGTGTTGGTTCCGCCAGCGAGGTCACTTGTAACGCAGACATTGCCTTGGAAATGTTGGCCTTCTTTATCAAGCCTTCTGCTCGTCTGGCTTGTGTCGTGACGCGGCTTCAGTATCGGGGATCGCGCATGCCTCACTGTAGAGATCGGCAAGATCCCCGATCCTGAAGTGGTGCAGCCGAGTCTCAATCTTGATCCAGCGGTTCCCGTCCACCGGCTCTGGTAGAGGCCGAAGGGTCAAGCGGGGTAAAAACTGCAGCACCGTCCACGCCCCCACACAGTCTGGTTTCTCGGCCAATCGCAACAGCGGGGCCAGAAGGCACAGGTTGTAGTTCTCCAGAATCTTTTGGGGCAACCGCCTCACCAGGAACGGTTGATCCGCACGCTGGAGTGGTGCGATGTCCCAAGTGCTGGCCAGGTGCCAGAAACACTCATCCTTTGCCAGGTCAGCTGGGGATTTCTCGGATGGATGTGGTGGCACAGCTGGGGCCTGTCCTGCCGTCTCTCGCGCTCTCCTGCGCAGGCCTTAAACCCCGACCGACCGGCACCCAGGGAGTCGCCAGTGTTGCTCGTCCTGCCCCCGACGGCCTGCCCCACACAATTCCCTGGCCTCTCGTCGAGCTCCGTGTTTCACGGTGAGTTGCTTGCTGGGTCGTGGGTGATCCTTCCGTTGGTTGCTGCATCCTGCTTGGCTGCTCGGTTCCTCGATGTGCACGGTCAGCTGCCTCCATGTTACCCCTCCCGCCGGTTCCCATTGCAGGCTGTGGTGCGGATGACAACAAACGCGCTTGCTCTGGTGGCGACTGCCCTTGCCGAAGCCAGCCCAGGAGGGGTCCCGGGAACGTAACATCCGCTCGCGTGGGGATTGCATGAAGCCAGTCCCCCGCGCCTACCCCCTGCAGGCTGATTAACCGGACCACATGCCTGTTGTCCTCCCCAGGCTTATCCATCCGCGTATCGCCCACCAGCTCCGCAGCCCGGTTCAAGTTGATGTGGCGCGACAGTTGCTCCTACAGGCGGCCCCGTCCTCCCCTGCCATCTCTCGGCTATCCTAGCAGCTCGCGTGCTGCATCGGGGAGTCTGGTTTAGCAAGGCCCGAATTGCCTCTCCTCCCCGCCCTGCCACTCCTTCCCCAAATGGTGACACCAGCGTCGCCACCTACAGTAGCTGGTCGTTCGGCGAGGGCGGCATTTGCTGTAGTAGCAACTGTGCTGCCCTTAGTGATGCGAGGTATGCCGCCGGCGCCTCCGACAGCGCTCTATCAGCCCCACACCGCCCAACGCAATGGGTAGTGTTGCCTGCCTCCACACCAGGCTTTGTTCCAGCTCCTTTGAAGATAGGTTGATGTTGGCCGCCCATAGTGCCGTCCACAGCAACCTCTCTCTCCACCCCCGCCATTCTCGGACAGGGAGGATGACCGCCGGCGTTGTGCACGGGAGGTAGCTGATTCTGCGCGAGATGCATCGCGACAAAAGCAGCATCGCGTCTTGTGGGTGCAGCTTGCTGACTAGGCTCAACGGAAGGGCTATCCGCTCCAGCGATGCTCTCAACGTGCGTCTGCAGTACGCTACCGTGCCTATTGGGCTCCCGAGGACCTTCACTCCATCCGCTGCTGATGCCAATCCTTCCGGTAAGTCTGTTGTGTTTCCCGTGGAGCTCCAAGCCGATGACTTAGCGAAATTGCACCGCTGCCCCAGTCCATTGAGGCCCTGGAGGATCATAGTAAAAGCACTTGTCGCTGCCGCCGGCTGCCCAATGACAGTGATGTCATCTGCGTACGCCATCACTGTCACACCCGGGACTGCTACCACCGCCTCCAGCAGGGTCGGTTGTATGGCTGCCGCGAAAAGCATGGGGCCGAGCGGGTCTCCCTGCCTAACGCCGCGGGCGCTGTCGTTGGAGCTGACGGTGAAGCCTCTGTCCAGTAGTAGCTTCGACGGCGTGCCATAAAGAGTCCTTGCGAACGGTAGCAGCGAGCTCAGTCCGGCGGTCCATAGCAGTGTCGACAGGAAACTCCCGCGTTCGACCGAGTTGAAAGCATTTTCAATGTCCGGTCCTTTGCAAGCAGGGTACGGGTCGTGTGTATTATGCACTCCGCTCCCCCCGGTACGGCCGCCCCGTATTGTACTGGCAAGAAATGTGACCGAATCTACCCGGACAGTTTCCGTAGCGCCGCCTTTGCCGTCAGCCTAAGAATCACCTCCCCAATCGCTATCGGCCTCACTCCGCCGTCCGGTTTTCCTAGGGCGATTAGCCCCGACGGTAGCAGCAGCTCTCTTAGCGGCGCGCTCTGGTATGTGCTGAGTAGATTATTGACCACTTGGTGCAGCACAAAGAAGACTTCTCCGTTTGTTAGGGCAGGGTCACGTAGGTGTTCGAAGCAAGTGCCGGACGGGCCTGCTCCTATTCCGTTTGGGCATTTCGCCAAGATGTCGCGGAAAGAATCTGTGCCAATGGCGAGTGCTGTTTTGCCGTAACCCCCCAGCCCTTCAGGTATCGCCACCTCCGCTCGCGGGTGTTTCGCCTGGAGTGTTTCTAGTGCCTGTTGCGACGAATCTGGCAACGGAGTGGTTTGTAACGCTGCCGCAGCTTTCGCCAGGTTGGCCTTCCGGACCAACCCCTCTACCCTTGCGCAGATGCCCTCTGCGTCTGGCTCGAGTCCGCTTGGTTGGGAAATGTCCGGGATGGTGCAGGCTTGGAGGTACAGCGAGACCCAATCCTCATCTCAGAACAGTCGAAGTCTCTTCTCCACTGCGTTGAGGCTGTTTCCTGGCAATTTCTCCGTATTCGCCCTCAATGTAAGCCGTGGTAGGAATTGCAGCACCCTCCAAGCGCCTATGCAGCCCGGGTGCTTCGAGAGTCGCAAGAGGGGGATCGTCAGGCAGTGATTGTATGATTTCAGGATTTCCGGGGGAAGCTTCCTGACCAGGAATGGTTGGGAGCTGGCTCGCAGTGGGTCCAGGTCCCAACTCTCGATCGCCCGCCATTTGTCATTGTCCTCCGCAATGTCCTTTGGAGAGCGCTCCTTGCTGGCAGATTCATTCGACCGCTGAGCTGGTGATTCGCCCACCTGACCCTCCCTGGTAGGATTATTTCCCTCTTGTCCTCGGCGTCCGCCACGTCGATGTCTCCCCTCATTGCCAGCTGGGACGCCATCCTCGGCCTCCACAGACACTTCTTCCGATTCGGCTTCTTCCTCTTCCATATATTCCGACTCTTCTTCTTCTGCCGGGTCATTCATTGGTTCTTCACTCTGCTCCTCTGGCCTCCCGTGCCGCTCCCGCCAATTTCAAGATCTGGCTTTTTCCCGTGCTACGGCTCTCGCTAGCTCACCCACCCGTCCTCCTCTGCCCCGGCCCCTCCCGTGACCCCTCGTGGCCGTGTTTCCCGCCGCGTTTCGCGGCTGCTGGCCTCTCACCCTTTCTTCCGCCTGCTCTCGTAGGACCCTCTATCTACTGGTTTCATTGTTCTGCCTTCCCCACGCTGCTGACAGAGTAGCCGCCCTATGTTCTTCCTGGTTCTACTCGAGTTGGTCCGCTATTCGGAGTTCCTCGTCCTCGGTTCCCTGCTTTTGCCGTCGCGCGTCGGTCTGACCTGCTGGTCCCGCCGTGATGACGAACAAACGCCGCCGTCCCTCCCATTCTGACCGCGAAATGGGCTCTGCCGCTCCCAGCCCGTCGAGGGCCCAGTAAGGGCTGGCGCCAGTCCTGCTCCGAGCCGCTGCTGCGCTGGTCAAGCACGAGGGGGCCGGGACGCCTGCCCGGCGTTGTGAGCCGATATATCGTTCTCCCCGCGGGCGGACTCACCCCCACCTCCGGGCCCGTGGTGGTTCGCTCCGTCGCCGCCGTCCGTCTCGCCCTGCCCCCTCTGTCCAGCGGAAGGTTGTAGGCCCTCTACTTCAACCGCAGCCGCTCTCCTTGCGCCTGGGTGCTCCGCCTGTGCCGTCGCCGGCCGTGTCGCTGTAGTCGTCGAAGCAGCTGTCGTCTGGCGTCGCTGCCCCTCCTCATGCGGCGTCGGCCCTGCTCCCAGCTCCGCCACCCTCCTCACCTCCTCCTCTGGCGCCTCCTCTGTTGTCGTCATCGGCCGGGGCACCCCTCGTGCTCCACCCCCCTTCTCAGCCTCCCTTCGCCTCTCTTCCTTCCGTCGAGCCTCCGCAGCGGCAGCATCCTCTCATTCCATCGGGGCCCGCCCCTGAAGCTCGCTTTCCTCCTCCTCGCGCCCAATCTCCTGAGCTTCCTCCCGATGCTCCTGACCCTGAAGATGACAAGCGGTGGTGGAGTGGTGAGATGTGGGAGTCTCCGCCCCAGCCCGCGACCTTGTGGGGCCGGGAGTGGGACATCCAGTCCGACTTTGTGAAGGACGTCCTTCGCTGGGAGAAGCGCATGGTAGCAGTTCGAGAGAGCATGCCGCACGTGGCGACGGTTCTCGAGTAGTTGCACGCCGGCTTGATGGCGCGAAACCTCGTGCTTCGTGATCCTCAGCCGACGGAGCCCCAGCAGGGTGTTGTTCGCGAAGCGGCGGCACAGGGTCTTTGGCGTCTCCTCCGTTTGCCCCTGGAGTCGGAGTTCCCCGATCTAGACAAGGGCCCTGGCGCGGGGGCTTTCTGGCAGGTCGCCAAGGCTGCCGAGGAGTCTCCCCTAGAGCTAGTGCCCGCGCTCGCTGTTCTCTTGCGCTGGATTCGCCAGCGCTTTTACGTCCTGAACCGCGTGTAGCGCCCCGCTCCCTTTTGGCCTTGGAGTTTGCCTTCTTGTTCCCCATATTAGCCTCCCCTTACTTACCTTGCCCTTGTTCTATGGACCTTATCTAGTGCTGCATCTTGTATCCCTCCTCTTGAGTGTTGTTGTAACTTGCCATCCCCTCACGCGCGGCCGAAGGCCGCGCTGTCGAGCGCCGGCCGCCGAAGCCGCCAGATTTGCAGTGAGAATGAACTCACCACCAAACAATCGAGGATGAGGGTGGGATCCTTGCCCTTATATATCAGGGAACTAGGCTGAAAACATATAGGAACTAGTCTACACTAAGAGACTAGTCTACACTAAGGGACTAGGCTGAAACATCTAAAGACTTAGTAACCAAGGGTCTCTCTCTCTCTCTCTCTCTCTCTCTCTCTCTCTCTCTCTCTCTCTCTCTCTCTCTCTCTCTCTCTCTCTCTCTCTCTCTCTCTCTCAAGCAGTCCTGCATTGATGTATGTATAGGGTACAAGCAAGCAATGGCAATCCTAGCAAGCAGTTGGCCTAGACATGCACTGTCAAGAAACTGCATAGTCCCATGAAGAGCCTATGTCGGGCCGGCTCGCCATGCTTAATTGCCTAGTAGCCACACCTGTCCCTATTGCCACCTCATTGCTGGCCTGCCTGTCCCCCTGCAGGTCACCTCACTCCTTCCCCTATCCTGCCCAGCCGAGACGCGCCCTCCTCGGTTGGGCGGTCCCATATGGGGCTACCTGGCCCTCTACTCACCCACGTCGATTAGCTGGGCCAGGTCATCCTCGAGGACCTGCCAAAGGTCCCCGAGGCTTGGTTCCCGCGGGTCCGCGGCTGCCTGGGGGTGCGCTGCCTCAAGTGCCCTGTTGGACTTGGCCATCAGGGCATTTGCCTGGCAGCGCTGGAGCATCACCGACCAACGCTGCCGGTAATGCGCCGTGAGTCTGGAGGCTACCGCGGTTAGCCTCCCCTGTCTGTGCTTCCTCTTAGCTGCCTGGGTGCCCAGGAGGCGGAAGAACCGTTGGGTGTCCCTTGCAAGGGCCTCGTAAGTCTCCACCACCAGGCCAAACACCCCGACAAACCCTGGGCGTCCCTCGTACAGGCCCCGCTTCACTCGTGCCGCATCCTCTGCCGCCCATCCTGGTGCCTTTACCGCTCTCTTATCGCGCCGCTGCAGGACGGGGTCCGTGACCGTCACGTCACTCACGTAGGTCTCGTTGGACTCCTTGTCGCGGATCACCACGTCTGCTCGCTTTTGGTTGGTTATGGGCGAGAAGGCGGCTGACTCGTACAAGGTGGTGTAGTCCGCTTCCTGAGCCATACGGAGCACCGCGTACGCCAGAGCGTTGTGAGTGTTAGTCCTGTCCCCTCCATCGGCACACCGCAGTAGGTGGTTGGGCAGGCTTCTGTCCCTAATGTCCGACCGCTTCCCCTTGCACGGGCATTTTTCCGTGACTGCTACTGGGAGGCCCAGCCGGAAGCCGAGCGCCACTGCAAACTGTCCGGGGGAGAAGGTGAGGTCCCCCCTTGTGGGAATTGCATGCAGACAGTCTCCCGCCCCCACCCCTTGCAAGCTGATTAGCCGAATCACGTGCCCGTTATCGGCTCCGGGCTTGTCTGCCCGCGTGTCCCCCACAAGCTCGGCCGCCCGGTCCAAGTTGATGTGTTTGGAGAGGATAAGCTGTAGGTGACCCGTCACCTCCCCCTTCTGGTGTTTTGCTTTCAGGATCTCCCTCGCCTGGTCAGGTAGCCGGTTGCGCAAGTCCAGTAGCGTTACCTCCCCTGCCGCTGCCCCCTGGGCCCCTCCCATTGGTGACACCAGGTCCGCCACAAGCTGTAGCGGGTTGTCCGGCGTCAGCGTCATGTGTCTGAGGAGGGTGTTGGCGGCGTGTAGGGATGCCAGGTACGCGGCTGGTGCCTCCGAAAGCGGGTCTATCAGCCCCAGCCCCCCCAGGCAGACCGGTAGCGTGGCATGGCGCCAGACTAGGCTCTGCTCCAGCTCGTCGACAGGTGCGTGCATCTTTGCCGCTTTGAGTGCTGTCCACAGAAGTTCCTCGCTCCAGTCCCTCCATTCCACCAGAGGAAGTGTGTCAGCCGGGGTGGTTCGGAGGAGGTAGGAGATGCGTCTTGACACACACCTCGAGAGGAGGAGGAGTGCGTGCTGTGGGTGCAGTTTGCCGATGAGAGTCAATGGCGACGCCACCGTGCGCAGAGTTGCGCGGAGGGACCTTCTCCCATACTCCCTAGTTCCGATCGGGCTCCCCAGCACCCGGATTCCATCGACCGCCGCCACCAGCCCCTCAGGGAGTACCTCCGCGCATCCTGCTGGGCACCACGCTGAAGACTTCTCCAAGTTGCATCGCAGTCCGCACTTGCGGAGTTCCTCAGTGATGATCTGCACTCCTTTAATCGCCTCCGCCGGCTCGCCGATTATCGTGATGTCGTCCGCGTACGCCAGCACCACCGTGTTGGGACACCTCGCCGCTGCACTCAATAGGGTCGGTTGTATTGCCGCCGCGAAGAGCATTGGCCCCAGTGGGTCGCCTTGACGCACGCCCCGAGTGCTTTCGATGTAGCGTTCGTCGAAGCCCGGGTCCAGCAGGAGACGTGCCGGTTCGCCTTAGAGCGTGCGGACTAGGGGTAATAGCGGTTCGAGAGCTGTCCATTTGAGCGCTGTGAAGAAGCTCCCTCGTTCAACGGAGTTAAATGCGTTTTCGACGTCCAGTTGGATGGCGATGCGGCTCGGTTTTTCCGTCAGTAGTGCTCGGGTAGCGTGGATTATTGTCTCTGCTCCTTCGGGCACCGCCACGCCGAACTGAACCGGGAGAAAAAACTTCCGAATTTCTGGTGAGAGTTTCCGCAGCGCAGCTTTTGCCATTAGCCTAATTATCGCTTCGCCGATGGCGATCGGTCTGACTCCTCCTCCTGGCTTCTCCAGAGCTATTAGCCTCGCCGGTAAGAGTAGATCTCTGAGGGTGTCACGGAGGTGGGAGCTCAGCACTGTGTTGATTACCTGGTGCAGGAGGACGAAGACTTCCCCGTTGAGCAGCGCAGGGTCGCGGAGGTGTTCAAAACACGTGCCTGACGGTCCCGCTCCAATGCCATTCGGGCACTTAGCTAATACTTCACGAAACTCCTCTGCCGTGATTGAGAGTGATGACGTGTTGTATCCGGTAACCCACCCTGGCGTTGCCTCCCCCGCGTGCGGATGTTTAGCACGAAGTGCAGCGAGCGTCGCAGAAGTTTGCTCTGCGAGGGGGGTTGACTGTAAAGCCGCTAAGGCTTTCGCCAGGTTCGCCTTCTGTACTAGGCCTTCCGCCCGTGCGCACATGCCTTCAGGGTCGGCTTGGTGTCTGCTGGGTTGAGGGTTCGGGGGGATGATGCATGCTTCCGAGAAGAGCACTTCCCACTCTTCTTCTTGAAATTGTTGGAGTCTCTTTTCCACACTGGCCCACCGGTTTCTCGGAACGTTCTCAACTTCAGCTCGGAGGGTCAACCTGGGTAGGAATTGCAGGATTCGCCAAGCTCCCGCGCAGCCTGGAACCTTCGTGAGTTGCAGCAGGGGGATCGTCATGCAGTAGGCGTAAACTCCCAGGATTTTGGGGGGCAGCTTCCGGAACAGGAAGGGTTGAGCACTGCAACACATCGGGCCCAGCTCCCACCCTTCCACCTGGCGCCAGATCTCCGGGTCATCAGCAATATCTGCTGGTGATCTTGCCTTGCTGGCAGTCTCGTTGGGTTGGGTGCCGCGTGACTCACCCTCGTTGGCATCAGCTTGGTTTCCTCCACTCCTTGCCCCACGATTTGTCCCTCCCGCCGGGATGCCCTGCTCATCCTCCTATGACACATCCTCTGAGTCCCCTTGTTCTTCTTCCATATAATCCTCATCCCCTTGTTCCTCGTCGTTATTCATTGGAGCTCCACTCTGTCCTCGCTCAGGCCTCCCGTGTCTTTCCCGCCAAGGACCAGATCTGGCCTTCTCTCTTGCCACGGCTGCAGCCAGGCCCCCCCGGCCTGCCCGACCGCTCGCACCCCGTACGCTGCGTCCTCTCCCCGCTGCCGGCGCCTGCCCTCTCGTTCCCGACGGCGGATTTCCTGCCGCCAGCTCCGCCGCCCGTTCTCGCAGCACCCTCTGCCGAGCGGTTCCCCCTCGGCGCCTATCGATCGCGGTCACCTGCTCCTCCTCTACGACTGCCGTCCCGTCCTCCGCCTCTGCCGTCTCCCCTTCAGCTCCGTCGGCTGCTTGTCCCGCGGCGCGTTCCGTTCCTGATGACAGGCCGGCGTCGGCCACCCCGGCGTGATGTGATCGTGGCGGCGGGGCCTCCTGCTGTTCCCATCCAACCAGCGGCCCAGGGCGGGCAGGTGCCAGCCCTGTTCCGAGCCGTCGCGGACTGCCTAACTGCAGGTGTTGGCGTTGCGCCCTCGGCGCCCCCGATGGCGACTGCTCGACCGCGTGAGCCTGTGTACTGGTCTCCCCGCGGGCGCACCCATCCATTCCTTCGCGCGCGCGGGCAATCCTTCCGTCGCCGCCGCCCTCCTCGCCCGCCGTTGTCAGGCCAGGCTCGCCAACGGCCTCAGCTCCATGCTCCCGCCTCTCAGTCGTCCCCGTTGCACCTACCTCCTCCCCCTGTGCAATCCGCCTCGTCGCAGCAGGTTCCACCGGTTGCGCAGGCTCCGGCGCAGTGTGCGCCTCCTGTTCCTCTGTCGCGGCCATCTCTTCCTGATCCAGATCCTGAGGCGCCTCCCCAGTCGCAACCGTCTGACCCTGCCGCTCCATCCTCACGGGGCGATTCTGCTCCTCGATTGGACGAACAGGCGCCTCTCCCGTCTGCGGCACCAGTGCCAGGCTTGCAGCCGCCTCCCCTCCCGCCGTCTCATCAGCCAGCCGTGCCTTCCTTGTCCGTGCCGACCTCTGCTGTGCCGTATGCGAATTCGTACCCCGCACGGCTGGATGTGACGGACTCCGCTCCTCCAGGCCCTCGCGGGCTCCCTTTCCCGGATCCCGCCTACTGCGGCCCTCGGCGCCAGCACCCCCTCGTGCCGGGGTCTCGTCCTCCTGGAGCTCGGTTTGGATTTGTGAGTCCGGGGGTTGATTGGGATGGTTGCTTCTCGTGGCCTCCGGAACAGAACGGGGGGAACTGGGGCTCGAGCGCTCCGCCCCCGAGCCCCCCTTGGGGGGAGCCTTGTTATGGACAGGGGGATTACGAGTCTCGTTGGCGGCATCTTCAGTCGATTGGCCGTTGCGTGACTGAGCTCTCGTTCGTGCTTGACCTCCTGCACGACGCCCTTCTGTCTCGGGAGGTGGTGGCGCGGGATCCGCAGATGAATGAAGACCAGCAGGGTCGTGTGCGGCGGGCAGTGGAGAGCGCGCTGTGGGATGTCCTGCATCTGCCACTTGAGCCCGGGGACCCTTCGCCGGACGACAGACCTGGCGCTGCGGCTTTCCGCATGGTAGCCACGGCTGCTGAGGAGTGCTCGCTTGGCATCGTGCCCGCACTCGCGTGTTTGCTCCGGTGGCTTGGGCGGAGGGTGAGGCGGATGTAGACGTCACCTTGGTTGATGCTTTGTTTGGCTGCTTCTTCTTCCCCATTGGCGGAGACTTACCTTTGTCTAGGCCAGCCTGGCTTAGACTTGCATGCTTGTACTGCTTCGTGTGTAACTGTCGTCTTCCCCTTTTTCCTTGCCACCCCTAACGCGCGGCCGAAGGCCGCGCTGTCGAGCGTCGGCCGCCGAAGGCGGCCGGCGCGAGCCGCTGGGTTGGGGGGGATCCACACCCACCAGAGAATAATGAGTGGAGTGGAGGAACCAGGGGGGGATATATAGGCGGCCATACTGCTTATAGGCTCTTTGCAATGGCTACACTAAGGATACAAGGCTTAAGGAGCACTGAGGCTACGCTAAACTAAGTCTATAGTAGGCTAGGGAGCAGGGAGAGACTAAGGACTGGCCCTGGTGCCTCTCTCTCTCTCTCTCTCTCTCTCTCTCTCTCTCTCTCTCTCTCTCTCTCTCTCTCTCTCTCTCTCTCTCTCTCTCTCTCTCTCTTTCTCATCCTCAGAGCTTCTCTGCCCGCATCAGCTGCGTACTCGTGGTCCAATCCTTTGGTTAGTGCTGCTGCACATGGTTATTGGTGCAGGCAGTCATGGGAGCGTGCCAAGAAATGAATTTCTATATATGTAACTGCCTTTAGCATTCACCTAGTGAAGTGTAGCATGATGTTGGTGGTGCACCCCTTGCATGCTTATATTCTAGTATAACCCTTGACTCTCTTGCAATGACAATCCTCATTTGCCAAATTACTCTCTCAATACTCACCTTTCATAGCTAAACCCTAGGCCTCTAAGGTGTGAGTTATGAGCATATTCTAACACCTTTATCACACTTCAACAAGTGGATTGTGAAATCAATGATTCATCTGGATACAACACAAGGCTATTTATAGTCTCGACACAAGGTGGGAAAACCAGGTGTTACGCGATTGTTCTGAGGGTCGCGAAGCGTCCCGAATAGAACTTTCTCAAACTCGGTAGAAAGCAATTCGGTGGCAGCCGAAAGGCTTGAGTTCAGTACATGTAACCTGGTTCGGTGCTGTAATTAAAAAAGAATATAGGAATGCACCTAGCCTAGGATATTAAGCATATCTTGTGAGAATAATAACGAGGAATGAATGCAACTAGGAAGCAGGTGGGTACAAATCTGAGAACCTAAAAGAGTTGTACCCCATATTGTCAACCCCACTACAGCCTACAATATGGTTCTGACACACCCCCATACGCAAAGTGGGGGACAAGCAAGAGAACAAGACTAGGTCAAGCTCAGGGTGGATCAAAACGTCACCACACATTCTGAGCACAAGTTCAAGGCCACAAGGCCAGTTCACATGCAGGATTATAAATCAAGGTAAACAAGCAAGACAGTGATCGCATCCTAACAAAGGTAAGCATGCACGCGCAGGTATATATAGATCACAGTACAAGCAAAGTCAAGAGGTAAGCAAGTGAGGCCCGGTAGGCACAAGACCTAGCATAGTGCACAAACGCTGATGATCACAAGGCTGAAGTGCCTTGGTGAAGATATCAGCAGTGTTGGCCCGAAAGGCCACGTAAGCAAGATGAAGCTGACCACGCTGCTACAACTCTCGAGCAAGGAAGTAGCGCAGAGCAATGTGCTTCTTTCTGTGCTCTAGTCTGTGCTCCTGACACAAGGCCAGCATGGCCTTGTTTTCGACGTACAGAACTGGAGGAGAACAAAGCGCCTCTCCCAAGTCGGTCAGCAGGTAGGTGAGCCAGCGTAACTCCAGTGCAGCCATGGCCCCAGCGTAGATCTCAGCCTCACAACTGGAGCTGAGAACAGAAGACGAGCGGGTAGACCGCCACGAAACAGAGCCGGAACCAAGGCTGAAGGTGTAACCCTGTGACGACCGCTGCGTAGCCAAGTCATCAACCCAAGAAGTGTTTGTGTGACCAGTGAGGACAACTCGAGCCCGTCCTCCAAGCACGAGCCCCATGCCCGACGTACTGCACAAGTAGCGCAACACCCTCTTAGCTGCAGCCATGTGCTCTGGTCAGTGTCTCCCAGGAGCAACATAGCGTGCCAAGATGCTAAGAAGGTATGCTAGGTCAGGTCGAGTGCAGGTCATCAGGTACATAGCCAACAAGCTCCGGGTACAGGCCACTCGGCTCTACGGACTCATCCGAAGGCAGAGCTGAGAGCGAGTGGCGAGTAGACAGAGGAGTGGCCTGAGGCAAGGAGTACGGGAAGTTCAGGCGCTGAAGAACTTGCTGCACCATGTGTGACTGAGTCAAGGTAATGGTGTGCCGTGCTCTATCCCGGGTGATCTGCAAGCCAAGATAGCTGCGCAGTTCACCCAGGTGTGTGCACGTGTGTCTCTTCTGCAGCTCCGACTTCACGTGGGCGATTCCATCAGTGTCAGTAGTGGCAAAGACCCAAGTCGTCGACATACACGAGGATGTAGAACGGCGGCCTCGGAGTGTCGGTGAGCAGAAACAGCAACAGGTCAGCAGTAGAAGGAGCAAACCCAAGAGCCGCAAGTGTAGTCCTCAGTGTGTCGTGCCACTCACAGTGGCGGAGACCGTAGACTGGCCGCCGGAGGCTCGACTGGGTACGAGGAGGAAACGACCAAGTGAAGCCAGGTGGGCGGCGCAGCCAGATCTCCTCGTGCAGGCTGCTCTATAGGAAAGCGGTGCTGAAGTCAAGAGAGTGAAGCTCGTAGTCACGCTGAGCAGCGACGTGCAGCAAAACCCGAAGAGTGGTCATCTTCGGGGTGGGGGAGAAGGTCTGGAAGAAGTCAACTCCCTGTCGCTGACTGAAGCCTCGAGCAACGTAACGCGCCTTGAAGACACGCGGAGAACCCGGCGGCCACTTCACCCTGAAAATCCACATGCCACTGACGATGTTGACCCCAGGAGGGGGAACCTCGTCGACGTAAGTGCCTGTGGACTTCTAGGATGCCATCTCTGCGTCCATGGCTGACTGCCACTGAGAGGAGTAGGGACCCTCTATTGCCTCTGCGTAAGAGCGCGGGGTCGGGATGTCTAGTGCATCCGGGTCTCCCTCAGGTGCAATCAGCATGGACACGAGATGAGGTGCAATGGCTGGAAAGCACTCAAACTCCTCCTGTCTATCCTCAAGGACGTCCGTGCCAAGAGCACACTCACCCCCGGCGGACGGAGGATAGACGGACTCAGACTCAACAACAAGGCTAACGGTGTAGTCGAGACGACAGTGAGCAGCAAAGTCGACAAGCTCAGCAACTAAGGCAAACGCAATAGTGGACTCAAAGGAAGGGTCAGTGACAACAGTGGCCTAGAGACGCGTGACAGTAGGACTAGCAGCACGGAGAGAGTCAGACTCCGGGTCAGAAAGGGCAGGAAGAGAGGACGCAAGAGGAGATGGCACAGGGACACGCTGCGGAGAAGTGGAAGGGCGCAGAGCCATCCGGTGCGTGCCAGGGACAGGAGGAGGACGCTGACGCAAACCACGACGACTAGAGCTAGCAGCACAAACAGGCGACGCAGGACGAGACGCAGGCTCACGATGCTCAGCAAGACCTCCGGTCGGACCAGTGTAAGGAGAAGGAGCACACAGTGGGGAGGCGGGCTGTAACTGTGATTGCGACTGGACAGGTGGTGGACACTCTAAGGAAGGAGCAGGACCAGTAGAAGGCGGAAGACCAAGAACCTGCTGAAGGAGCGGAACGTAGTACGGCCGCGGCCGCGCAGTGCCTCCAGAACAAGCAGTGACAGAACCTGCACCCCCAGTGGTAGCTCCAACTCTAGCAGTACCACCAGCTCCAGCAGCACCTCCAGCAGCACCAGAAGCGCCAACTCCAGCACCCACAGGAGCAGCGGCTCCAACAGCACCCAAGCTCCAGCACCCCGAGTAGCTCCAGCTCTAGCAGGACCACCAGAAGCCCCAGCATCGCCAGCAGCTCCAGCTCCGGTACCTCCAGCAGCGCCTGCCCTAGCAGCACCGCCAACTCCAGCACCTCCAGCAGCTCCAGCTCCAACAGCACCACCACGCCCAACAGCTCCAGTACCTCCAGTACGAGCACCTCCGGGACCCGTGGCTCTGGAATGCGAAGATAACTAGTGCAACGGGAGCTAGACTACGGGCTAGGCACGGGGCAAGAGTGATCGTATCGTTCGTTCGTTCCTTAGTCGTTTCCAAGGACCAATACTGCTTGCTAGTTCACGGGGAAAATTGGCAAGAGTTTCACTAGGAAAACCTGACAACAAAAGTTCAGAAAAGATTGCATCAACATTGGCAACACAGACTACATCAGACCTAGCAAGGCTGCTGGTCGACTGCCAGCGCAGCATGGTCGACCGTGTGCCAGCACGACTTGGTCGATCGCGCTCCAGCAGAGCAGAGTCGCGGCTTGCCAACGTTGCAAGTCCGCGGTGTGCCAACGCTGCAGTAAGTCGGCTGCACAGCGTTGCATCCGCGGGACAACGGTCGGCGTGCACACAACGCACAGCACGCCGGTCACCGTACCAGCCATGCAAAAGGGCATGGCACCTACTGCTGCACGTCGTTGTCACCGTCGCCCATATCGGCCAGGCGCACTTGGCCGATTGCAACGGAGCACTGGTTGAAGGCCGGATAGTGCAGCGCCTTCGTTAGGAAGTTGGCCGGCTGCTCAGCGGTCGGGATGTATTTCAGCGAAAACTTACCGCGCTTCACCATGTGCTGCAGCCAGGCCTGTCGCCGCTCCATGTGCTTGAGGTTGCCCGTCAACCCCATGCCCTCGCCGACCGTGATGGCCGACTTGTTGTCCACCCTGAGGACAGTCGGCTTTCCGGCGTCTAGCCGCTGGAACTCCGCGAGGAGGAAGCAAAGGCGACGTCCCTCCTTGCCGGCTTCGACGGCCGCCACGTACTCCGACTCAGTCGACGACAGCGTCGCGCACTTGATGTGCTGGCTCGACCAGGAGACCGCGGCCCCTCCGTAGACGAACACATAGCCACCCGTGCTCATCCGGTTCTGCTTGTCGCCGGCGTCGTTGGCGTCCACGTAGCCGACCAACTCCAGTGACTCCGGACCACCGCCGAACTCCAGGGCGGTGTCTCGCGTGTTCGCGAGGTAGGCGAGGCAACGGTCCACCTCGCACCAGTGCTGGTCGCTCCTCACCATGAGGCCGCTCCCCAGCTTGCTGCACGCGAATGTGATGTTCGGCCTCGTCGTCGTCGCCGCGAACTGCAGCGAGCCGACCTTCTGCCTGTAATCCTCCTCCTCGCGGTCGTGCGCCTCCTCGTCGTTGAATGTCTGCTCCGCGTAGGCGGCGACGGAGATCAGCGTCTTCGGAGTGCGCCCGGTCTGCTCCTCGTCGATGAAGCGCGTGCGCAGCTTGTCGGCGTAGCCCTCCTGGTGCAACCACAATTTTCGCGCCGGCCTGTCGCGCACGATCTCCAGGCCGAGATACTTCTGCACCGGCAAAATTTCGCGCAGCTCGAAAGCGGCCTCCAGCAGCTCCTTCAGCTCCTTCAGCATCGCGGTGCTGCTGCTCGCGGCAAGCAGGTCGTCAATATAGACCAGCACCCAGCAAGCCACGTCGTCCGCGCCGACCTCGAAGTACAACGCCTTGTCGACCTGGCTCTTCTTCCACCCGGCGCCAACCAACACGTCGTTGAGAGTCGTGTACCACAGCATCAGCGACGGCTTTAGCCCATAGAGGCTCTTCAGCAGCTTGCACACCCGGCTGGTCCCGTTGTGGAAGTAGTCCGGCAGGTACATGTACAACACGCGGTCAAGCTTGCTCTGCAAAAAAGCGTGCTTCATGTCCAGCTGCATCAGGTTGAGGTCGAGGACGGCAACGATGCTGAGGAAAATCCTCAGCGTGACGTAGCTGCTCACCGGCGCGTACGTCTCGTCGTAGTCAGCGCCATACACCCGCGTGAAGCCTTTCACGACCAGCCTCGCCTTTTTGTGCTTGACAGTGTCGTCGATGCGGTACTTCGTTGTCAGCACCCACCGGTTCTTCATTATGTTCACCCCCGGCGGGCGTTCGACCAGCTCCCAAGTGCCCATGTTGATGAGGCTACGAATCTCATCCTCCATGGCGGCCTTCACCGCCAAGCCCTTCCAGCTCGCCAACGCTTCCTTCACCGTCATGATCGAAATTTCCCAAAAGTGCTCGGGATCGGCGTGCATGTCGGGGTCAAGCTCCAAAAACTCCTCATCGTCCTCGGCATCATCGTACGCCAGGTCGTCGTCGTCCACATCGTCCACCGTGGTGAAGGCAGCGGGGACGAAGAAGTCGGGTGGCCTCCGAATTCGGCCCGACTTCCGAGGTCCGGGCTGCATCTCCACCACGTCGCTCGATGTGCCTTCATCGAACTGCTCCCCTGTCGTCCGCTCCTGTGAAGCAAGCTCCGCGTTCGACAGGTCCCCTATCGACGGCTTCTCTGAAACGTGCTTCCCATTCGACGACTCCCCTATCAACGGCTTCTCTGAAATGCGCTTCCCGTTCGAAAGCTCCCCTGCCAACTGCTCCGCGGTCAGTTTCGCTGCTGCCCGTTCCTCCATCTACTGCTTGCTAGCCGCGGGCTCCTTCGCGGTCTCCTTCGCGGACGGCTTAGCGATCTCCTCCGCGGTTTCCTCCGCGGGCTCCTTCGCGGGTTCCTTCGCGGTCTCCTCCGCGGTCCTCTTCTCCGCGACTGGCTGGGCGTCACGTCGGCCACCGGCGATGCTCTTGGCCGGCGCCACAGGCGACGCCCCACGGCTCCCCTCATCGCCGGAGGCCGACACCGGAGTCAAGCCACGCAGGTCGACGGGAAGGGATTGGGAAGAAGGCGCAGGAGGTGGCGAGGCAGGGGCAACCACGACATCCTCATCAGCCCGCTCACCGACCTTGGTGAGTAGAGGAAGCGTCGCCGTCGAGGTGTCCGTCGGCGGGTTGGCCCGCGTCCGCCCCAATGCAGGCTCAAGGTCCGACTTCCACACCTCCAGCGACAGAGTTTCGTAGAACACCACGTCCGACGTGGTGACCACCCGGTTGGCAGTGATCTCGAGCAGCTCCCAGCCTTTGCTCTCCTCCGACACGCCGAGGTGAAGGCCCCATCGGGCCTTCGGCTTCAGCTTCCCACCGCGCTGCTGCTCAAGGACGAGGAATTGCGCCATGAAGCCCCACACCCGCGCCATCGACAAGTCGGGCTTCTGCCCGGTGAGGAGCTGGTACGGCGTCGTCCCCGCGGGCAGCAACGACCGCTCCAGGCAGTTGCGAACCCAGACGGCCTGCTGCAGAGCGAGATGCCACCAGTGGTGCTGTACGCCCATGTGCAGCAGCATCGTCCGCACCGACTCCACCACCGTCCTCATCTCCCGCTCCGCCATGCCATTCTGTTGCGGGGTGTAAGGGCAGGTCAAGTCATGAACGATTCCCTTGCTGTCCACGAAGGCGGTGAAGTCCTTTCCGAGGAACTCCCCTCCGCGGTCAGAACGCAGTTGCAACACCGAATGCTTCGCCTGCCGTTCCACCAGCACCAGCCACTTCTGGAACTCCAGAAGCACGTCCGACTTCTTGGCGACCGGCCTCACCCACACATAGCGAGTCTTGCGGTCCTTCAGCAGCAAGAAGTACAGGCTGCCGTCCTTGGCAGCCACGCAAAATGGCCCGCACAAATCGATGTGCACGACGACCAGGACGTCGTCGGCTTCGGAGCCGTGGTCGGGGAAGGTATGCCGCGCCTGCTTCCCGCCGACGCACGAAACACACGGTGAGTCGACGCCAGACACCGACTTGAGGTCCAGCCCAGTGGCGACCTCGTGCTTCGCCGAGCTCCGTATGGTGTCCATGCCAACATGCGCCAGCCTCGCGTGCAGCCTGTCCGGGGTTGCCTTCGTCGCCGAGATGATCGCCCGCAAAGCTACCTCCTCTTTCGCGGGTGTCTTCGACTTTACCGCGCATGGGCGCAGGTCAGTGCAGAGGACCCGGCCAGTGTACGTCGCGCGACCGAGCATATCCCCCGCCGCGGAGATGAGCAATATCTTGTCACCGTCGTCCTTCAGCATCACCCCGCTCTCCTTCAGTTGGCCAGCCGAAAGCAGATTCGCCTGCACGCCCGGGACGTAAAGGACGTCGGAGATGAGCACCCGCTTTCCGGCCTTCCCTTGCAGAGCAACCGTGACACGGCCGCGAACGTCCTGCAGCGCCCCATTGAAGCCGCGCACGTGCTTCACGTCGCCGCTCGGCCCCAAGTCGACGAAGGCCTCCTTCGTCCCCATCAGGTGGTGCGAGCAGCCGCTGTCGAGCACGACCACCGCGGGGTTCGCTTGCACAACTGCCGCCACCGCCTGGAAATCCTCGCCAGCCTCTGGCGCCAGCGAGACGGTCGGCTCCACAATACCGACCAGCGAGCATGACGCCTCTTTGTTGCCTCGCCCTTTGCCACCCGCGGAAGAGTCGGCGTCCTTCGCCGAGGTCGACTTCGTCAACTGATTCTCTTTTCGCGGCTGGTTTCCTCGACGCGGACGATGGCTGCCAGACCTCCCGCGGCCTCTCTTGGTTTCGTCGTCGTCCTAGTCACTGCAGTCGGGACACTCAAAGGAGAGGTGATCGGAATCGCCACACAGCCAGCATTCCCGACGTCGACCTCCTCCTCCACGACCGCCCTCCTTAGCCGACTTCTGTTTTTCAGCATCCTTCGCCGACTTCCCGCCACCGCGGTGACTGCCACCAGACTACCCGCACTGTCCCGGTCGACCACCTTGCTTCGCGGGGGCGAGGTAACTCACTTGCGCGAGGAGCTCCTGGGACTGCTCAGCCTCCTGCATCGCCTTGTCCTGCAGGATGTACGAGGTCAATGTGTCCTCGTTGAGCGTCGCCCGCGTGCTCGGCGCCATCGATAGCCGCTTCAGCAGATTATAGCTGCTCGGGAGTCCCTGCATCACGTGTGTGACGCACGACGACATTGAGTACTCCGCGCCAGCCATCCGAATGGTGGCGAGAATTCGCCGAGCTCGGTTGCAGTAGTCATTCGTGGTCTCCTCGTCGCCCATACGCACGTGCGTCAACTGCCCCTCAAGCTGAGAGATGAACAAGTTGTCGGTGACCTGGTAAGTTGACTCGATGAAATGCCACGCCCGATGGCCGGCGTCGAGGTACTCCCCGCACGACTTCAGTACGATCTGTACGCCCGGCGAGCAGCACCGCGAAATGACCGTAAAGGTCAGCAACTGCACGGCGCGAAATTCCGCTCGCAAGTCGGGGTAGTCCTCCTCTGCCGTCGCCACGGTCCCGCAGGCAAAGCCCATCAGCCCGGCCATCTCCAGCTGGGGCTCGATGGCTTTCTTCCACGTTAGAATGTCAGGACGACCGTCCAGCGGAGGTGAGACCGAGATCCTGTCCGGCGTAAACTTGAAGTAGCCGTAGCTCGGCGCAATTCCTCCTGCGGTCACGTGAGTCGCCGACATTGGCGCCAATTCACTTCGTCTGCCTCCGACGTAGTTTCGCAGGGCCCCTGCAGCTGTCGATGACTGCATCCCTCGCGCCTGAATGCCGCCGACTTCATCGGCGCGAATCACACCTCGCTGCCTTGATATGCCTCCTGCGCTGCTACCGACTTGGTTACCCGCGGCGTTGATTCCCGCGTCGACGCCGCCTGCGTTGTTCACCAGTCGATGAGATGCAGACTAAGAAGGGGGGTGCACCGCCGCCCACAAGGCGCGGATGCCAGCCTCGACCACCGTCAGCGAGAGAGTTCCGTACTCGTGCGCCGCATGACGTCTCCTCGCATCCTCCAGCATTGCTTCCAAGGTGTCCACGACACCCGCCTCTATTACGGGGTCCACCATGGCGTCCAACACAGCCGCCGGTCTACGAACAAACTAGGTGAGTGAGAAGTCAGCTAAATCGAAGGTTTCTTTGCGGTGTCGGTCCATGCTCACCGCACCATGCGGAGATTACTAGTGCAACGGGAGCTAGACTACGGGCTAGGCATGGGGCAAGAGTGATCGTAGCGTTCGTTCGTTCCTTAGTCGTTTCCAAGTGCCAACACTGCTTGCTAGTTCACGAGGAAAATTGGCAAGAGTTTCACTAGGAAAACCTGACAAGAAAAGCTCAGAAAATATTCCATCAACATTGGCAACACAGACTACATCAGACCTAGCAAGGCTGCTGGTCGACTGCCAGAGCAGCATGGTCGACTGTGTGCCAGCACGACTTGGTCGACCACGCTCCAGCAGAGCAGAGTCGCAGCTTGCCAACGTTGCAAGTCCGCGGTGTGCCAACGCTGCAGTAAGTCGGCTGCACAGCGTTGCATCCGCGGGACAACGGTGCACCACCTTCGCAGGTGCGTGCAGCTGGTTGGCGCCCAACTCCCCGTCATATGCCCAGTGTAGACACTTCACCTGTGACGGCGCCCACCAGCCATGTCGACCTCGGGATACCACCCCCGAGGTCGTCCTCGCAGACAACATCGCCGGCGACTTTCGCGCACGTCACCCGGGTATCCTGGTTGACCGGGTATTTCGCGGTCCTCCCGCGGTTTCGCGGCCCCCGCGGTCCTCCTGCGGTTTCGCGGCTCCCACGGTCCTCCGCGATTTCGCGGCTCCACGGTCCTCCGCGATTTCGCGGCCACCGCGGTCCTCCGCGATTTCGCGGCTCCACGGTCCTCCGTGATTTCGCGGCCACCGCGGTCCTCCCGCGGTCGGCTCTGCCCAAGCGAGGACGGGGCCAAACACAACTCCCGTTGACACAGATTACCCAGCAGCTCCAGCAGCAACAAGACCTCCAGCAGCAGCAGGGCCTCCAGCGCACGTAGAACCATCAGCTCCAGCAGCACGGCTCCAGCGCCGAGCAAACCATTTGCGCAGCTGTTGTGGAGAGAGTGGCTCCCGCCGGGACGAAGCACCCGAAGGACCTCCAGACTCAGCACCGCCAGACTCCACACGAGCAGGCCCAGCACCCTCAAGCTCCGCACCCCCAGACTCAGCAACCCCAGGCTCAGCAACCCCATACTCAGCACCCCCAGGCTCAGCACCCCCAGACACAGCACCCCCAGGCTCAGCACCCCCAGGCTCCGCACGCTCAGACTCGGCACCCCAAGACCCGGCACCCGCAGGCTTAGCAACCCTAGCATCACCAGAGTCAACAGCTACCTTGATAGGCTCGACTGCGTCTACCTGGGACACACCTGAGGGGGTAGGACCCTGAGGGGGGAGGGGGTCTGCCGTGGGAGGTCCTGGCACGAGGAAGAGCGGCTGGGGGGGGAGGGGGGCAATGCGGTAGGGGAGGAGACAATAGTGAGGAATCGACTCGTCAAACGTGACGTCCTGAGAGGACAGAACACGGCGCGAGGTGGGGTGGTAAAACTGCCAACCAGGCGCGTCAGGGGGGAAGCCAAGGAAGACGCAGGGAATAGCACGGGAGGACAGCTTGTCAGCAGACAAGTCGTGGACAAAAGCTCGAGATCCCCAGACACGGAACACAGACGCATCGCCAATCTTCCCCGTCCACCGCAGAGTAGGTTGAGCTGATGCGCCGCGTACTGAACTGCGAACCGCCACAGAAAATGGGGAGCAGCCGCGTGGATCATGGACGTACGAGCGACATCCATGACCATGCCAATGGGGCGCTCAGCTATCCCACTTTGCTGCGGAGAGGCCGGGAGCGTGAACGTCTGGTTGATGCCTTCCGCACGATAGAAGGCTCGCAGAAGGTCGGAGGAAAACTCTCCACCTCTGTCGGAGTGTAGACGCAGAACAAAAAGGTCCGAGCCGAAACTCTCGCTGAGCTGACGATGGGCAGCGCGGATCCAGTCGATCAGCACCTCAGTGACCTCACCCTTGCAGCGCAAGGGGAAGACTGTGGTGTAACGCGAGTAGTCGTCAACGACCCGAGTCAAGGGTGAAAGTGTGCAAGGCCGCAGTAGGCGCAGTACCAGAGAGAGCAAACTCACCATTACCTGGAGCAGTGGACTCACTAGCGCCTAGAGCAGCAGCCTCACCGGCACCTGGAGAAGGAGACGCACCAGCACCTAGAGCAGCAGCCTCACCAGTACCTAGAGTAGCACACTCTATACCTGGGTCAGGCGGCACACACAGGTAACAGGCACCCTCAGCGCTATTAGGCAATGCATACATGGTAGTGAGGATAGCATCATAGTCAAGAGCAAAGATATCTACCCTCTGCCTAAGCAGCTCCAGCCAGGAGGGGAGCTCAGCGTCGCCGCCAAACTCTGTACGCCAGGCGTCGCTCAGACTGGCGAAGCAGCGGGACTCTGTGTGACCAACTGTCCTGCAAGGCTGACCAGCCTGAGCACCAGTGCGAATGACGTACGGGCAGCGAGCAGTACTCCGTGACCCTCTAATCAAAGCGTACCACTCACGAAGCTGCTGGGGCGAAAGGACCGCGCGCAGACGCTGCTGCAGCTGCACCTGGTCACTACAAGAAGCTCCCAAACGACCCGCCCCAGGGCGACTCCCACCACGCCCACCCCCACAACCCCAACTAGCATACCACTCACGAAGCTACTGGGGCGTGAGGGACTCACGCGGACGACGGTGGAGCTGCATCTGGCCACCGCAAAGAGCAGCGGTAGCAGTAGTAGCCACAGTAGCAGCAGTAACAACAGTAGCAGCAGTAACAGTAGTAGCAGCAGTAGCAGTGCGGCCACCCCTACAACCCCAACTAGCGTACCACTCACAAAGCTGCTGGGGCGTAAAGGACTCACGCGGACGTCGCTGGAGCTGCATCTGGCCACCGCCAGGAGCAGCAGTAGCAGTAGTAGTAGTAGCAGCAACAACAGTAGCAGCATGGGCAGGGCAGTGTGGCTCGATGCCGCTGAGCGGCTCGGCTCAGCTGGGCGGCGCGGCTCGGCTGGCAGGCAGGCGCGGTAGGCAGGAAGGCAGGCCGGCGCGGCAGCGCGCTAGTAAGGCAGGCGCGCGGGAAGCGCGGGTAGGGCAAGTGCTCACCAGTGGCGTGAAGGGCAGTCGCTCGACGGGCAAGCAGGGTAGGCGCACGACGGCGGCGACGGCGGGGCCGCGGCGGCAGCAGTTGCTGCAGGGCGGGGCCGCTACCGCGGCAGGGGGCTAATCGACAGCTGCTGCAGGGCGGGGCCGTGACTGCGGCAGGGGGCTCCGCGGCAGCTGTTGCAGGGCGGGGCCGCGTCGGCGGCAGGAGGCTCCGCTGCAGCTGCTGCAGGGCAGAGCCACGACTGCTGCAGGGGACTACGAGGCAGCTGCTGCAGGGGGGGCTCCGCGACGAGCAGGGACGGCGCCCAGGGGCGCCGCGACGAGCAGGGATGGCGCCCAGAGAGCATCGCCACGAGCAGGGGCGACGCCCCGGGGGCGCCGCGACGAGCAGGGACGGCGCCCAGAGGGCGCCGCGACGAGCAGGGGCGACGCCCCGGGAGTGACGCAAAGAGCAGGGACGGCGCCGAGGGGTGGGCGCCGTGACGAGCAGGGGCGATGCCCCGGGGGTGTCGCGACAAGCAGGGTCGGCGCCCAGGGGAGCGCCACGACGAGCAGGGGCGATGCCCCGGGGGCGCGGCGACGAGCAGGGACGGCGCCCAGGGGGCACCGCGACGAGCAGGGGCGACGCCCCGGAGGCGCCGCGACGAGCAGGGACAGCGCCCAGGGGGGCGCCGCGACGAGCAAGGGCAACACGCAGCTCGGCAGGGCGGTGCGCGGGCTGCAGAGGCAGCGCCCACGGGCTGCAGAGGCGACACGCGGTTCGGCGGGGCGGCGCACGGGCTGCAGAGGCAGCGCCCACGGGCTGCAGGGGCAGCACGGTCGCAGGGGCAGGCACGGCTACAGGGTCAGGCATGGCTGCAAGGGCAGCACGGTCGCAGGGGCAGACACGGCTGCACGGGCAGCACGGTCGCAGAGGCAGCACGCGGGCTGCAAGGGCAGCGCGGGTGCAGGGGCAGCTAAAAAACAATTATCCAGTTAGGGCAGGGCGGAACGTTCGGTGGGCCCTAGGAACGATTCTGCTCGAATACCATGTGAGAATAATATCGAGGAATTAATGCAACTAGGAAGCAGGTGGGTACAAATATGAACACCTAGAAGAGTTGTAAGCCATATTGTCAACCCCACTACAGCCTACAGTATGGTTCTAACATATCTATGCATGATAAATAATACATAAGCTAGTAATAGCGTAATAAACTAAAGGCAAACAAGCATATTTCGCATAAGCCGTCGTACTCTCACACTGACTAGCTTGGGCGGCACGGGTGGTTCTGTCCGCTAGGGCGGCTCGGGTGGCTAGAAAGCAACGGCAGTTGGCAGCGCGGCCTGGTAGCGGCAGGGCGGGCAACAAAGGAACGTGCGACTTACAATAATCACCTGGAAAAGGTCTTACTTTACATACTTCAAACAAATAGGGAAGGTCTTCTCAGTTGCAAAAGCGACATACGACCCGAGTAGATATATATGGCACATTTAGGTAGAGTGTTTTCTTTAAATATGAAACGTGGGTGTTTTCATGGTCGTTTAAACATCAGAGGTTGAGGCGCGAATGCGAGTTTTGGCGACAACTTTATCACAAGAGATGCCATGTGGCACCTCGTTGGCCACTTGATAGTGATAGATTCGACATCGTATGACAACGAAACTGTGGAGGGGGGGGGGGGGGGGGGGGATATCAACATATATTAGTTGAAAGTACCGTATAATTTCATTGAGGGAGGGATTTTTGCCATGTCTATACTTGCACCTATTCATTATCGGCTATGTGCTTCGTTCTGTGCTCCAGTCTGTGCTTCCGACACAAGGCCAGCATGGCCTTGTTGTCGACGTACAGAACTGGAGGAGAACGAGGCGGCTCTCCTAGGTCAGACAGCAGGTAGGTGAGCCAGCGTAGCTCCTGTGTAGCCATGGCCCCCGCGTAGATCTCAGCCTCACAACTGGAGCCGAGAACAGAAGACGAGCGGGTAGACCGCCACGAAACAAAGCCGGAGCCAAGGCTGAAGGTGTAACCCTGTGACGACCGCTGCGTAGCCTGGTCGTCAGCCCAAGAAGCGTCTGCGTGACCTGTGAGGACCACTGGACGTCGCCCTCCAAGCACTAGCCCCATGCCCGACGTACTGCACAAGTAGCGCAACACCCTCTTCGCTGCAGCCATGTGCTCTGGTCGGTGTCTAGCGTGCCAAGATGCTAAGAGGGTATGCAAGGTCAGGTCGTGTGCAGGTCATCAGGTACATGAGGCAGCCAACAAGCTCTGGGTACGGGCCACTCGGCTCTACAGAGTCATCCGAAGGCAGAGCTGAGAGCGAGTGGCGAGTAGGCAGAGGAGTGGTCTGAGGCGAGGAGTACGTGAAGCCGAAGCGCTGAAGGACCTGCTGCACCATGTGTGACTGAGTCAGAGTAATGGTGTGCTATGCTCTGTCCCGGGTGATCTGCAAGCCAAGGTAGCTGCGCAGTTCACCCAGATCTGTGCACGTGTGTCTCTTCTGCAGCTCAGACTTCACGTGGGCGAGTCCAGCAGTGTTAGCAGTGGCAAAGACCAAGTCGTCGACGTACACGAGGATGTAGAACGGCGGCAAAGAGGTGTCGGTGCGCAGAAACAGCGACGGGTCGGCTGTAGAAGGAGCAAACCCAAGAGACGCAAGTGTAGTCCTCAGTGTGTCCTGCCACTCACGAGGCGCATGGCGGAGACCGTAGACTGGCCGCCGGAGGCTCCACTGGATACCAGGGGGAAACGACCCAGTGAAGCCAGGTGGGCGGCGCAGCCAGATCTCCTTGTGCGGGCTGCCCTGTAGGAAAGCTGTGCTGAAGTCAAGAGAGTGAAGCTCGTAGTCGCGCTGAGCGGCTATGTGAAGCAGCACCCAAAGAGTGGTCATCTTTGGGGTGGGAGAGAAGGTCTGAAAGTGGTCAGCTCCCTGCCGCTGACTGAAGCCTCGAGCCACGTAACGCGCCTTGAAGATAGGCGGAGAACCCGGCGGCCGCTTCACCCTGAAAATCCACATGCCACTGACGATGTTTGCCCCAGGTGGGTCGACGTAGGTGCCTGTGGACTTCCAGGAAGCCATCTCTGCGTCCATGGCTGACTGCCACTGAGAGGAGTAAGGACCCTCGATCGCCTCAGCGTACGATCGAGGAGTCGGGATGTCTGGTGCATCCGGGTCTCCCTTAGGGGCAATCAGCGTGAACACAAGATGAGGCAAAGCAGCACCAAAACGCTGGAACTCCTCGTGCCTGTCCTCAAGGACGTCCGTGCTAAGAGCAAACTCACCCCCGACAGACGGAGGACAAACAGACTCAGACTCAGGAATAAGACTAGCAGCGTAGTCTAGACGTCAGCGAGCAGCGAAGTCGACAAGCTCAGCAACTAGGGCAGACGTAGCAGTGGACTCAAAGGAAGGGTCAGTGACAACAATAGCCGGGAGACGTGTGATAGAAGGACTGGCAGCACGAAGAGAGTCAGACTCCGGGTCAGCAAGAGTAGGAAGAGAGAACTCTGGAGGAGACGGCAACGGGATACTCAGAGGAGCAGTGGAAGCACGCAGTGCCATCTGGTGTGTGCGTGGGACCGCAGGAGGACGCGGACGCGCAGCACGACCACTAGTGCGAGCAGCATGAACAGGCGACGCATGACGAGACGCAGTTTCACGACGCTCAGCAAGACCTCCAGTAGGACCAGTGTAGGGAGAAGGAGCAGGCAGGGGGGAGGCGGGCTGTAACTGTGACTGTGACTGGGCAGGCGGTGGACACTCTAAAGAGGAGCAGGACCAGTAGAAGGCGAAAGACCAAGAAGCTGCTCAAGGAGCGGAACGAAGTACGGCCGCGGCAGCGTAGCGCCTTCAAAACCAGCAGGGACAGCACTAGAACCCCCAGCGGCATCACCAGTGCCAGCAGCACCTCCAGCTCCAACAGCGCCAACTCGAGCACCCACAGACGTACCAGCGCCAGCAGCACCACCAGCGCCAACACCCCTAGAAGTTCCAGCTCCAGCAGCTCTAGCAGCACCAACTCCAGCAGGACCGGGAGCTCTAGTACCGCCAGCAGCTCCAGCAGTACCTCCAGCAGCCCCAGCAGCACCCCCAGTCCCAGCAGCTCCAGAACCACCAGTACGAGCTCCTCCGAAACCAGCAGCAACAGTAGTACCTCCAGCTCCAGCAGCACGGCTCCAGCGCCGGGCAAACCACTTGCGCAGCTCCTGCGGAGAGAGTGGCTCCCACCTCAAAGAAGCACCGTGCGAGGCCACACGAGCAGACCCAGCTCCCCCAGGCTCAGCACCCCCAAACTCAGCACCCCTAGGCTCAGCACCCCCAGACTCAGCACCCCCTGGCTCAGCACCTCTAGGCTCTGCACCCCTGGACTCAGCACCACCAGGCTCCGCACCCTCTGGCTCAGCACCTCCAGACCCGGCACCCGTAGGCTCAGCACCTCTAGCAGCACGAGAGTCAACAGCTACCTCGACAGGCTCGAGTGCATCTACCTGGGACACACCTGACGGGGCAGGACCCTGAGGGGGGAGGGGGTCTACCGGGGGAGGACCTGGCGCAAGGAAGAGCGGCGGCGGGGGGAGGGGCGCAGTGCAGTAGGGGAAGAGACGGTAGTAAGGCACCGACTCGTCAAAGGTAACGTCCTGGGAAGACAGAACACGGCGCGAGGTGGGATGGTAAAACTGCCACCCAAGCGCGTCAGGGGGGAAGCCAAGGAAGACGCAGGGAACAGCACGGGGGGACAGCTTGTCCGCAGACAAGTCGCGAACAAACGCCCGAGATCCCCAGACCCGAAACGCAGACGCATCGCCAACCTTCCCCGTCCACCACAAGGTGGGAGAGGTCCTGGGCAAGGAGACCCGGGGCTGGAGGTTAAGCTGATGCGCTGCGTACTAAAACGCAAACGGCCACAGAAAATGTGGGGCAGCCGCATGGATCATGGACGTACGAGCGACGTCCATGACCATGCCAATGCGGCGCTCAGCAATCTCATTTTGCTGTGGAGACGTCGGAAGCGTGAAGGTCTGGCAGATGCCCTGTGCACGATAGAAGGCTCCCAGACGGGCAGAAGAAAACTCCCCGCCTCTGTCAGAGTGCAGACGCAGAATAGGAAAGTCCGAGCCAAAACTCTCTCTGAGCTGGAGACGAGCTGCGCGGATCCAGCCGATCAACACCTCAGTGCCGTCGCCTTTGCTGCGCAAGGGGAAGACTGTGGTGTAACGCGAGTAGTCGTCAACCACCAACAGGAAGTAACGCTCGTGCCCCTGGCCACGGACGCGGGCGGGGCCCCACACGTCCATGTAAAGAGTCTACAGCGGAGCCTCTGTCGGAGGAAACTCGGAGGAGTGAGGGGCGGCGCGCTGTCGCCCCTCGACGCAGGGGACGCAGGTAGGGGCAGGCCCCGCAGGTAGGGGAGGGAGGGACCGGGGGAGACCAGAGACAAGGACACGGGAGGCCATGCCTCGGAGACGAGGCAGGGAGGGGTGACCAAGGCGGTGGTGCAAAACGAGAGTCTGGTGGGACAGGAGACGACACGAGCAGGGAGCAGACTCAGGACCAGACCTGGACGCTGCAGCAAACACCTGACTCGACGCAGCTACCTGACCAGACTCAATAGTCGGAGGAGACTCAGTAGTATGTGTGTACAGGCTCGACCCTGGCAGACGGGTGAACGTGGCCAAGTGTCGGCCTGTCCGAGCACACGTGCAGTGGGTCACCCGCTGACTCGCAGGAGTGAACTGGTCAACCCCCCTATCCTGTAGGTCAGCTCCACTCTCCAAGTTCGTAGAGAACGAGGGGAGGTAGAGACCGAACAGGGTGCCAGAGGGGGCTGCCGGGCACGGTAAGACAGTGGAGAAGCTAGCAAGGACAGGACCCACAGAGGGGTCCGCCAGGGAGACTGCAACCGGCCGACTAAGCGGCGTAAGTGTGGTGCGGTCTTGAAGGAAGGAACGGGAAGCACCCGAGTCAAGGGTGAAGGTGTGTAAGGCCTGAGCCGACGTGGTACCTGAGAGAGCAGACTCTCCAGCACCTGGAGCAGCAGCCTCACCAGCACCTAGAGCAGCAGCCTCAATGCTCGGGTCAGGCGGAACACACAGGTAATAGTCACCCTCAACACTATCAGACACAGCATCCATGGCAGCAAGAATAGCATCATAATCAAGATCAAAGATAGCAACCCCCGCCCTAGACAGCTCTCCCCAGTGAGGGATCTCACAGGCCTCAGGGAACTGGTGACGCCACGCGTCCGTTAGGCAGTCGAAGCAGCGCTGGGTGGAGTGCGGGCCCCCGCATTACTCACCAGCGCGGTCGCCGGTACGGAGGACGTAGGTGCAGGGACCAGTACCCCCACCGCGCTGACGCGCAGCGTACCACTCGCGAAGCTGCTGAGGGGAGAGGGTCTCACGACTGCACTGCTGCTGCTGGCGCGGACCACCACCGGACCCACTCCTCTGAACAGAGCAGCGACCAGCTCCACTGCTGTTGCCGCCGCCTCCGCCACCTCCGCCGCCTCTGCCACCTCCGCCGCCTCCGCCACCTCCGCCGCCACCACTCCCTCCGCCACCGCCGCCGCCTCCTCCGCCTCCACTGCTTCCACCGACACCTCCACCCCCGCCACCACTCCCACCACCACCCCTACCCCCTCCACTGCCTCCACCACCACCTCCACCGCCCCCGCCAGCCCCTCCAGCGCCCTTGCCCCCCCTTGCCCTTGCCGGTGCGGCGTCTCCCGCTAGGGGCAGACGCACACCGACCAACTCGAAACCAACGAGGTCGGCCGCAGCAGCAGAAGCAACAGAGGGCAAGAGGGGGGAGGGGGAACACCCCTCAAAGACGGGGGTGCGAGGGTCACCACGAGAGGCTCCTACAGCGACTATGCTCTTCTCTGCTGCTAGGAGCCGCTCCTCGAGGAGGTCAACGGTGAGTGTGGGGGGACAAACTGAGAGGAAGTGGTCCCTGACTAAGCGAAGGGAGTCAGGGAGCCGGGTGACTATGTAGTAGAGGGTGATGTACATGGGGGGGGGGGTTCTTGGCACAGAACTCAGCAGGAAGCGCAGCGCGGTAGCGAGTGTCACTAGTGCGGAGGTGCGTAATGAGGTCAGCGACTATGGGAAAGGCAGCAAGGTCAGGGAAGAGGTACGGTAGCATGAGGCGGCTCAGTGCAGCAGTGGCAGGGGAAGAGCCGCGTGCAACTACAGCGTTGTACAAGGTCTGAGCACTCTTGTACTGGCTAAAGTGCGCACGCTCAGTGGTCGGTAAGTGGCGACGCATAGCAAGACGGGCAGCAGCATCGCGTGTGGCCCACTGTGAGCGAACAGTGCTGTCAGCAGTAGCAAGCGGGGCAGGGGAGGCACCAGAGGTGAGGTCGAACAGAGAGAGGCCGTCCGCCCTATCGCACTGGAGGAACAGCTGGAGGTCATCGACCCAGACCTCAAAGTCAAGAGCACGACCCTTAGTATCAAAGGTAAGAACACTGGGGGTAGCCATGACTGCAGTGGCCTAACAGGGAGTGATCTCACCAGTCCGAGTAAGTAGGGCCGGGGCGCGCCGGTATGAACAGTAGCGGCTTGACGGCAGGGCGGCTCGGCGGCTCGGCTGCTGGGCGGCTCGGCGGCTCGGCTGCTGGGCGGCTCGGCTGTCGGGTGGCTCGGCTGACGGGCGGCTCGGGTGTCGCGCGGCTCGGCTGTTGGGCGGCTCGGCTGTCGGGCTGCTGGGCGGCTCGGCGGCTGGGCGGCTCGGTTGCTGGGCGGCTCGGCGACTCAGTTGCTGGGCTGCTTGGTAGAGGCGGCGTTGGGGCCGCTGGGGGCGGCGACGGGGCCGCGTAGGGAGGGAAGCGACGACGGGGCCGCTAGGGGCGGCGACGGGGCCGCGTAGGGAGGGGAGCAGCGACGAGGCCGTTAGGGGCAGCTACGGGGCCGCGTATAGGCGGCGACGGGGCCGTGTAGTGGCGGCAACGGGGCCGCGTAGGAAGGGGAGCGGCGTTGGGGCCGCTAGGGGCGGCGACGGGGCCGTTAGGGGCGGCGACAGGGCCGCGTAGGGGCGGCGAGGAGGCCGCTAGGGACGGTGACGGGGCCGCGTAGGTAAGGGAGCGGCGACGGGGCCGCTAGGGGCGGCGACGGGGCTGCTAGGGGCGGCGACAGGGCCGCGTAGGGGCGGCAACCGGGCGGCGACGGGGCCGCGTAGGGTGAGAGGCGGCGACGGGGCCGCTAGGGGCGGCGACGGGGCCGCTAGGGGCGGCGTCGGGGCCACTAGGGGCGGCGACGGGGTCGCGTAGGGACGGGGCCGCGTAGGGGCGGCGACGGGACTGCTAGGGGCGGCGTCGGGGCCGTGTAGGGGCGGCGACGGGGCCGCGTAGGGTGAGAGGCGGCGACGGGGCTGCTAGGGGCGGCGACGCGGCCGCGTAGGGGGGGCGGCGACGAGGCCGCTAGGGGCCACTAGGGGGCCTGGAAGGGCGGCGAACAAGGCGCGCCTCGGGCAGGAGCGACTGAAGCTCCGGTCAGAAAAACAATTTCTGTGGTGGGCCCAAGGAAGCGTTCCCACTAGGGAACCTGCTCTATACCATGTGAAGAATGAGGAATGGATGAACTAGCACAAGGTTGGGTACAAGTAGGAAACCCTAGTAAACTGTACCCCATAGTGTCTACCTCACTATAGCTTTGACAAGCTATATGATATGAGTTTGACAAACAAACATTGTAAAAGTGACCAATGGGGTGTCAAATTTTGGTGAGTGGTATGTCTGGATGAATGCGGTAGGCGTAATGGGCAGTAGGGGCGGCATGCGGTCGCGTCGCCACGGGTAGTAGGGACGACTGGCTGCAGGGGCAATGGGCCACCTAGGTCAAGGCGTATGGGGGTGGCCTACGCCAAATACAACAAATGGCCTAAGGCACGATGACATGCGTTTACAGGTAGATGTGTCGTGTGGCTAGCGAGGCATGTTATGGGCGGCCAAGGTGCGAATCAAATGGGTAGGGGCGGCGGAAGCTGTGGTCCTAACATGGCGACGATACCATGTTCGAGAACGAATTAAACAAGATGACCATAATTGAGGGTTGTACAAGAGTAAAAGCAAATGTGTACCCTCCACATAGCAACCATACGTAGCCTAAAATACAAAATACAAATTTGTGATTGGACACCTTGCGTGTGAGGATGTGTACCTAAGCTTCGCACTGTGGAAGTACGATGAAGCCCCTGATAGATGAGACCAACTCGTCGCATCGATGGACCTTTGCTGGTTGACGAAAGTGGTTGCTGATGAGGTGTTGGATGACATAATTTAGTCGACAGGTCTTGCTGGTCGACGAAAGTGGTTGTTGACGAGACGCTGGTCAAAAGAATTCACTCATCGGCGGGGTCGACCGAGCGGCACCTTTGAGTCGACCGAAACCATGCACGAATACGAATTCCACCCGAAACGGTTTCGCGACAGTCAACATGCGGAAAATGTTTGACGTGTTCTAAAACCTAGCACCCGCGCAATGTGCATTACTTGCACAATGCGCACACTGTTGTCTATTGAACTTACATGCACCTACTATCAATTGCAGCATTGGCAAGCCCTATTGGTGTAATGTTGGCTATCTACTTCTCCAGTGCGATGTCGCCTTTCTGAGGAAAGTAGAACGAGGATGATTGACTAAGGAATGGAGGTGATACAAATAAGGACCTGCTGCACCATGTGTGATTGAGTCAAGGTAATGGTGCGGCGTGCTCTGTCCCGGGTGATCTGCAAGCCAAGGTAGCTGCGCAGTTCACCCAGGTCTGTGCACGTGTGTCTCTTCTGCAGCTCGGACTTCACGTGGGCGAGTCCAGTAGTGTCAGCTGTGGCAAAGACCAAGTCGTCGACGTACACAAGGATGTAGAACGGCGGTAGAGAGGTGTCGGTGCGTAGAAACAGCGACGGGTCAGCAGTAGAGGGAGCAAACCCAAGAGCTGCAAGTGTAGTCCTCAGTGTGTCATGCCACTCGCGTGGTGCCTGGCGGAGACCGTAGACTGGCCGTCGGAGGCTCCACTGGGTGCCAGGAGGGAAAGTCCCATTGAAGCCAGGTGGACGGCGCAGCCAGATCTCCTCGTGCAGGCTACCCTGCAGGAAAGCAGTGCTGAAGTCAAGGGAGTGAAGCTCGTAGTCACGCTGAGCGGCTATGTGTAGCAGCACCCGAAGAGTGGTCATCTTCGGGGTGGGAGAGAAGGTCTGAAAGTAGTCAACTCCCTGCCGCTGACTGAAGCCACGAGCCACGTACCGCGCCTTGAAGACAGGTGGAGAGCCTGGCGGCCGCTTCACCCTGAAGATCCACATGCCACTGACGATGTTCGCCCCAGGAGGAGGAACCGCGTCAACGTAGGTGCCTGTGGACTTCCAGGAAGCCATCTCCGCATCCATAGCTGCCTGCCACTGAGAGGAGTAGGGACCCTCTACGGCCTCCGCGTAAGAGCGCGGAGTCGGGATGTCTAGAGCATCCGGGTCTCCCTCAGGGGTAAGCACTACGGACGTGAGATGAGGTGAAGCAGCAGCCGGACACTGGAACTCCTCCTGCATGTCCTGAAGAACGTCCGTGCCAAGAGCACACTCACCCACGACGGACGGAGGACAGACAGACGCAGACTCAGCAACAAGACTAGCAGCGTTGTCTAGACGACAGCGAGCAGCAAAGTTGACGAGCTCAGCAACAAGAGCAGACGCAGCAGTGGACTCAAAAGAGGGCTCAGTGACGACAGTAGCAAGGAGACGCGTGACGGTAGGACTGGGAGCACGAAGAGAGTCCGACTCCGGGTCGGCAAGCGCAGGAAGAGAGGACTCAGGAGGAGAAGGCAAAGTGATCCGCAGAGGAGCAGTGGACGGACGCAGAGACATCCGGTGCGTGCCAGGGACAGGAGGAGGACGCTGACGCGAACCGCTACCACTAGCGCGAGCAGCACGAACAGGCGACGCGGGACGAGACGCAGGCTCACGACGCTCAACAAGACCTCCAGTAGGACCAGTGTAAGGAGAGGGAGCAGGCAGTGGGGAGGCGGGCGGTAACTGGGACTGTGAATGGACAAGCGGTGGACTCTCTACAGGATGAGAAGGACCAAGAACCTGCTGAAGGAGCAGAACGAAGTACGGCCGAGGCCGCGCGGCGACTCCAGACATAGCAAGGACAGCACCAGCACCCTCAGCGGCAGCACCAGCGCCAACAGCACCTCCAGCTGCAGGACCTCCAGCAGTACCAGCAGCACCCGCAACAGGACCCCCGCCAGGACTGACAGCAGTAGCCTCTGCGCCAACACCCTCAGCAGCTCCAGCTCAAGTCGTACCCGCAGGCCCAACAGATCCAGCACTCCCAGGACGAGTACCTCCGGGGCCGGCGGCACCAGTACCCTCAGCGGCCGAAGAAGCTCCAGCTCCAGCAGTACGCCTCGAGCGCCGAGCAAACCACTCGCGCAGCTTGTGTGGAGAGAGTGGCTCCCGCCGATACGAAGCACCCGAAGAAACTCCAGGCCCAGCACCGCCAGACGCCATACGAGCAAGTCAAGCGGCCGCTGGCTCCGCACCACCACGCTCAGTAGCTCCAGACGCAGCACCCCCAGGCTCAGCATCTCCTGACGTAGCACCCCCAGGCTCAACACCCCCAGTCGTAGCACCCCCGGGCTCAGCACCCCCAGGTGTAGCACCCCCAGGCTCAGCACCCCCAGTCGCAGCACCCCCACACTCAGCACCCCTAGGCTAAGCACCCACGCGCGCAGCACCTCCAGAGTCAGCACCCCCAGGCTCAGCACCCGCAGCAGTACCCGAGTCACCAGCAACCTCGACCGGCTCGACTGCGTCTACCTGGGACACACCTGAAGGGGCAGGACCCTGAGGGGGGAGGGGGTCTACCGGGGGGGGACCTGGTACAAGGAAGTGCGGTGGCGGGGGGAGGGAAGGAGTGCGGTAGGGGAAGAGGCGGTAGTAGGGGACTGCCTCGTCGAACGTGACGTCCTGGGAGGACAGAACACGACGAGAGGTGGGGTGGTAGAACTGCCACCCAGGGGCGTCAGGGGGGAAGCCAAGAAAGACCCAGGGAGCAGCACGAGGGGACAGCTTGTCCGCACACAAGTCGCGGACAAACGCCCGAGATCCCCAGACACAAAACGCAGACGCAGCGTCGACCTTCCCCGTCCACAGCAAGGCTGGGGAGGTCTCCGGCCTGGAGACCCTGGGGTGAAGGTTGATCTGATGCGCCGCGTACCGGACCGCAAACGGCCACAGAAAATGGGGGGCAGCCGCATGCATCATGAACGTACGAGCGACGTCCATGACCATGCCAATGCGGCGCTCAGCAATCCCATTTTGCTGTGGAGAGTCCGGAAGCGTAAAGGTCTGGCGGATGCCTCGCGCACGACAGTAGGCTCGCAGAAGGCCAGAGGAGAACTCTCCGCCTCGGTCAGAGTGCAGACGCAGAACACGAAAGTCCGAGCCGAAGCTCCTCCTGAGCTGGAGACGAGCTGCGCGGATCCAGTCGATCAACACCTCAGTGACATCACCCTTGCTGCGCAAGGGGAAGACTGTGGTGTAACGCGAGTAGTCGTCAACCACCAGCAGGAAGTAGCGCTCGTGACCCTGTCCACGGACGCGGGCTGGGCCCCACACGTCCATGTGAAGCGTTTGCAGCGGGGCCTCTGTCGGGGGAAACTGAGAGGAGTGAGGGGCAGCCTGGAGCCGCCCCTCGACACACGGGACACAGGAAGGACCAGGCCCTGGAGGAAGGGGAGGGAGGGACCGGGGAAGACCAGAGACAAGGACACGGGAAGCCATGCCTCGGAGACGAGGCAGGGAGGGGTGACCAAGATGGTGGTGCCACGGGAGAGTCTCGTGACACAGGAGGCGACACGAGCAGGGGGCAGACTCAGGACCAGACCTGGACGCTGCAGCAAACACCTGACCCGACGCAGCTACCTGGCCAGAAGCAGGGACAGGAGGGGACCCAGTGGTCAGGGTGTATTGGCTCGACCCCGGCCGACGGGTAAACGTGGCCAAGTGTCGGCCCGTGCGAGCGTCCGAGCAGTGGGTCACCCGCTGACTCGCAGGAGTAAACTGGTGAACCCCCGTATCCTGCAGGTCAGCACCACTCACCAAGTTCGTAGAGAACGAGGGGAGGTAAAGACCAGACAAGGTGCCAGAGGGGGCAGGCGGACACGGGAGGACAGTGGAGAAGTGAGAGAGGACAGGACCCCCATAGGAGTCTGCCAGGGAGACTGCAACCGGCCGACCAAGCGGCGTGAGTGTGGTGCGGTCTCGAAAGAAGGAGCGAGAAGCCCCCGAGTCAAGTGTGAAGGTGAGGGAGGCCGAAGCCGACGCGGTACCTGAGAGCGCAGCCTCACCAGTACCTGAGGGCGCAGACGCCCTGGCACCTAGAGCAGCAGCCTCACTAGCACCTAGCGCAGCAGTACCAATGCCCGGGTCGGGCGGGAAACACCGGTAATAGTCACCCTCATCACTAATAGTCACAGCATACATGGCAGCAAGGATTGCATCAAAGTCAAGATCATAGATAGCGACACCTGCCCTAGATAGCTCTCCCCAGCGGGGGATCTCACTAGCCTCCGGGAACTGCTGACGCCAAGCGTCCGTCAGGCGGCCAAAGCAGCGCTGGGTGGGGTGGGCACCCCCACACTGCTCACCCGCGCGGTCGCCGGAGCGAAGGACGTAGGTGCACGGGCCAGATCCCCCACCACGCTGACGCTGCGTGTACCACTCACGGAGCTGCTGAGGAGGGGGGATGTTCCGAGAACGCTGCTGCGGCTGCTGCTACTGGCGCTGACCACCACTGGAGCCGCTCCGCTGCGAAGCACCACCCCGACCAGCTCCACCTCCTCCACCACCGCCGCCTTCACCTCCGCCACCACCGCCGCCTCCGCTCCCACCGCTACCGCCTCCGCCGCCTCCGCCTCCGCTGCTGCCACCGACACCTCCACCCCCGCCACCATTCCCACCGCCACCCCCATTCCCTCCGCCGCCTCCACCGCCACCTCCACCACCCCCGCTAGCTCCACCCGCGCCCTTGCCCCCCTTGCCCTTGCCAGAGCGGCGTCTCCCGCTAGGGGCAGACGCCGCACCGACAGACTCAAGACCAACGAGGTCGGCCGCAGCAGCAGAGGCGACAGAGGGCAACAGGGGGGAAGGGGAACACCCCTCAAAGATGGGGGTGCGAGGGTCACCACGAGAGGCTCCTACAGCGACTATGCTCATCTCCGCTGCTAGGAGGGCCTTCTCTAGGAGGTCAACAGTGAGAGTGGTGGGACAGACTGAGAGAAAGTGGTCCCTGACTACGCGAAGGGAGTCAGGGAGGCGGGTGACTATATAATAGAGAGTGATGTACATGGGGGGGGGTTTCTTGGCACAGAAGTCAGCAGGAAGCGCGGCGCGGTAGCGAGTGTCACTAGTGCGGAGGTGCGTAATGAGGTCAGCCACACTGGGAAAGGGAGCAAGGTCAGGAAAGAGGTACGGTAGCATGAGGCGGCTCAGTGCAGCAGTGGCAGGGGAAGAGTAGCGTGCAACTACAGCATCGTACAAGGTTTGAGCACTCTTGTACTGACTAAAGTGCGCGTGCTGAGTGGTAGGCAGGTGGCGACGCATAGCAAGACGTGCAGCAGCATCGCGTGTGGCCCACTGTGAGCGAACAGTGGCGTCGGCATCGGCAGCAGGGGCAGGGGAAGCACCAGAGGTGAGGTCAAAGAGGGAGAGACCGTCTTCCCTATCGCACTGTAGGAAAAGCTGCAGGTCATCTACCCAAACCTCAAAGTCAATGGCTCGACCCTCAGCGTCAAAAGCGAGAACACTGGGGGTAGCCATGACAGCAGTAGACTAGCAGTACCAACTGTAGGACAGGGGCAGTGCAGTGACAGAAGCGCTGCTCTCACCAGACAGGGCGGGTCGGGCAGCTCAGCAGTACAGCAGCACGGCAACACGGCTGCTCTGACGGCACAGCAGCAACTGCGGCTCCGTGGCACCAGCGGCTCGGCTCCTCAGGCGGCTCGGGTGGCTCGGGCGGCTCGGGCGGCTCGGGTGGCTCGGGCTTATCGGGCGGCTCGGGCGGCTCGGGAGAGTCGGGCGGCTCGGGCGGCTCGGGCAGGTCGGGCGGCTCGGGCGGCTCGGGCAGTTCGGGCGGCTCGGGCGGCGCGGGCGGTGTAGGGCGGCAGGGCCGCTGGTGAAAGGGGCGGCGGGGCCGCAGTTAAGGGGCGGCAGGGCCGCTGGTAAAGGGCGGCGGGGCCGCTGAGAAGGGCGGCGGGGCCCCTGAGAAGGGTGGCGGAGCCGCAGTAGAAGGGTGGCTGGGCCGCTGAGTAGGGCGGCGGGGCCGCTGAGAAGGGCGGCGGGGCCGCAGTAGAAGGGCGGCGGGGCCGCTGAGTAGGGCGGCGGGGCCGCAGCGAGAGAGGCGGCGGGGACGCAGTGAAGGGCGGCGGGGCCGCTGAGTAGGGCGGCGGGGCCGGAGCGAGCGAGGCGGCGGGGCCGCAGTGAAGGGCGGCGGGGCCGGTGAGTAGGGCGGCGGGGCCACAGCGAGAGAGGCGGCCGGGCCGTAGTGAAGGGCGGAGGGGCCGCTGAGACGGGTGGCGGGGCCGCTGAGACGGGCGGCGGGGCCGCTGAGACGGGCGGCGGGGCCGCTGAGACGGGCGGCGGGGCCGCAGCGAAGGGTGGCGGGGCCGCAACGTGAGGCAGCGGGGCCGCAGCGAAGGGCGGCGAGGCCGCGAAGAAGGGCGGCGGGGCCGCTGAGACGGGCGGCGGGGCCGCAGCGAACGGCGGCGGGGCCGCAGCGAGGGGCAGCGCGGCCGCAGCAAAGGGCGGCAGGGCCGCGAAGAAGGGCGGCGGGGCCGCAATGTGGGGCGGGGGGGCCGCAGCGAAGGGCGGCGGGGCCGCTGAGAAGGGCGGCGGGGCCGCTGAGAAGGGCGGCTCGAAGAGGTGAGAGCCCGTAGCGCGACTCGGGCTGAGCGCGCTTCGGGCAGGAAAAAAAAAGATCGATGTGGTGGGCCCTAGGCACAGTTCCCACGGGGGAACCTCCTCTGATACCATGAGGAAAGTAGAACGAGGATGATTGACTAAGGAATGGAGGTGATACAAATATGCAACCCTAGAAATGTGTACCCCATATAGGCTACCCCACTATAGCCTACACAATATTATAATTTGACACTTTCTAGTTGCCAAAAATGTTGCATGCCTTCGTTGATATATTGACTTTACCTTTTCAAACCCTCATTTGTGAAACCCTTGCCAATTTTGACTACGAGCATAAAAAACTCCAGCAATGGCAATGAATCGATTACCCCATACACATAATAGCCTTCCACGTTTCTACTCCCGTTGAGTGACTCTGTGCACGTTGGGGAAGTCTGGGGTGAACTAGGTGGATCAATAGACTAGGACAGACGTGCCATGTATGGATGTACAATACTTGGTGTTGCGACTGGAGACGTTTCGAGGTTTTTTTGGGTGTTTGGTTGTGGAGAGCCAGCATTTTGAGTTAGGGTTTTACTAGAGCCTAGTCCCATTTCCTGACATGTTTTGCATTACACCATGTTTTTAGATAGAATAGAAGCTGATATAATGGAAAATTGAGCTAGTTTTTGTACATGCCGCACTTTATTTGCTGACCTCTGGGGGAATCGAATTATAATGATCAAACACGTATGGCGACCGATAGATGTAAGATAAATAAATCGAGATAAACTCGGGCTTGTGCGTTACGGTGGATAATGAACAAGAAGCAACTAATCAAGCTGATATGAATGCAATTTTTTTTCCAATTGCTCTTTGGGCGTTCCCCATGCCAAGGTGAGATTTTAATAGCATTCAAGACGATCAATAATCAGGGTGTAGTAGATTCTAATTTATACTGAAGAAGACATTGGAAGGTTTATATTGGGTGTATCAGGTACTCAATCAACGCGGTCATCTCTTCCCACGTCTTTCAGATCTGTGTGTGCAAACAACAGGATTCTCCGTGTGCCTTATGATGCTTCACTTGAATATTCCCAATTTAGTCAGCTGGACATGGCACAGGGTGGCATGTCATGGCGCATCCGAGGTACATGCGCCGGCGGCACTGCCCGCCTTTCCTGCGTTCATGATGCATTCACTTGGCACAGTTCTCTCCAACCTGTTCGTCGGCTACGCCATCACGGAAGGAGTGGTAGTGTACCAGTCCCCTCTCCCGTCCTAAAATTGCAGTCACCTCGCGTGTGCGTCTCTTTCGTCCCCCAAGAACCACGAGTTAAACAGCATTTTACGTGTGCATTGTGTGTAAGGGTGTGTCCGAAGTGCCTCTCGACATCCATCCGTCATCCATCCGTCATCGAATGGATGACGTTGGCGGATGACGGGGGATGACGGATGGATGACGGTTGGATGTCAAGTCACTTCGGACACACTGCCGGCGACATAACTGCCCAAAAAAATGCCGGCCGGCACTGTTGGCGCCGGAAGGGGCAGACCAGAGAAAATGTTAAATGTTCAAATTTGAATCTAACGAATTTCGCTAACATGTTTCGTCACCCCTTGCAGTCACAAAGGACGGTCGTTTGCCAAGAGATACTTTCGCCATATTTCCCCCTCAAAATTTGTTATCAAACTTTGGTTTCGTTGACTGCCTCGTTGACCAGCCCGATGTCACTGTTGGCGGCACGCTTGACTGTAATGATTACACATGGCTGGATGACGGATGGATGTCGGTCGGATGTCAAATCAGTTCGGACACAACGCCGGCCCGTAAATTCTCACCCACCACCCTGACATCCGCCGACATCCGTCGACATCCATCGACATGTCACTTCGGACACGCCCTGAATGATGCAGGCATTCGCCCTGAATGATGCAGGCATTCACGGGGTCATCTCGCTTCCCACGTCTTTCAGATCTGTGTGTGCAAACAACAGGATTCTCCGTGTGCGTTATGATGCTTCACTTGAATATTCCCAATTTAGTCAGCTCGACATGGCACAGGGTGGAAACATCCGAGAGAATACCTATGGGATCAGTTGGAGGAGACTGTAACCCCCAAAAATTGTCTTGTTTTCTTTTTCAGAAACACTATGGCGAGACACATGGTGTAAATGGCTGTTTGTAAGACAGTGAAAAACCGTTGGCAGTCGAAAATATACCAGCGTTTCTGATCATTAAAAAATGTCTTCGCATGACAAGGTTTCTCACCTTGTGCACTATTAGATTGGTCCTAAGAGCAGAATCCTGTTTTGTTTCTTTCGAACTTTTTAATCGGGTACCCAAATGGGGTGACCGAAAGAGTGGGTACCCACGCAGAACTGGACAAGCCAAACAAATGAAGCTTCTTTTTTGTTGATTGTAGCTTTTGGCAATGGTTGCCTCAATACATGATGCACCGCGTGGAAACGACTATGTCAATAGCCTACAAATGAAGTTGGTATGGGGAAAACCTCAGGACAACTTGAAATCGCGTCATTGACCTCAGGAACGTCATTGAACTGCTCTCAAAGCAGACAGTAACAAACGTGCCTGAAACAGTAAACACGCTCCACTACACCGAGTCATCACTTTTCCCATCACTTTTGTTTTTTTTTCCATTATGTGAAAAAACACTTTCCACGCAAGTTTGAGGAGGACGGATTTTACTCATTATGAAGCGAGCGTACATTACGAAATTCTAGGACACTCTCGTAGATTGTTTGCGAGGGCCTTCGTATAGTGCAGGTACACCGTTTAAGGTATTTGTTAGCTTTGTATAAAGTACTGTATGGTGTACCTACGTAGAATACAGTTTTGTGAAAGCTGATGCTATTTTCTATCGCAAGTTTGAGATATATCGAAGAGCACAAAATCAAGCTCTAAGTGAAAGCTGAACCTTTCACCGATTATCAAAATCATATCTGCGTTTTGGTGATGCGGAAGTTCGTGGGAGACAACTAAGGGTCGTGTTTTGTTGCGTCCTTACACCTCCACTCATAAGGGGTTTATTTAGCGTCGTCAACTTATGATCATAATTTCGATCACGATCACACCACAGTAGCCAGTCGGGCAGATACTGCATTGCCCGTGCACACGGGCCGCCCTGGCACCCACCTTGTGCTGACGCGGTGGATCGGTTTCCCCCGAAATAGAAAAGATTTGGATTTTGACAGTGTGAAGTTTGGTGTCTCAGCACAGGGGACGCGCTTTTTCACCCCACTTCTAATTCCGACCAGTCCCAATCAGCCCACCAGGATTTTCCTGACGTTTTAGGTTTGCGGACAGAGGTGAAGTGGTGTCATTCGGGCGGATTGCAAAATGGACGAACCAGAACGAGCCGAGCATACGGCGCAGCGGTTCTCCAACCAGCACTTGAAATGCTCACTCCGTACACACACTCAATTGAGCAGCGGAATTTCTCAACCACGTGGATTTCCTTACGACCTTTCCCGCGCTCTCCGTCACCAGCTAGTAGTATGTTTGGAAATCGAGGCTCTCGTCCTTTGCCGCCGCTCATTAGCTGGCGCTGATACCCACTGGCCATTTCGTCCGGCGCATGTTTTATGGCGACTCGGAGTCACTGCGCAAGCCCATCATTGAAATGCGTTCTAATGCGAAAGTCCATCGACGCCGCGCAAGCAGAACAAGTGCGCTAAGCTAGTACCACAGCTTGCCATTCTGTTCTGGAACTGGGAGCGCGTAGCGTAAATGGTTATCGCAGTTGCGCGTCGGCATACTAGTAGTACTAGTACTAGTATCGGTCGTCCGTTTGACGTTGTGCGACGTTTTATTACTCGCATGGACGAGCAGCCACAGTCCAAGGCACTTCAGCCTGACTCAGAGGTTCCGGACGACGGCGGCCTTAGTAGTACTATCAATAGCAATAACAAGAGGCTCGGAGCAAAGGTCGTTCACGCGCATGACTGGAGTCTTGAGGCACTTAAAGCTGGCCCCGGAAGGGTGGGGCGCGGTCGAAGGAAGCTCGATTCCGCGTCGTCGTCGTCTCCCGGCGCCAGTGGCGGCGGTACCCGGGACGAGCCCCACGCGACGGACGCAACCGCCGCGTCGCCGACGCCGCCGCCGCCGCCGCCGCCGCCCTATGATAAGGAATCTTCTCCCGCCACCGACGTGACGAGGCTCCAGCGACCGCCACGGCAGCAGCCAGTGCCACATCAGCTGGCAGCTGGCAGTGCTGGCTCAGCCGCAGCCACAGCGGTGAGAGTCGTCATGGCGGCGGCGGCGGCGGCGGTACAACAAAAACCCGATTCTAACGCGATCTTGTATCGAAACAACGTCGCTCAGGCTGTAACGGCGTCTATGTCATTGTTACCAGAAGTGCGGCGCGAGGTAGGCGGCGGCGGCAGCGGAATCGGCGGGGCCGTTGCCACAAACGCAGCGAACTCAACATCAGTCCGGGATCTGGACAACGGCGCCGACGCCGGCTTCGCATTTAATTCTTCTGCTCCAGCGCCGCCGGTTGCTGCCACTCTTGGCGCTGGCGCTGCTGCTGCTGCTGCTGCTGCTGCTGCTGCTGCCACTACCACTAACACTTATTCTAACAGTTGCACCGTCAGTGGAACTTCCAGCACGGGAGCTCCGGATTCGAGTCTCAACCCAGTCGGTGTTGCTGCTCTTGGCGCGGCCGGTGATATCAGCGGCCCTCAACCTGGCGGCGGCGGGGGGAGTGGAGGACGGGGGGTTGTGACGTGTCGCGTGGACGAGTGCGGAGAGGATCTGTCAAGTGCTCGCTCGTACAACCGGCGGCACCGGGTGTGTGGCGTGCACACACGCGCTGCTGTGGTCACAGTGGAGGGCAACCGACAACGGTTCTGCCAACAATGCAGCAGGTGAGGGCTTGGAGGTCTATAAGATCTGCTGCTGCTGCTACTGCTGCTGCTGCTGCTACTGCTGCTGCTGCTGCTGCTGCTGCCCCCGCCGCGGCCGCTGCTGCCGCGGCCGCTGCTGCCGCGGCCGCCGCTGCTACCACTTCCCACTCACACCAGCCCCCTTGTGCTGCCGTCTCCCCTCTCCCTTGTTCTCCAGATTTCAGGACATGGACGATTTTGAGCCGGGCAGGCGCAGCTGCAGGCAGAGTCTCCAGTACCACAACAAGCGGCGGCGCAAGGGGGACCTCAAAACCCTCTGCACACCACAGCTGGGCACCGGCGGTTCAGCAGAGGAGGGCCGCGACAAGAGGGGCCCGGACTCAGGAAGAACGGCGAGCATGGGAGGCGGTGGAGGGTGGAGAGGAGAGGATCAGCGGCATGGGGGCACAGGTGAGGTGGAGAGAATCTGAGTGAATCTGAGTGTATGCGCGCTGTGTGTTCAAACTTTTCATTTGCGTGCATCCCATGTCTGTGGAGGTAAGGGTGCAAGCACGTGTGAGTGTGTGCTGCACTGTCTCTCATCGTAGTGCTTGTCCCCGTGTGTGTGCACGCGTGTGTGGCTCTGCAGGATCATCCAGTGATAACTCCGGAGACCCACGTGCGGCAGGCTACAGCCTTGCTGGTCAACCTGGTCAACTTGGTCAAACTGGTCAACCTGGTCAAGCAGTCGGGAACCGCCGCGTGGAGGAAGACCAGCAGCAGCGCAACAGCGACTCGATGCAAGTTGCTCTCGCCAGTGCTGACCTGGTGCTGAGTCAGGTTCAGAACCGGGCCGTAATAACAACGTCAACCGCAACAGCAACAGCAGCAGCAGCAGCACCTATTGCGAGGCATCAAGAGCGTCTTAGCCCCCAGCCCCAGAACCAGGGCTCGTCCCTGCAGTTCCCTCGTCAGCCATTCCAGCACCAGCGCAGCATGAGCAGTGGCAGCACAGGGTATGGCAGCAGCCCGTCTTTCGATCAAGCTGAGCGACAAAGAATGACACCGGGCGCTCATTTGGATGCCCACCAGCCACTTCAGCCCCTTCAGCCTCTTCAGCCACTTCAGGGGCAGTCAACGCTTCCGCTCCACCAGCAGCATCAGAACCGTCCACGGCTGAGCCCGCCGCTGCCGCCTCGCATGCAGCAAGCCAGTCAGGCCGGGCGGATGATTCAGGTGCTTGCCCCACCACCACAGCAGCAGCACACGGTTCTTTCTGTGACCCATGGATGGGGAGACGTGCAGGTGCAGCGGCACATGCCCGTCTCGGCGACAGCGGGCGCAGCGAGAATGCTAGCAACAGCAAGAGCGGCGGCCAACTCAGGAGCAGCGGGGGACGGGGTATCGTCATCGTCTGGCGTTTCTGCCTTCCGATCATCTGCAACGCCTCCTGCAAACACGTCTCCCCCGAACCTTTCCATGCCTTGGGCCTCTGCCGCTGCAGCCACTGCTCTCGCTGCTCCCGCTGACACCAGTGAGGTGGCTGCAGCCTCTGCAGCTGCTGCGTCTGCTGCCGCTGCTCCTCTTTCGCCGTTTTCCCGGCCTCTTGCTTTTTGCAGCTCTGTCGGGTTTGCTTCCGAGACAGACAGAGGGCTGGAGACATCCAGCTTACCATTTGAAAGCCACACCTCCCTTCAATCGCCCGCGCAACTTCACCATCTTCCCCCTCTTCCTTCCCTCCAAAATCCTCCTCACCTTCCTCCTTTTACTCCACCTCCTCCTGTCCCTAATCTTGCTCCTGCTCCTGCTCCTTTCTCTCCTCTTCCCCTTCCTCCTTCCTCACAAGACCAGATCCTCCTCCCAATCCCATTCGCACTCCCATCCTCTCCATCTCTCCTCCCCTCTTCCTTCTCGCCCCACCTTCTTCCTTTTCCTCACAGCAGCCCGCTTTCCGGCCAGTATTCCAATCAACAGCACTCAGCACGCCTCGCCGCGAACCCACAAGCCACCGCCGCCTTCCTCCCTGCCGCACTCCAAGCAGCACAGAACTCAACAGTGCCTGCAGAAACACTGTTCAGCCATGGCCGCACAGTAACAAGTCCGGATACGGCCCCTCAATCCTTTGATCCTGCTGCTCCTGTCACTGCCACCACGGCTGCTGCTGCTGCCGCCGCCGCTGCTGCTGCTTCTGCTGCTGCTGCTGATGCTGCTGCTTCAGGAGCTGCTGGCAGCACTGCGGCTGCTGAAGCACCATGCGCAATGCCGCACAGCACCCCTCCGTTCACTCCCCAGCCCTTTTCCATTCCGCTGCTGCAGCCACAGGCGCAGTGGCATGTGAATGGGCGTCAACCAAGGCAGACAGTCGAAGAGCGTGAGGTGGATCTCGGGTTTGGGAAGCTTGGCTTTGGAGACGCGCGAGCCGAGGTGACTTTTGAGTTGACTCAGAAGCTTGGCTTTGGGGACGCGCGAGCCGAGGGAGGAATGGGCGGTGGGAGATGGGGAATCGGGAGAGAGGGCGAGGGATTGGAGGGGCATGGGGAGGGAATGGATGTTGGTGGATGGAGAGCATCAGAGGCTCATGAGTCTCACGCTGTTGGATGTGACATGAGTGCACTCACTGCTGCTGCTGATGCTGGTGCTGGTGGTAACGGTGGTGCTGGTGGGCATGGTGGGAATGGTGGGGCTGGCACAGCAGCAGCAGCAGCAGCAGCAGGTGGGATGCAAGGAGGGATAGGAGTAGGACAGAACGTCAGAGGCTGGGAGGGAGGAAGCCACGGGCAGGGTGGAGCAGAGGAAGGCGAGGGGGGGTTGACAGGGGAGCTGAGGGAGCTCGATTCCTTGGACTTTGCTCCGTGGCCTGGCGGTTATGGCGGCTTTGGTGGGGCTGATCTTGGCGACAGCTAGTGGATGCTGGCGGGACCAAGGCCCTGGGCTTGCCACTGTGGGAAAGTGGTGGATGCATTGCGTGGTGGTTGGTTGGGCCGGGTAGGCTTGGCTGCCTGCAGGGGGGTTTTTACCGCCGGCTGCTCAAAATGTGCGTGCGTGTCTGGGGTGTTTTAGACTCTGGTTCTGGCAGCTGTTGCTGAGCTTGGAAGCTGATGAAGATGCTACGTTAGCTTGATGCGAACGACCAGTAGCGCCGCTGGTGAAGACGCTGCTGCTTACGGTCTGATTTGATGATGAAGCAACCTGTTGACTCCCTCCCTCCCTCCAGCTTATGCCTCCAGCTGATCCCCTCCACTGCCTTATGCCACCTGGACTTCCGAATCTGAATTCTCTGGCCACCATTCTGGCCTCTCTGCACTGCTCTCACCCCTACCGTTGCTTATCCACCTAAGTTCACCAGCCTTCCAGACTCACTGCTTGGCTTGTGCCCTGACTGATCCATGCCAAAATGTACGGTACCTCAGATAGTAATCTCTTGTATCATATCGATCATATCCTCCACAACGTCATCTTCTCCTCACACCTGGCCAGAGGGAATTGACTGTGTGATGATCCGAATATTATGCCAGTATCTGCTGCTATGCCTCAGATCACATGCCTGGGTGTGGTGAGGTGTCTCTGTCACATCTGGAATGGAGCGTCATGTACCGTATAACTTCCAGCATCATGTGTGTGTGTAAAGGTTGGCTATTCCATGTTCACGAACATTTGAATTTGCATGAGCGAAATAGCACCAATTGCCAGACTGTTGGACATTAAACTCTTAGTGATGTGTGTCATATGGGGTACAATAGTTAGGGTTAGGTTCACGTACCCCAACCAACCTTAGTCAACACATTCTTCTGTTCTTGACACAGACCTGGTAACCCCTCGTTGTTGGTCCTAAAGCCGTTTCAGCAATAATGTGGAGAATTTGAAGTACAATAGTTCATCAATACTAGAACACGTGTGCATCAGTGCGGTAGGGAGTAAGAAAAAGGAGGACAAGAGACAATGACAATGCACCATGGTGTGACAACCATGCGTCTACGTGCATTGGAGGATGGGTTAAGGAATGGAGTAGGGACAAGGGGGATGGACACAATGGGTAGAGCAGAGTGAGCAACGAAGTTTGGGAGACTTTGAGCAATTTAAGAGCGAGGGCAGAGCAGAGCAACGGAGAGGCAGGCACAACAAACGTAGGACGGGTCACGGGAACTTGACAGAGCAGGGGCCGCAAAAACGCCTGGACTGGAGACCACTAATATGCAATGCAACCCAGGAGCAGAGCAGCAGCAGTGGCACCAGCGACATCAGTACACGTAGGGCAGCATCCTGTAGGGCACGCGCTGACAGTACTGCTTGTACTCGGGGAAGGCCTTGAGTAGCATGGTCTCCTCTAGGGTGATGCGCGCCCGGTAGTAGAGGAGAGATGCAATGAAGAGGAAGAGCATTGCCTTGTAGCTGCGCGGGAGAGGGAGGAGGGAGGGGAGAGGGAGGAAAGGGGAGGAGAAGGGATGGTGGATTGTGGTGAAACGACGGCGGATGGGGAGGAGAGGGAAGCAGGTGGTAGAGCAGCGAGGTGGTGACGAGGAAGGGCGTTGCTTTGTAGGAGTGAGGAAGGAGGGCGGAGGGCGGAGGGATGGGAGAGGATGGGGTGGTGGATTGTGGCGGGGAAGGAGTTGTGGTAGGATGATGGTAAATGGGGAGGGAAGCAGGTTGTTGAGCAGAGGGGTAGTAAAGAGGAAGAGCATTGCCTAGTAGCTACGAGGGAGAGTGGGTGGAGAGGGGCCTATTGAGAAATGACAGGGAAGAGTGGAAGTGGTGGATGAGGTGGGGAAGGAGGGAGAGAGGAGAGAGGAGGGGGATGGGATAGGAAGGAGATCGTGAGAGAGAGAGGAGGGAGGGAGGGAGGGAGGGTGTGCGGTGAAGGAGAGAGTTGAGAGGGAAAAGGATGGGAGGGCATAAAGGACAGGAGTGCTTGTGAGGTTGGGATCACGAGAGGGAACATATCTGCATGGCCCAAGCGCCCAACAAGGGCCAAGATATGCTCTCTTTTCAGGCCAACAATCGTCACCGTCGCCGACTATGTTGAAAAAGACGCGTCCAGAGTCTTGGATGCTAGTGTCCTCGACGCTAGTGTCCTGGACGCTGGACGCTTACTGGTCTGTGATTAGGATGCTAAGAAAAACTCTGGGCCGGGCAGGGTGAAAGAACTATCGGGCAGGTAAAAAAACCGTTTAAGATCGGGGGAAAGGGGGTTTCGGGACATTGCAACCACATTGAACATGGGTTATCCGTAAAATCTTAAATCAACACCAAAATTCCACTAAAGTTGCGACAGACATTTAGCGCCAAAACGTAGCATTTTGACGCTTGGCTGGAGCTGCTATGTCCCAGCGTCAAATCCATCACAGCTGGCAGTTGGCTGCCAGCTGGCTACCAGCTGGCTATCCCTTCTTTCCTATCCCTACACTGCACCTCCGCCCGCCCGGCTCACTCTGCAACAGCTGTTTGCGAGGAGGAGTGGGCCCACCGTTATTCACGCCTCACACGTGCAACAACCAAAGGCGCATGACTTGGACTGCATACCATACCATGCATGCATTGCATGGTCCATATGGGGGAGACTGCAACCTTCTGCCCTGATCAAATCAATGGCTGGAGCTGCTATGTCCCAGCGTCAAATCCATCACAGCTGGCAGTTGGCTGCCAGCTGGCTACCAGCTGGCTATCCCTTCTTTCCTATCCCTACACTGCACCTCCGCCCGCCCGGCTCACTCTGCAACAGCTGTTTGCGAGGAGGAGTGGGCCCACCGTTATTCACGCCTCACACGTGCAACAACCAAAGGCGCATGACTTGGACTGCATACCATACCATGCATGCATTGCATGGTCCATATGGGGGAGACTGCAACCTTCTGCCCTAATCAAATCAATGGCCAAACAGCAGACCTCTGAATCCGTCTAAAAGCTATGGCGCCAGCCAGCATCATTGATTCCACCCTCCAGCACCCAGAAAGAATCCACATGCGACCAAGAAAAGGGGGGGATGGTTGCTGGGGACGCGGAAGCCGTGACATGACATGGCACTACTGCAACCGGCAAGAAAAAGGAGAGAGAAGAAGAGGGAGGGGACGAGCAAGGGCGTGACTGAGAGGGCAGCTGCTGCTGACCTGTGCAGGGAGAGGCAGAAGGCGCAGAAGAGCAGCACGTAGGACGCATAGAGCGGGTGGCGCAGCGAGCGGTAGGGCCCCACCGTGACGACGGCCTTGGGCACGACGAGGCGGTCAAAGTACTTGCCCAGGAAGAAGGCCGCATCCCAGTGCAGCCACAGGGCAAACACCAGCAGCACCGGCGCCACACGCGATGCCCACGGGTCGAGCGCCGCTGCGAACGGGGCAGCGGCTCCGGCTGTTGATGCGCCTGATGCGGCGGCAGAGGCTGTGGCTGCCGTGGCGGCGGCGGTGGAGGCGGCGAGGATGGCTGCACGGGATGCGGACTCGAAGGCTGCGTACCAATGGCCGCCCACCACTGACAGCACAAAGAGCACCTGGAGATGGGGTTGTGGGGGGGGCCGAGGGGTGGACAGAGGGGAATGGGTATGGGGGAAAGGAGATAGGGGAAAGGGAGATAGGAAAACTCTTTTGAGGTGCCTCAAAAGGCTGCGTATCAATGGCCGCCCACCACTGACAGCACGAAGAGCACCTGGAGATGGAGGGGTTGTGGCGTGGGGTGAGGGGAGGACAGAGGGAAAGGGGGAACGATGCGGATGGGGATGGGAATGGGGATGGGGATGGGGATGGGGATGGGGATGGGGATGGGGATGGGGATGGGGATGGGGATGGGGATGCGGATGCGGATGGGGATGGGGAAGCAGGAGAGTACGAGCACGGTGCAGGAGGATAGGAACGGGCATCACGCATGGTTGATGGAAGGAGGAGGAGAAAGGCATTCGGGGCCGGAAAGATGCACCGGAAAAAGGCGCTTGAAACGACGCTTGCAAGGGCACTAAGATGGGCAAAGAAAGTGACCCACCTGGGCTGTGCGGCTGGTGGCGGTGGCCTGCTGCTGGTCCTTGCTGGGTGGTGCGAGGTCCCCGTAGAGCTGCAGGCGCACAATGGCTGATGCGCTGAAGAACACCGCGTACAGCACACATAGACTCACCCGCCACCCGTCCAGATAGCCCTGCGGGACGAGGAGAGAGGGAGAGAGGGCGAGAGAGGGAGAGAGGGAGGGCGGGGAGGGTGGGAGAGAGGGATCGAGAGGGAGAGGGGGAAGGGGGGGGGGGGGGGGGGGGGGAAAGAGCGGTGGGTGAGTGAGAGGGAAAGGAGAGGTGGGGGAAGGTGGACCGGAGGAGACAGAACAAGAGAGCAAGAGAGTGGGAGATCAGCTGGGTGGGTGAAGAGGCAACTTCTGCACCCGCGCCTTCCCCACAGTGTGAGCCTCTCCCTCCTGCACTGCACTGCACTGCACTCGACGCATCACAATCCTCGCCACCTAAACCACAAACCTAGAGGAGCACTCCTAACTCGACTCCTAGAAGCAAGTCTCACACGCTGCCTTTCCGGGGTAGCAATTACGAAAGCACATGCATGGCTTGAACCACTTCCTATCTGCCCATCCGTCCGCCCATCTATGCGCACCTCCTGCCTCCCATGGATTTCCCCTCCCCCTCTCCCCCATCCCGCCTCCCGCCCTCCCTCCCCCCCTTTTTTTTCCTGCTGCTTCCCCCTCCCCCTCCCTCCCCCATTCCCCCCTCCCCCCCGAGCCCGCCATTCTCACCTGAAACGCTCCGCAGGGAACCAAAATGAGCCACGTAAGCGCGCCGAGCAGCACGCCCACCTGCTTCCACAGCGGCTGCTTCTTCCCGCCTCCAGCTGCCGCCGTCGCCACCGTCCACGCCGCAATCAGCGCCGCCGCGGGCCACGGCCACACCACGAGCAGCCAGCTCGCGCGCAGCAGCACCTCTGGGTGCAGGACCGCGCCGACCACGGCGCCAAACACGGCGCGGCCCGCGGTGACCGCGATTACCGCGGCAACGGCGAGCTTAAGGAGAGAGTATGGCGTGAGGCGGGGCAAAGGGGGAGCGGCAGGCGGAGGTGGAGGGGTTAGGGGAGAATCGAGGGGGATAGCGCCTGCTGCGGCGGCCGCCGATTGCGCCGCAGCAGCGAGATCCGCGGCAGGCCCAGAGGATCCAGTTTGCGAGTCCCCTTGATATCCGCCGCCTAATGCGGCTCTGACCGCCGTCCAATTGCGACACTCTGGATTCGGCCAGCGACGTCGTCCGCTACTTCTCGCCGCGTCGCACAAATGACTCGTCGTCACTGTCGCATGAGCTCGAATTGATCGAAGGGTGGAATAGGGTTGTGTGGAGGTTTTACGGGTTCTGCTACAGAAGCTGCTGCTGCTGCTACTGCTGGCTATAGCGACGAAAGCCGCTGCTGGGGAGCCGGCGGACACGTGGCGCGCTGCTGCTGCGGCTGCTGGTCTCATCGTTGCATTGCTCGGCGCGCAGCCGTACACCGGGGACGCTGCTTGCAGACTCGCCGCCGCCGCTGCCATCTCGCCGGGGGGCGCCGCGCAATGCGGGGACACGGAGTGAGTGGTTACTTGGAAAGCCGTACTAAAAGAAAATGGCGAAATTTCTACGCTTCGGATGAGCAGCTTCCGCGGAGCTTAAACTAGCGCCCCCTCCCCCGGGTTAACTAGGTTGACCGCGAAGGGTTTATTTGAGATAGGCGCGGTCGAATCAGCGGTTTGCGACGCGATCAACGGACGGTCATGAGTAGGAAACTAGCGGACATGGACTGGAACGATATTGCGACGTGTCAGCGAAACCATCGGTTTGTAACCAGCGGCTGTTACAAGAGGTGCTTGGCGTTGCGCACACGAAAAATTGGGGCGACCAAAAGTTAAGGCACAAAAACGATCCCGACTGCTGTGGACCCGCCGCGAAATGCGGCTGTGCTCTCGAGAATCTGCCCAGGGTGAGTGGGAGAATACCTTGGGATTGCTACTAGCAGTAGAAATTGCGTAGTGAAGCACTGTTAATGACCGGAGTAACCGAAGTTTAGAAACGGTTTGGTAGGAAATTCGCTGGATGATCAATAAACATACAAATCACCTCAATTATATAAAAATGCCCTCAGACTTTAAAAAAAAATGATAATTGAAAGTACACACCGAATGGGCAAGCATATACCACCGAGAATATCTCAGCGCGTTCAGGTCGTCACCCGGCGGAGCTCGCTGCCCGCGGGCAAAAAAAAATAAACCCCAGTCGGACATGCATCCGGTCAGGGAGGAATCAACCCTGAACACGGGGAGGCATGGATTTAGGGTTGATGCTTCCCTCGAATGGCATGCCATTCGATAGGGTTTTAGTTGTTTCTGCCCGGGGCAGCAGGTCGTCAGGTCGTCACAGGTCGTCGGGCCTGACGACCCATTTCCGCAGAGATCTTTCTGACCAGAACGGTCGTAACCGTGCGTGAGGAACTAGAGGGGACCTCTTGCTCAAGATGAGATTCCTAGGGCCGAATGTTCCTGACCCTCCGCGCCGACCAAATTGCTGCAAAGTTGTTTCTCCACTTCAGGCTTTTGCCATCCATTTTGATTCTCCCAAGCGTGTTCCATTCCTCCAATGAATCCCGCTACCTCTGCTTGCGCCACGTCACCCCAAATTTGTGGATGTACAATTTCACGTGCTGCCGAAAAGTCACTTCAATCCTTCTCAGGACCCGTTGCGTCCGGGATTTCTGCCCCCTGAAGACAGCTTCACACCGCTCGAGCCACAACTGGTGCAGTGCAATTGATATTCCTACGGCCTCCTATCAAGCCATCTCCTATCAAGATTGTACATTTTGCCTGTGAAAAGTAGCGAGAGGTTTTGGGTTTAGGGGATTTTTCAGTGTGAGCTTGATAGGAGGTCAGATTGATAGGAGGATAGGAATACACGCTTATCGTCAGCTCCGGAAAAGCTGAGCTGGTTCCAGTCCCCTAGAACAGGAGATCACCCAACGAGTCCGTCGCGTGGCCAGGATTCAGCATGCCCAGAGCGCGTCGAAGAGCTGCAGAAACCACTTGGATCCTGGGGCAGAGAACCAAACAGTGCTCCAGTGTCTCAGTTTCCTCGTAGTACGGACACACCGGCTTGCTGCTGAGGAAAGCCAGTCGCTCCCCTATTTGCAAATTCAGACCGTGGATCCGGGTGAGCACATCGCGTGGACGGCTGGGAACCGCCAAAGAGTCCCGTGTATTCACAACCCTTTTCCAGTTGTTGTCCCCTCCCCATCGTGCCGCCCATTTTGCGCGCTTGTACGACTCCTTCCGGGCCTCCACCCATCCCTCCTTCATCCGCTTCATGGGGATTGTTATGATATGAAATTACATGAGAAGGCATTCCTGTAAGCTGAAGGAGCCGACTCTACCGAGTACAAAGTCGAGGAGTCAGAAGAGTCGAAGCGACGCAGCAACCGTCTGACCAAAGACATGCAGGCAGAAACAACTGAAATGAAAAGAGCGGGAACAGGTTTTGAACGGGTTCCCGCGCCGCACGATTTGAACTTGCTGTAGTAAGGGAATGTACCCTTTAGAGTACATGGCTAGCCTATGTCTTTTCGTATTCCTTTGTATTCTTCTATAAACCCGATATATGCACGTTTTTATCAACTCAGTCATTTACATTCACTCTGACCTGTGATTCAATCTTCCGCTGCAAAACTACTCTTCGATCAACCCTGAGCGATCCTTCGCTAAGTCCCATTTGGGATTGTAACATGGTATGAGAGCTACTCAGGGATTCTTCGCATCTTCACTTCCGTGAAATTCGCTGAACCAAGATATGGCGAGCGGTACACGCTCCGAGACCAAGATGGCCGAAGGATCCGGAGGCCAAGCAAATCTGACGGCTGAAGGACAAACCAACCCGGCTGCGACAAATGAGGCGACAACTACGATCGGCACTGCCGCACTCGAGCAACTATTCGCTCGACTTTCTACTATGGAGAAAGAACTAAAAGAACTGCGCAAAGGCGACGCGGGAACCTCTTCCCAGCCAGTTCAACCTGGACAACCGGCCACGAAAAGCTGTGATACCGCCGCGCACACCTTCTCCCCCGACACAGACAAATCAACAATAACTGCCCCCCATCCAAGTGATGAAGTCATCAACTCTGCGCAAGCACACTTCCTCAATGATTCAAAAAACAAGAATACTGCCGCATTTGACGGCAAAGATTTCTACACATGGAGTTTCGAGCTTGTGCTCCTCCTACAAACAGCGCAAATCTACTATTACTTCGACAGCTCCTATCCTAAACAGGTGGACGACACCGACGACGCCGGGGCTCAGTACTAGAGCGAGTCCCTCATGGCATATATGTCAGAATGCTAGGCAGGAATGGATCAACTAGGAAAATGTTGGGTACAAAGAGGAAACCCTAGAAGGGGCTATACCCCATATTGGCTGTCAGAATGTTACTGTTCTCTAGCCTGCAGTGGGGTACTCTATAGTGAGTACAAACCCTTAGGGTTTCCTATATGTATCCTGCTGCTTTCTAGTGAAACCCTCTCTTTTTGCCTAAACTATTCTTGCCTAGCTAGGTCTTTCCTAGCTATGGCGCCTTTACTCTATCATTCTCGTTCGTTTTCACATGGTTATCAGAGCAGTAAGCTCCTGGCCTGTGGGCCCCACCACACTCCTTCCGTCGTGCGCCCCGAGGCGCGCGGCGGTTTTCTGCCCGCCGTGCGCCCCGAGGCGCGCGGCGGTTCTCTTCACGCCGTGCGCCCCGAGGCGCGCGGCGGGTTTCTGCCCCGTCACGCCGTGCGCCGCTCCCGGGAGGCGCTGCGACGGGCGACGGGGACCTCCGCGTCGCCCCCCGTCGCCTGTCGTGGCCTGCGCGCGGCCCGTACAGCCTGCGCGCGGCACGTACGGGCCGCGCCAGACCCGTCCGCGGCCGGTATGGGCTGCGCCAGACCCGTCCGCGGCCGGTACGGGCTGCGCCAGGCCCGCGCGCGGCCCGTACGGGCTGCGCCAGGCCCGCGCGCGACTCGAGCCGCCTGCGCGCGGGTCGGGCGCCTGTACCAGGCCTGTTGGCGGCCCTTTCTTCACTGCCCCTGCCCTACCTGCTGTTCCCCGTGCCTCTTCTTGGGCCCCACCCCTTCTTCTGCCCATTCCTTTGGATTAGGGTTTGGGGGTGAGGGGTATGGGGTTGCAACTCCTGTGTGCCGTTCTCTGCTCCTCCTCCTCCTCCGTCTCCCAGTGCTGCAGCTGCCGCTGAGGGGGGGTGGACCTGTTGGAGCCGTCGGAGTGGTACTAAGGGGGGGTGAAGGGGGAGTGGAGCTAGGGGTGAAGCAGCGGGTGTGTGTCAAGGGGGGTGGGATTGTTTGGGGAGGTTGATCGGAGGTTGCCGTAGTGTCGCCAGCAGCACCTGTAGTCCGGGGAGTTGCTCCGGTAGCCCAGTCGTAGCCACCTGTGCCAGTCCCCCGTGGGTCCGTTGCTCGTTTGCCGCTACTTTTAGCCGCGGGGCCAGTTACTCTAGTAGTCCGGAGCGCTGTTCCGGTAGCCGCTGTGCCAGTCTGCCTCCTGTTGCCCATGTGTCTGCAGCTTCAGTCGTCGCCTCCTATCTCCTCTCCTCTTACAGTCTCGCCTCCTCCTCCTCACTTGTCCTCTGCGATAGCCTCTAGCTTTGCTCATAATTGTGAACTTTAAACCATTGCTTCTTTTCTTTGTGCTCAGAATGTGTGGTGACATTGTGATCCACCCTGAGCTTGTTCTGCTTTGCTTGCTCTGCTGATTACACCCCACTTTGGCTATGGGGGTGTGTCAGAATGTTACTGTTCTCTAGCCTGCAGTGGGGTACTCTATAGTGAGTACAACCCCTTAGGGTTTCTTATATGTATCCTGCTGCTTTCTAGTGAAACCCTCTCTTTTTGCCTAAACTATTCTTGCCTAGCTAGGTCTTTCCTAGCTATGGCGCCTTTACTCTATCATTCTCGTTCGTTTTCACATTGGCTACCCCACTACAGCCTAAAAATATATAGCATATATATAATTTGACACACCCCCATAGGCAAAGTGGGGGAGAGCAAGGGGTCACAAGACCAGTAAAGAGAAGGAAAGCAAGCTTAGGGTGGATCATAGCGTCACCACACACACTGAGCACAAGCAGAGGGCCACAAGGCCAGTTCACATGCAGAGGTATATATGCAACAATAGCAACACAGTGATAACTACCTAGCAAGGGCAAGCATGCAAGTATGTATATATATAGATCACTGTACAAGCAAAGACTACAGCAAGTGAAGAAACGTGGGCACAAGGCCTAGCAAAGTACAGAAGCGCTGATGATCACCAGGTGGAAGTGCCTTGGTGAATATACCAGCAGTGTTGGCCCGAGTGGCCACGTGAGCAAGACGAAGCTGACCACGCTGCTGCAACTCTCGAGCAAGGAAGTAACGCAGATCGTTGTGCTTCATTCTGTGCTCAAGTCTGTGCTCCTGACATAAGGCAATGGCGGCCTTGTTGTCTACGTACAGAACTAGAGGAGAATGAGGCCGCTCTCCCAAGTCGGTCAGCAGGTAGGTGAGCCAGCGTAACTCCTGTGCAGCCATGGCTGTGGCATAGATCTCAGCCTCACAACTGGAGCTGAGTACCGAAGACGAGCATGTAGACCGCCAAGAAACATAGCCAGAGCCAAGACTAAAGGTGTAACCCTGTGACGACCGCTGCGTAGCCAGGTCGTCAACCCAAGAAGCGTCCGAGTGCCTAGTGAGGACAACGTCGCTCCGTCCTCCAAGCACGAACCCCATGCCCGATGTACTGCACAAGTAGCGCTGTACCCTCTTAGCAACATCCATGTGCACCTTTCGGTGCCTACCAGGAGCCACGTAGCGAGCCAGAAGGCCAAGAGGGTACGCAAGGTCAGGACGAGTGCAGGTCATCAGGTACATGAGGCAACCTACTAGCTCTGGGTAAGGACCACTCGGCTCTACGGACTCGTCCGAAGGTGGAGCTGAGAGCGAATGACCTGTAGCCAGAGGAGTGGCCTGTGCCGAGGACCAGGTGAAGCCGAAGCACTGAAGGACCTGCTGCACCATGTGTGACTTAGTCAGTGTGATGGTGCGGCGTGCTCTGTCCCGGGTGATCTGCAAGCCAAGGTAATTGCGCAGCTCACCCAGGTCTGTGCACGTGTGTCTCTTCTGCAGCTTCGACTTCACCAGGGCGAGAGCCTCAGTGTCAGTAGTGGCAAAGACCAAGTCGTCGACGTACACGAGGATGTAGAACGGCGGCAGCGAAGTGTCGGTGCGCAGAAACAGCGACGGGTCAGCAGTGGAAGGAGCAAACCCAAGAGCCGCAAGTGTAGTCCTCAGTGTGTCGTGCCACTCACAGTGGCGGAGACCGTAGACTGGCCGCCGGAGGCTCCACTAGGTACCAGGAGGGAACGACCCAGTGAAGCCAGGTGGGCGGCGCAGCCAAATCTCCTCGTGCATGCTGCCCTGTAAGAAAGCTGTGCTGAAGTCAAGAGAGTGAAGCTCGTAGTCATGCTGAGCGGCAACGTGCAGCAGCACCCGAAGAGTGGCCATCTTCGGGGTGGGGGAGAAGGTCTGGAAGAAGTCAACTCCCTCCCATTGACTGAAGCCTCGAGCAACGTAACGAGCCTTGATGACAAGCGGAGAACCCGGCGGCTGCTTTACCCTGAAAATCCACATGCCACTGACGATGTTCGCCCCAGGTGGGGGAACCTCGTCGACGTAAGTGCCTGTGGACTTCCAGGGTGCCATCTCTGCGTCCATGGCTGTCTGCCACTGAGAGGAGTACTCACCCGCGATCGCGTCAGCGTAAGAGCGCGGGGTCGGGATGTCTGGAGCATCCGGGTCTCCCTTAGGGGCAAGCAGCATGGCCACGAGATGAGGCGCAGCGGCTGCAAGACACTCAAGGTCCTCCTGCCTGTCCTCAAGGACATCCGTGCCAAGAGCACACTCACCAACAAGACTGACAGACACAGAGACACACTAAGACTCAGCAACAAGACTAGCGGCGTAGTCTAGACGACAAGTAGCAGCAAAGTCAACAAGCTCAGCAACGAAGGCAGACGCAGCAGCAGACTCAAACGACGAGTCAGTGACAATAGTGGCTAGCAGACGCGTGACAATAAGGTGAGCAGCATGAGCGCGGTCAGACTCAGGATCTGGAACGTCACGTAGAGAGAACGTAGGAGGGGACGGTAGGGAAACACGCTGCGGAGCAGAGGAAGGACGCAGAGCCATGAGGTGTGTGCCGGGGACAGCCGGCGGACGCTCACGAGGAACACGATGACCAGTACGACCAGTGTGGACAGTGCGAACAGGCGAGACAGGTTGAGACGCAGGCTCAAGACCCTCAGTAAGACCCCCTATTCGCTCAGTATAAGAAGAAAGAGCAGGCAGCGGTGAGCCAGGCTGTAAAGGAAGACCAGTAGGAGACGGGAGGCTAAGAACCTGGCGAGGCACGGAGTCAGGCGGTGGCAGGGACGAAGGCGACGGCGGAGCGAAGAACTGTCGCAGCTGTGCAGGGCCACCAGCACCAGTAGCTCCAGTACCTCCAGCAGATCCAGAACCTCCAGCTCCAATGCCTCCAGTGCCAGCACCTCCACCAGCTCCAGAACCTCCATCGCCAGCACCTCCAGTACTAGCACCTCCAGCAGCTCCAGAACCTCCAGCGCCAACACCTCCACCAGCTCCAGGACCTCCAGCTCCAGCGCCTCCAAAGCCAGCACCTCCAGTACTAGCACCTCCAGCAGCTCTAGAACCTCCAACTACAGCACCTCCAGTACCAGTACCACCAGCAGCAGCACCCCCAGAACCGGCACCTCCAGTCCCAGGGTCTCCAGTCTCAGTGTCTGTAACAGCAACACCCCCAGAACCGGCACCTCCAGCTCCAGGACCTCCAACCTCAGAGTCGACAGCAGCACCTCCAGGTCCAGCAGTACCTCCAGTCCCAGCAGATCCAGTACCTCCTGTACGAGCACCTCCGGGACCAGCGGCTCCTGGAACCCCAGTAGAAACACCTCCAGTAGCAGAGTCACCAGCTCCAGCGCCTCCTGTAGCAGGGTCCCCAGCTCCAGCAGCGCAACCCTAAGAGCTAACGTACCACTCACGCAGCTGCTGTGGGGAGAGAGGGATAGCGCCATCTCCAGTGCCTCCAACGCCAGCGCCTCCCGTAGCAGGGCCCCCAGCTCCAGCAGCGCGACCCTGACGGCTAACGTACCACTCACGCAGCTGCTGTGTGGAGAGAGGGACACGCCTATGAGATCGCTGCGGCGAGGCACCAGCGGAGCGACTACGGAGGCGGCCGCTCCAAGGAGACTGCTCACCAGGCGCCTCAGTGCCCCCAGGCACAGCACCCCCGGACTCAGTACCCTCAGGCTCAGCACCCCCAGACTCCTCACGCCCAGGCTCAGCACCTCCAGACTCCGCACCCTCTGGCTCAGCACCCCCAAGCTCCGCAACCCCAGGCTCAGCACCCCCAGGCTCCGCACCCCCAGGCTACGCACCCTTAGGCTCCGCACCCCAAGAAGCAGCACCCCGAGCAGGACCACCCCCAGCAGAACCTGAGTCACCAGCGACCTCAACCGGCTCAGTCAAGGGAGGAGGGTCTACCTGAGACACACCTGAAGGAGCAGGACCGGGAGTGGGGAGGGGGTCTGCCTGGGGAGGACCTGGAGCGAGGAACAGCGGCGGGGGGGGGGAGAGGGGCAGTGCGGTAGGGAAACAGATGGTAAAAGGGGACCGACTTGTCAAAGGTGACGTCCTGAGACGGAAAGACACGACACGAGGCAGGGTCGTAAAACTGCCAGCCAGGCGCGTCAGGGGGGAAACCAAGGGAGACGCAGGGAATGGCGCGAGGGGAGAGCTTGTCCGCAGTGGTATCGCAAACAAAGGCACGAACACCCCAGACATGGAACCGCGACGCATCACCAACCTCCCCCGTCCAACGTAGTGTGGGCGAAGTCTCCGGATCGGAGACACGGGGCCAGAGGTTGAGCTGATGCGCGGCGTATTGGACTACAAACGGCCACAGGAAATGGTGGGCAGCCGCATGGATTATGGAGGTACGAGCGACCTCCATGACTAAGCCAATGCGGCGCTCAGCAACCCCATTCTGCTGTGGAGAGGCCGGAAGCGTGAACGTCTGGCGGATGCCGTGCTCCTCACAGTAGGCTCGCAAGATCGCAAGAGGTCAGAGGAGAACTCACCACCTCTGTCAGAGTGCAGACGCAGGACAGGAAAGTCCAACTCGAACCGCTCACGGAGCTGGAGACAAACATCGCGGATCTAAAGGATCAAAACAGCAGGAACATTCCCCTTGCGCTGCAAGGGGAAGACCGTGGTGTAACGCATGTAGCCGTCGACTACCAGCAGGAAGTACCGCTCGTGACCGTGTCCACGGACGCGGGCTGGGCCCCACACGTCCAGGTGGAGAGTTTGCAGTGGAGCCTCTGTGGGAGGGAACGAGGAGGAGTGAGGAGCGGCGCGCTGCCGCTCCTTGACGCAAGGAATGCAGGGCGGCGCAGGCGAGGGAGGGAGGGAGGGCAGAGACATGGGAAGACCAGAGACCAGTAGGCGAGAGTGCATGCCACGAAGGCGAGGCAAGGAGGGGTGACCAAGGCGGTGGTGCCAAAGGAGAGTCTGGTGCGACAGGTGGCGACACTCACACTGGGTAGCTACCTGAGCGGACGCGTACAACTGAGGAGACAAAGGGGTGTAGCGCGACGTAGTGGTGAGGGTGTACAGACTGGACCCAGGCGCACGTGTGAACGTGGCAAGGTGGCGGCCAGTCCGAGAGCACGTGGAGATCGCCACACGCTGTCCTCCAGGAGTAAAGGTGTCAACCCAATGATCCTAAAGGACGCCGTTGCTCACCAGGTTCATAGAGAACGAGGGGAGGTGGAGACCAGACAGCTCACCAGACGGGACCACCGGACACGGAAGCACAGTGGTGGACCGTGCTAGCACTTGGCCCCCAGAGGGGTCAGCCAGTGAGACAGGGACAGGTGCAGGGAGGGGAGTGACTGTGGTGCTGTCGCGAAAGAAACAGCGGGAAGCACCAGAGTCAAGTGTAAAGGTGTGCAAGGCCTGAGCGGACGCAGTACCAGGGAGAACAGATTCACTAGCACCTAGGGCTGCAGGCTCTATACCTGGGGCTATACCTGGGTCAAGCGGTACACACAAGTAGCAGTCACCCTCAGCACTAACACTCAATGCATACATGGCAGCAAGAATAGCATCATAGTCAAGATCAAAGATAGGAACATCACGCCTAAGCAGATCTGCCCAAGGGGGAAACTCAGTAGCCTCACGAAACTTGACGCGCCAGGCGTCGCTGAGCCGAGAGAAGCAGCGGTACTCCGTGTGAAAGCCGTTGCATGGGCGACCAGCGCGGGGACCTTTGCAAATGGTATAGGTGCACCGAACAGGACCCCCAGACGCCCCACGCTGAGCGCACCAGTCATGAAGCTGCTGAGGCGTGGGGGTCTGACGCTGACGCTGCTGCTGCTGCTGCTGCTGCTGCTGCTGTCCGTGGCCACCACTAGAGCTTCCCTTCTGGCTGGCTCCACTCCAGCTCCCGCCACCGCTGGCACCACCACTCCCTCCTTCCCCACTCCCGCCGCTGCCACCTCCACTGCCCTCGGTACCCCCGCCGCCCCCACCACCACCTCCACCCCCACGACCACCCCCACCACCTCCACCACCCCCGCCGCCTCCACCACCGCCCCCTCCACCGCCACCTCCACCTCCCCTGCCACCCCTGCTGCCCCTGGCGCTGCGGCGCTTCCCACTAGGAGCGGAAGCAGCCCTGACCTCCTCAAACCGAGGTAGTCGAGAGCAGCTGTAGCAGAGGCGTAGGAGGGGGCAAGAGGGGAGGGGGAGCACCCCTCAAAGAGGGGAGTGCGAGGAGTACCATGAGCAGCACCTACAGCGAGAATGTTCTTTTCAGCTGCTAGGAGGTGCGTCTCAAAGTCCGCGACAGTGAGAGTGGTGGGTCTAGGGCGAGAAAGTGGTCCCTGACTGATCGAAGAGTGCCAGGGAGGCGGGTGATGAGGAAGTAGAGAGTAAAGTACATCGGGGGGTGATTCTCGGCAAGGAACTCGTCTGAAAGGGCGGCACGAAAGCGAGCGTCTCTAGCGCGGAGGTGAGAGATGAGGTCCTCAGCGGTGGTAAACGAGGACAGGTCGGGGAATAGGCAGGGTAGCATGAGACGGCCTACGGCTGCAGTGGCTGGGGAAGAGTAGCGGGCAACTACAGCCTCATACAGTTCCTTAGCAGTCTTGTGCTGACTAAAGTGCGCGCGCTTAGTGATCGGCAGATGGTTGCGAATAGCGAGGCGCGCAGCAGCATCGCGAGTCTGCCACTGTGAGCGGTCAAGAGCAGTAGCAGTGTCTGCAGGAGCAACGGAAGCGCCAGTCACATAATCGAACATTGAAACTCCGTCTTTGGCATCAGTCAGAAGGAACAGTTGCAGGTCGTCGAGCCAAGTGGCAAACTCTATCGGCCGACCGTCAGAATCGAAAGCTAGGACATTGAGAGTCGCCATAAGTGTAGCGCAGGTGAGAGTAGTGCGTAGGCAGCAAGGCAGAGCACAGACAGGAGAAGCTGCGCACAGGGCGGCAGTGGCGGCGCACAAGCTGCTGAGGCGGCATGCACGTGTCTAGGGCGGCGCGCAGGGCAGCGGCGAGGCGTGCGCAGGCTGCTGAAGCGGCGCGCGCGGGTAAGGCAGCGCGTGAGGCAGGAGCGGGCCGCGCTGGGGCGGCGGACGCGGCGCGCTGGGCAGCAGTGGGCTGCACGGGTGGCGGACGCGGCGCGCGGGGCAGCAGCGGGCTGCACGGTCGGCGAACGCAGCGCGCGGGGCAGCAGCGGGCTGCACGGGCGGCGGACGCAGCGCGCGGGGCAGCAGCGGGCTGCACAGGCGGTGGACGTGGCGCGCGGGGGAGCAGCGAGCCGCGCGCGGGCTCCTAAGGCGACGCTCGGGGCAGGACCAGGCGGCGCGCTCGGGACTAGGGCAGCGCGCGCAGGCAGCGCAGCGCGCGCGCGGGCAGCGCAGAGTAGGCAAGGCAGGGCGCGCGCGGGCAGCGCAGCGCAGGCACGACGTGGGGCAGCTCAGTAACCGCAACGGTAGGTGGGCCCTTCACCACCACAGTCACCACCAATGTGTTCGGCCTACACCTTCTCGGCCTGCACACGTCAGTCACTACTCTCGCGCGCGCCGTGGAACCCAAGAATCCTCGCCAGGCCCTAACCGGCCCTCACGCCAAGGAGTGGCTAGCCGCGATGGATGCGGAGCTACAAGCGCTGGAGTCTCGAGAAACATGGGTCCTGGTCGATCGTGCAGCAGTGAAGGGGAGGAGGGTACTCAGTGGAAAATGGGTTTCTCGCTTGAAGACTAATGCTGACGGCACCATCGAGCGATTCAAGGCACGCTGGGTAGTATGTGGGTACGATCAGCGCCACAGCATCGACTTCGACCAAACCTTCGCTCCCGTCAGCCGCCACACCTCCGTCAGAATCCTACTCGCCATAGCCGTCGCTAAGCACCTACCATTGCGACAGATCGATGTGAAGAACACGTTCTTATATGTGCTAGTGGATGCAACCATCTTCGTGGAGCAGCCACACACCTACAGAGAAGGAGACCCCAGAGTCTGTCTGCTCAAGAAATCTCTCTACGGGATCAAGCAGGCGCCTCGCCTTTGGCAGCAGCATCAACACAAAATTCTTCTCAAAATCGGTTTCAAGCAGTTGCCGCACGACCCGGGAATGTATTGTCTTCACTTCGGTGGCGACTACATCCTCCTGACAGTTTACGTCGACGACCTGCTGTACACGGGCATCTGCAACAAACTCCTTAATCAGTATGAGGAGAACCTGGCGCAGCGCGTTGATATCACCATCAACTACAGTGTGAAGCAGTTTTTGGGCCTGAACATTACCTACGCGCCAGAAGCAATTCACCTGTCACCCTCCAAGTACATAGAGCAGCTGGGGGAATGCTTCAACAACTTGCCCGCACCATTTTCAACTCCCTACCGTAACCCCAACACCAACTACAAACCGGACAACAAACATCTGTCACCAGCAGGACTTCAAATGTACCAGCAGAAATTGGGGTGCCTGCTATTTGCCTCCGTCACCTGCCGACCCGACCTTTCGTACATCGCTAGCCAACTAGCACAGTACTCCCGCAAGGCAGTAGCTGAGAACCAGCTGGACTTGGAGCGCGCCCTGCAGTATTTCATTTCCACACCTGGCATCGGCCTCTCCTATTCCATGCTGACGATGACCTCCTTCAATCTTAACGGCTACGTGGACGCAGATCATGCCGCTGACCCTGCAAATCGACGGTCCCGAACTGGCTTCGTCTTCCGCCTGGAACCAACAGGACCAATCTGTCAGAAACAAGAAGTTGAAAGTTAGAAGCAGAAAGGAGGGGTTGCACTAGCAGCAGTTGGCATACATATAGGAAACTCTAATTGGGTTGTACTCGCTATAGAGTACCCCACTGCAAGCTAGACAATAATAACATTCTGACACACCCCCATAGCCAAAGTGGGGTGTAATCAGCACAATGAGCAGGCATAGCAATAGTTCACAATTATAAGCTGAGCTAGAGGTATTCACAGAGGGCAAGTGAGGAGGAGGAGGGACTGTGAGGGGAGGGAAGATTGGAGACGACGGCTGAAGCTGCAGACACACGGGCAACAGGAACGTGCACACAGTGGCTACCGGGACAGCGCCCCGGACTACTGGAGTAATTGGCTCGGCGGCTACGAGGAGCAGCAAGAGCAACGGACCCACGGGCGACAGGCACAGCAGGCTCTCTGGGCTACCAGGACAGCGCCCCGAACTACAGGTGCTGCGGACGACAAGACGACAGCCTCCGCTCAACCTCCCCCAATTGTCCCACCCCCCTTTCACACACTCCTTGCTGTACCCCTAGCTCCACTCCCACATCACCCCCCTAGCACCACTCCTTCGGCTCCCACATACCCACCCCCCTAAGCGGCAGCTGCAGCAGCGGGAGACGGAGGAGGAGGAGGAGGAGGAGTAGGGGACAGCGCACACAACCGGCACCCCCACAACCGCCACCCCCACACTCCCCACCCCCAAACCCTAAAACGGGTGGCACGGGGTAGGAGCGCGGGGGACGGCGAGGGGGACGGCGTGCGGCCCCCACGGCGCCACCACGGGGCAGCGAGGGGCCGCGCGCGGCTCCCCAGGGCGCCGCGACGAGGCAGCGGGGGGGTCGCGCACGGCTCCAGGGGTGGCGCGTGGGTCCCCGGGGGCGACGCGAGGGTCAACGGGGGTGGCGCGCGGGTCCCCTGAGGCGACACGAGGGTCGACAGGGTGCGGCGCGCAGGTCCAGCGGGGCCGGCGCGCCAGGAAGAAAAGGGGCCGCGCGCCTCGGGGCGTGCGCCAGAGAGTAAACCGCCGCGCGCCGACGTCGCACGCCACGGAGCGTGCGACAGATCGAGTAGCAGCGGAAGCAGGTTGGTGGGCCCACAGGCCAAGGAAGGACAGGCTCTCATAGCATGGCAGAAAGAAGAAGTAGAAAGTTAGAAGCAGAAAGGGGGGGTTGCACTAGCAGCAATTGGCATACATATAAGAAACCCTAATTGGGTTGTACTCGCTATAAGGTAAACAGGCAAGTGCAGGTATAGAAAGATCACATTACAAGCAAGGTCAAGAAGTGAGCAAGTGAGGCCAAGTAGGCACAAGACCTAGCATCGTACAGAAGCGCTAATGATCACCAGGCGGAAGTGCCTTGGTAAAGATATCAGCAGTGTTGGCCTCAGAGGCCACGTAAGCAAGGCGCAGCTGACCACGCTGCTGCGGCTCACGAGCAAGGAAGTAGCGAAGAGCAATGTGCTTCGTTCTGTGCTCCAGTCTGTGCTCCCGACACAAGGCCAGCATGGCCTTGTTGTCTACGTACAGAACTGGAGGAGAACGAGGCGGCTCTCCTAGGTCAGCAAGCAGGTAGGTGAGCCAGCGTAGCTCCTGTGCAGCCATGGCTCCCGCGTAGATCTCCGCCTCACAGCTGGAGCCAAGAACAGAAGACGAGCGGGTAGACCGCCACGAAACAGAGCCGGAACCAAGGCTGAAGGTGTAACCCTGTGACGACCGCTGCGTAGCCTGGTCGTCAGCCCAAGAAGCGTCTGCGTGACCTGTGAGGACCACTGGACGTCGCCCTCCAAGCACTAGCCCCATGCCCGACGTACTGCACAAGTAGCGCAACACCCTCTTCGCTGCAGCCATGTGCTCTGGTTGGTGTCTCCCAGGAGCAACATAGCGTGCCAAGATGCTAAGAGGGTATGCAAGGTCAGGTCGTGTGCAGGTCATCACGTACATGAGGCAGCCAACAAGCTCTGGGTACGGGCCACTTGGCTCAACGGACTCATCCGAAGGCAGAGCTGAGAGCGAGTGGCGAGTAGACAGAGGAGTGGCCTGAGGCGAGGAGTACGTGAAGTCGAAGCGCTGAAGGACCTGCTGCACCATGTGTGACTGAGTCAGGGTAATGGTGCGCTGTGCTCTGTCCCGGGTGATCTGCAAGCCAAGGTAGCTGCGCAGTTCACCCAGGTCTGTGCACGTGTGTCTCTTCTGCAGCTCGGACTTCACGTGGGCGAGTCCAACAGTGTCAGCAGTGGCAAAGACCAAGTCGTCGACGTACACGAGGATGTAGAACGGTGGCAAAGAGGTGTCGGTGCGCAGAAACAGCGACGCGTCGGCTGTGGAAGGAGCAAACCCAAGAGCCGCAAGTGTAGTCCTCAGTGTGTCGTGCCACTCACGGGGCGCCTGGCGGAGACCGTAGACTGGCCGCCGGAGGCTCCACTAGGTACCAGGGGGAAACGACCCAGTGAAGCCAGGTGGGCGGCGCAGCCAGATCTCCTCGTGCAAGCTGCCCTGCAGGAAAGCTGTGCTGAAGTCAAGAGAGTGAAGCTCGTAGTCGCGCTGAGCGGCTATGTGGATTAGCACCCAAAGAGTGGTCATCTTCGGGGTGGGAGAGAAGGTCTGAAAGTAGTCAACTCCCTGCTGCTGACTGAAGCCTCGAGCCACGTAACGCGCCTTGAAGACAGGCGGAGAACCCGGCGGCCGCTTCACCTTGAAAATCGACATGCCACTGACGATGTTCGCCCCAGGTGGGGGAACCTCGTCGATGTAGGTGCCTCTGGAGTTCCACAAAGCCATCTCTGCGTCCATGGCTGACTGCCACTGAGAGGAGTAGGGACCCTCGATCGCCTCAGCGTACGATCGAGGAGTCGGGATGTCTGGTGCATCCGGGTCTCCCTCAGGGGAAATCAGCGTGGACACGAGATGAGGCAAAGCAGCAGCAAAAAACTGGAACTCCTCCTGCCTGTCCTCAAGGACGTCCGTGCTAAGAGCACACTCACCCCCGACGGACGGAGGACAGACAGACTCAGACTCAGCAACAAGACTAGTAGCGAAGTCCAGACGACAGCGAGCAGCAAAGTCGACAAGCTTAGAAACTAGGGCCGACGCAGCAGTGGACTCAAAGGAAGGGTCAGTGACAACAGTAGCCAGAAGACGCGTGACAGTAGGACTGGCAGCACGAAGAGAGTCAGACTCCAGGTCAGCAAGAACAGGAAGAGAGGACTCTGGAGGAGACGGCAACGGGACACGCAGAGGAGCAGTGGAAGGACGCAGTGCCATGTGGTGCGTGCCCAGGACCGCAAGAGGACGCGGACGCGGAGCACGACTACTAGTGCGAGCCGCACAAACAGGCGACGCAGGACGAGACGCAGGCTCACGACGCTCAGCAAGACCTCCAGTAGGACCAGTGTAGGGAGAAGGAGCAGGTAGGGGGGAGGTGGGCTGTAACTGTGACCGCGACTGGACAGGCTGTGGCACTCGAAGGGAGGAGCAGGACCAGTAGAAGGCGGGAGACCAAGAACCTGCTCAAGGAGCGGAACGAAGTACAGCCGCGGCCGCGCAGCGCCTCCAGACCCGGCAGGGACAGCACCAGTACTCCCAGCGGCAGCACCAGCGCCAGCAGCGCCAACTCCAGCACCCTCAGACGCACCAGCGCCAGCAGAACCACCAGCGCCAACACCCCCAACAGCTCCAGCTCCAGTAGCTCCAGCTCCAGCAGGACCGGCAGCTCCAGTACCGCCAGCAGCTCCAGCAGTACCTCCAGCAGGACCAACTCCAGAAGCCCCAGTAGCACCCCCAGTCCCAGCAGCTCTAGCACTGCCAGTACGAGTACCTCCGGGACCACCAGCAACAGTAGTACCTCCAGCTCCAGCAGCACGGCTCCAGCGCCGAGCAAACCACTTACGCACCTCCTGCGGAGAAAGTGGCTCCCGCCTCAACGAAGCACCACGAGAGGCCACACGAGTAGACCCAGCACCCCCAGGCTCTGGTAAGGAGACCCGGGGCTGAAGGTTGAGCTGATGCACTGCGTATTGAACCGCAAACGGCCACAGAAAATGGGGGGCAGCCGCATGGATCATGGACGTACGAGCGACGTCCATGACCATGCCAATGCGGCGCTCAGCAATCCCATTTTGCTGTGGAGAGGCCGGAAGCGTGAAGGTCTGGTGGATGCCCTGTGCTCGACAGAGGGCTCCCAGACGGGCAGAGGAAAACTCCCCGCCTCTGTCAGAGTGCAGACGCAGAACAGGAAAGTCTGAGCCGAAACTCTCTCTGAGTTGGAGACGAGCTGCGCGGATCCAGTCGATCAACACCTCAGTGACGTCACCCTTGCTGCGCAAGGGGAAGACTGTGGTGTAACGCGAGTAGTCGTCATCCACCAACAGGAAGTAACGCTCGTGCCCCTGGCCACGGACGCGGGCGGGGCCCCACACGTCCATGTGAAGAGTCTGCAGCGGAGCCTCTGTCGGAGGAAACTTGGAGGAGTGAGGGGCGGCGCGCTGTCGCCCCTCGACGCAGAGGACGCAGGTAGGGGCAGGCCCCGGAGGTAGGGGAGGGAGAGACCGGGGGAGACCAGAGACAAGGACACGGGAGGCCATGCCTCGGAGACAAGGCAGGGAGGGGTGACCAAGGCGGTGGTGCCAAAGGAGAGTCTGGTGGGACAGGAGATGGCACGAGCAAGGAGCAGACTCAGGACCAGACCTGGACGCTGCAGCAAACACCTGACTCAACGTTGCTACCTGACCAGACTCAGCAGTCGGAGGAGACTCAGTAGTAAGTGTGTACGGGCTCGACCCTGGCCGACGGGTGAACGTGGCCAAGTGTCGGCCTGTCCGAGCACACGTGCAATGGGTCACCCGCTGACTCGCAGGAGTGAACTGGTCAACCCCCCTATCCTGCAGATCAGCTCCACTCACCAAGTTCGTAGAGAACGAGGGGAGGTAGAGACCTGACAGGGTGCCAGAGGGGGCTGCCGGGCACGGTAAGACAGTGGAGAAGCTAGCAAGGACAGGACCCCCAGAGGGGTCCGCCAGGGAGACTGCAACCGGCCGACTAAGCGACGTATGTGTGGTGCAGTCTCGAAAGAAGGAGCGGGAAGCACCCGAGTCAAGGGTGAAGGTGTGTAAGGCCTGAGCCGACGTAGTACCTGAGAGAGCAGACTCAGCAGCACCTGGAGCAGCAGACGCACTAGCACCTAGAGCAGCAGCCTCACCAGCACCTAGAGCAGCAGCCTCAATGCCCCCGCCCTAGACAGCTCTCCCAAGCGAGGGATCTCAGAGGCCTCAGGGAACTGGTGACGCCACGCGTACGTCAGGCGGGCGAAGTAGCGCTGGGTGGAGTGCGGGCCCCAGCACTGCTCACCAGCGCGGTCGCCGGTACAGAGGACGTAGGTGCAGGGACCAGTACCCCCACAGCGCTGACGCGCAGTGTACCACTCACGAAGCTACTGAGGGGACAGGGTCTCACGACTGCGCTGCTGCTGTTGGCGCGGACCACCACCGGACCCACTCCTCTGCGTAGAGCCGCAACCAACTCCACCGCTGCCGCCGCCGCCTCCGCCACCTCCGCCGCCTCCGCCACCTCCGCCGCCTCCGCCACCTCCGCCGCCTCCGCTCCCTTCGCCACCGCCGCCGCCTCCTCCGCCTCCACTGCTGCCACCGACACCTCCACCCCCGCCACCACTCCCACCACCACCCCCACCCCCTCCATTGCCTCCACCACCACCTCCACCGCCCCCGCCAGCCCCTCCAACGCCCTTGCCCCCCTTGCCCTTGCCGGTGCGGCGTCCCCCGCTAGGGGCAGACGCAGCGCCAACCGACTCGAAACCAACGAGGTCGGCCGCAGCAGCAGAAGCAACAGAGGGCAAGAGGGGGGAGGGGGGACACCCCTCAAAGACGGGGGTGCGAGGGTCACCACGAGAGGCTCCTACAGCGACTATGCTCTTCTCTGCTGCTAGGAGCCGCTCCTCGAGGAGGTCAACGTTGAGTGCGGTGGGGCAAACTGAGAGGAAATGGTCCCTGAGTAAGCGAAGGGAGTCAGGAAGCTGGGTGACTATGTAGTAGAGGGTGATGTACATGGGGGGGGGGGGGGTCTTGGCACAGAACTCAGCAGGAAGCGCAGCGCGGTAGCGACTGTCACTAATGCGAAGGTGCGTAATGAGGTCAGCGATTGTGCTAAAGGCAGCAAGGTCAGGGAACAGGTACGGCAACATGAGGCGGCTAAGCGCAGCACTGGCAGGGGAGGAGTAGCGTGCAACTACAGCGTCGTACAAGGTCTTAGCACTCTTGTACTGGCTAAAGTGCGCACGCTCAGTGGTCGGTAAGTGGCGACGCACAGCAAGGCGGGCAGCAGCATCGCGTGTGGCCCACTGTGAGCGAACAATGTTGTCAGCAGTAGAAGGCGGGGCAGGAGAGGCACCAGAGGTGAGATCGAACAGGGAGAGTCCGTCTGCCCTATCGCACTGTAGGAACAGCTGGAGGTCATCGACGCAGACCTCAAAGTCAACAGCACGACCCTCAGCATCAAAGGTAAGGACACTGGGGGTAGCCATGAGTGCAGTGGCCTAGCAGGGAGTGATCTCACCAGTCCGAGTAAGTAGGGCCGGGGCGCGCCGGTTGTTGGGCGGCTCGGCGGCTCGGTTGCTGGGCGGCTCGGCCGCTCGGCTGCTGTGCGGCTCGGCGGCTCGGCGGCTCGGCTGCCGGGCGGCTCGGCGGCTCGGCTGTTGGGCGGCTCAACGGCTCGGCTGTTTGGCGGCTCGGCTGCTGGGCGACTCAGCTGCTGGGTGGTTCGGCTGCTCAGCTGCTGGGCGGCTCAGCGGTGAAGGGGCCGGTAGAGGCGGCGACGGTGCCGGTAGAGGCGGCGATGGGGCCGCTAGGGGCGGCGGCTGGGTCGCTAAGGGCGGCGAGGTGGCCGCAAAGGGGGGCGGCGACGGGGCCGCTAGGGGCGGCGACGGGGCCTACTGGGGCGGTGACGAGGCCGCGAAGGGGCCGTAAGAGGCCTAGAGGGGGCGGCGACGGGGCCGCAAGTGGCGGCGACGGGGCCGCGAAGGGGCCGCGAGGGGCCTAGAGGGGCGGCGACGGGGCCGCTAGGGGCGGCGACGGGGCCGTGAAGGGGTCGCGAGGGGCCTTTAGGGACGGCGACGGGGCCTAGAGCGGCGGCGACGGGGCCGTGAAGGGGCCGCGATGGGGCCTAGAGCGGCGGCGACGGGGCCTAGAGCGGCGGCGACGGGGCCGTGAAGGGGCCGCGAGGGGCCTAGAGGGGCGGCGACGGGGTCGCTGAGGACGGCGACGGGGGCCGCTAAGGGTGGCGCGAGGGGCCTCTAGGAGGGCGCAACGTGAGGGCGACCTACGGGGCACGCCTCGAGCAGGAAAAAAAAAAGGTCGAGTTAGGTGGTGGGCCCTGAGAAGCGTTCCCACGAGGGAACCTGCTCTATACCATGTGAAGAATGAGGAATGAATGAACTAGCACAAGGTTGGGTACAAGTAGGAAACCCTAGGAAACTGTACCCCATAGTGTCTACCCCACTATAGCCTAGACAAGCTATTTGATATGAGTTTGACAACTGCCCGACTACTGAGATGGCAGCAGACTTCCTCACCAAGCGTCTGCTACGTCAGCAGTACAAGCATTACTCTAACCTGACCGGAGTAGTCAAGCGAGTCAGCTCCTCCTGCGCCCAGGAATGAAGGGGAGTGTTACGATATGAAATTACATGAGAAGGCATTCCTGTAAGCTGCAGGAGCCGACTCTACCGAGTACGAAGTCGAGGAGTCAAAAGAGTCGAAGCGACGCAGCAACCGTCTGACCAAAGACCGATGCAGGCAGAAACATTTGAAATGAAAAGAGCGGGAACACGTTTTGAACGGGTTTCCGCGCCGCACTGTTTGAAATTGCTGTAATAAGGGAATATACCCCTTAGAGTACATGGCTAGCCTAGGACTTTTCGTATTCCTTTGTATTCTTCTATAAACCCGATGTATGCATGCTTTTATCAACTCAGTCATTTACATTCACTCTGACCTGAGATTCAATCTTCCGCTACAAAACTGCTCTTCGATCAACCCAATCCTTCGCTAAGTCCCATTTGGGATTGTAACAGGGACGATGCGCCCATCCACCAAAATTTGCAGCTGTTGAGGAGAGTTAGCCGAGCGAGGAAGCACAGTCAGGAACCCCAGCTCCTTGCACCACTTTGCAGGGTGAGTTCTCACCGCCTTCAGTGCTAACCTCGCAGGGCCGCTGCTGCCCAAATGATCCGTTAGCTCCGCCGCATATTTTTGGGACAGCTCCCCAGCCTCGTTCTGTGTGAACAAGTCACATAGGCGCAGGTCCCACAGCTTCCTGGCGTCCTTTTGCCCCCCAATCGGTGTGGTGCCGCGCAGCAAAATGTTTTTGTTAAAAGCGATCCTTTCCTGCAGAATCTCCACCCGTGACGTAACCGGGGCACGCAGACACAGCGGCGAGCCAGAGAGGCTCTCACACGTCTGTTTCCACCGGATGCTGCCACCTTCCCAGTATTTAAACAGCTTTTCATGGGCTCCGAAGGAATCAGTTCCCAGAGGAAGCTTTGTCAGAAGATCTGCACTGTGGATGCCCGATTGATCCTGGAGAGGGTTACAGGCGCGTTCGCCTGGGGGGTTATGGGCGCACTGACCCGCTACTGAAACAAGCCCTTTTATCCCAATGGTCTAGTGGTTGGGATTCTGACAAGCTTCGCCGCCCGCTCCATCAGGTCCTTTTTAAGAATGTTACTCTCGGTGATGTACAACCCCGCCCTTCTCGCAGCCAGACGGGTAATGACAATCTCCAGGTCTCTTACTCCGATTCGAAATGCCCTCAGACTGATTATTGGTACAATGTATTTCTTGAAATATCAGGAGTACAATATACTACACTTGTACCGTCATCGCCTGGATAGTAGACAGTGTTGAATAGTAGACAGGGATTGTCTATTATCCGGGTGTCTCTTATAAACAGGCTAGCCTCATTATAAGACACCTATTTGTGTCTACGAGATAAGACATATGTGTCTTATAATTGAAACTGCAATTTTTTGCAGTGAAACTTGAAATACCGCGTACATTATTACCTTAGCGATGCGCGAATTCTTCCACGTGCTGAGTCAGGTACTACCAAATTTGCCTCTACAAGTATTTTCCATGACGTGGCTTCCCGAACAATGGTTGCCATGGCACCTTCGCAACATCCACACTCATTATAAGAAACTCTTTTCAAGATGTGTGAAAAAAAACTTAGTTATAAGCAAGCAGGCAAAATAGTGACCCTGAATTCGAGTTGGGTCCAACTAGAAATTTGTTTTTTTTGGAAGTTGGCTTGTTTTTATTTTCCGGTAAAAGGCAAAGCCCAACGACAAGAAAAGTGTCGCATCGCAACATGCACAAAATTGTCGCAAGCATGCATTGGCATTTCTGCTTCTCCAGCCCATCCAAATTTCCATCGAGCTTGTTAGTGATACCTTAGTGAGAAACTGATAACTTCACGCCTAGCACCACACACACAGCATACCCACAGTTGTTGAGCTAACTAGATACACCGGGTGATGCACTTGAGTAGGAAACAAAATAAGTGACAAAATGATGGTGCGGGGTAGAAACCCATAGGGACATATACGGCGATGAGAATGGCATAGAGAAATAGTGTGTGTCCAGGGAGACGCAATGTGAGAGCGTAAGGGCGATGACGGGGAACGGAGACAACGAGGCAGCGAAAATGGGGAAGAGAACGAAGATAGCGAGTGCGACAGGAAGGGAGATAGCGGGAGCGACAGGGACAGGGAGAGGAAAGGAGATAGCGAGTGCGACGGGAATGGGAGAGGAGAAATTGAGGGCGACAGGAAGGGAGGAGATAGTGAAAGCGATCGGAAAGGGAGGAGCCACTAGCGCAGCGCACGCGCTGTTAGCGGAGCCACCAGCGCGGCGCATTTGCTGTCCACACACGTCTTATAGCGCAGCTCACGCGCTGTCCTTGAACCAGCAATGTCATCGTACCTGAACCTATGTAAAGTTTCCTGACATCATGTAAGAAATTTAATTCGTTTATAAGAACCTCCAATAATCGAGACTATGAAAAGGCAAGTAGTGACGGGAAGGGGAGGGGAAATAGAGAGCTCGACGGGAAGGGGAGGGGAGATAGCTAGCGCGACAGTAAGGGGAGGGGAAATAGTGAGCGCGACGGGAAGGGGAGGCGAATGTCAAACTCATATTATATAGCTTGTCTAGGCTATAGTGGGGTAGACACTATGGGGTACAGTTTCCTAGGGTTTCCTACTTGTACCCAACCTTGTGCTAGTTCATTCATTCCTCATTTCTTCACATGATATAGAGCAGGTTCCCTAGTGGGAACGCTTCCTTGGGCCCACCACTGAAACTTTTTTTTCCGACCGGAGCGACAGTCGCTCCTGCCCGAGGCGCGCCTTCTGGGCTGCCCTTCTGTCGACCTCTCTTAGAGGCCCCTCTCACGGCCCCTCGCGCCACCCTCAGCGGCCCCGTCGCCGCCCCTAGCGGCCCTGTCGCCGCCCCTAGCGGCCCCGTTGCCGCCTCTCTCCCTACGCGGCCCCGTTGCCGCCCCTACGCGGCCCCGTAGCCGCCAATAGCGGCCTCGTCGCCGCCCCTACGCGGCCCCGTCGCCGCCCCTACGCGGCCTCGTCGCCGCCCCTAGCGGCCCCGTAGCCGCTTCCCTCCCTACGCGGCCCCGTAGCCGCCCCTAGCGGCCCCGTCGCCGCCCCTACGCGGCCCCGTCGCCGCCCCTAGCGGCCCCGTAGCCGCTTCCCTCCCTACGCGGCCCCGTAGCCGCCCCTACGCGGCCCCGTCGCCGCCCCTAGCGGCCCCGTCGCTGCCCCTAGCGGCCCCGTCACCGCTGACCTCCCTACGCAACCCCGTCGCCGCCCCTACGCGGCCCCGTCGCCGCGCCTACGCGGCCCCGTCGCCGCCCCTAGCGGCCCCGTCGCCGCCCCTAGCGGCCCCGTCGCCGCCCCTAGCGGCCCCGTCGCCGCTGACCTCCCTACGCGGCCCCATCGCCGCCCCTACGCCGCCCCGTCGCCGCCCCTACGCGGCCCCGTCGCCGCCCCTACGCGGCCCCGTCGCCGCTCCTAGCGGCCCCGTCGCCGCTCCCCTCCCTACGCGGCCCCGTCGCCACCCCTACGCGGCCTCGTAGCCGCCCCTACGCGGCCCCGTCGCCGCCCCTAGCGGCCCCGTCGCCGCCCCTAGCGGGCGGCCGAGCCGCCGAGCCGCCCAGCAGCAGCAGCCACCCTTGGAGCAGCCGCCACTACAGCAGCCGCCCCTAGAGCAGCCGCCACTGCAGCAGCCGCCCCTGGAGCAGCCACCGCAGCAGCCGCCCCTGGAGCAGCCGCCACTGCAGCAGCCGCCCCTGGAGCAGCCGCCACTGCAACCGTCGCCCCTGGAGCAGCCGCCACTGCAGCAGCCGCCTCTGGAGCAGCCGCCACTGCAGCAGCCGCCCCTGGAGCAGCCGCCACTGCAGCTGCCGCGGAGCTCTCGCTCTACAGTGGTAACGGCATCGCCGTTGCCGCCGTCGTACGCCTGCCCTTCTCGCCACTGGTGAGCACTGCCCTGCCCGTACTGTTGTTACTGCTGCTCTTACTGCTGCTGCTCTTTCTACTGCTACTGCTGCTCCTGGCGTGGCCAGATGCAGCTCCAGCGTCGCCCGCGTGAGTCCCTCACCCCCAACATCTTCGTGAGTGGTACGCTAGTTGGGGTTGTTGGGGTGGCCGTAGTGGGAGTCGTCCTGGAGTGAGTCGTTCCTCAGCTGCTTGTAGTGCCCAGGTGCAGCTGCAGCGTCGCCCGCGTGAGTCCCTCACCCCCCAACAGCTTCGTGAGTGGTACGCTAGTTGGGGTTGACGGGGTGGCCGTAGTGGAAGTCGCCCTGGAGTGAGTGGTTTGGCAGCTACTTGTAGTGGCCACGTGCAGTCTCAGCGTCGTCCGCGAATGGTCCTCTCGCCCCAGCAGCTTCGTGAGTGGTACGCGCAGCGTGACGGGTCACGGGGTACTGCTCGCTGTCCGTACGTCATTCGCACTGGTGCTCGGACTGGTCAGCCTTGCGGGACGTTCGGTCACGCAGCGTCCCACTGCTTCGCCCGTCTGAGCGACGCCTGGCGTACGGAGTTTGGCGACGCGGCTGAGCTCCCCGACACGGTGGAGCTGCTTCGGCTGCGGGTCGATATCTATACTCTTGACTATGATGCTATCCTCACTGCCATGTATGCATTGCCTACTAGTGATGAGGGTGATTGTTACCTGTGTGGTCCGCCTGACCCGGGCATTGAGGCTGCTGCTCTAGGTGCTGGTGAGGCTGCTGCTCTAGGTGCTAGTGCGTCTGCTGCTCCAGGTGCTGCTGAGTCTGCTCTCTCAGGTACCACGTCGGCTCAGGCCTTACACACCTTCACCCTTGACTCGGGTGCTTCCCATTCCATCTTTCGAGACCGCACCACACTTACGCCGCTTAGTCGGCCGGTTGCAGTCTCCCTGGCGGACCCCTCTGGGGGTCCTGTCCTTGCTAGCTTCTCCACTGTCTTACCGTGCCCGGCAGCCCCCTCTGACACCCTGTCCGATCTCTACCTCCCCTCGTTCTCTACGAACTTGGTGAGTGGAGCTGACCTACCGGATAGGGGGGTTGAACAGTTCACTCCTGCGAGTCACCGGGTGACCCACTGCACGTGTGCTCGGACAGGCCGACACTTGGCCACGTTCACCCGTCAGCCGGGGTCGAGCCTATACACACTTACTACTGAGTCTCCTCCGGCTGCTGAGTTTGGTCAGGTAGCTACGTCGAGTCAGGTGTTTGCTGCAGCGTCCAGGTCTGGTCCTGAGTCTGCTCCCTGCTCGTGTCGTCCTCTGTCCCACCAGACTCTCCTTTGGCACCACCGCCTTGGTCACCCCTCCCTGCCTCGTCTCCGAGGCATGGCCTCCCGTGTCCTTGTCTCTGGTCTCCCCCGGTCTCTCCCTCCCCTACCTCCGGGGCGTGCCCCTACCTGCGTCCCCTGCGTCGAGGGGCGACAGCGCGCCGCCCCTCACTCCTCCGAGTTTCCTCCGACAGAGGCTCTTCTGCAGACTCTCCACATGGACGTGTGGGGCCGCGCCCGCGTCCGTGGCCAGGGGCACGAGCGTTACTTCCTGTTGGTGGTTGACGACTACTTGCGTTACACCACAGTCTTCCCTTGCGCAGCAAGGGTGACGTCACTGAGGTGTTGATCGACTGGATCCGCGCAGCTCGTCTCCAGCTCAGAGAGAGTTTCGGCTCAGACTTTCCTGTTCCGCGTCTGCACTCTGACAGAGGCGGGGAGTTTTCCTCTGCCCGTCTGGGAGCCTTCTGTCGAGCACAGGGCATCCGCCAGACCTTCATGCTTCCGGCCTCTCCACAGCAAAATGGGATTGCTGAGTGCCGCATTGGCATGGTCATGGACGTCGCTCGTACGTCCATGATCCATGCGGCTGCCCCCCATTTTCTGTGGCCGTTTGCGGTTCAGTACGCAGCGCATCAGCTCAACCTTCAGCCCAGGGTCTCCTTGCCAGAGACCTCCCCCACCTTGCGGTGGACAGGGAAGGTTGGCGATGCGTCTGCGTTTCGGGTCTGGGGATCTCGGGCGTTTGTCCGCGACTTGTCTACGGACAAGCTGTCCCCCCGTGCTGTTCCCTGCGTCTTCCTTGGCTTCCCCCCTGACGCGCCTAGGTGGCAGTTTTACCACCCCACCTCGCGCCGTGTTCTGTCCTCCCAGGACGTCACCTTTGACGAGTCGGTGCCTTACTACCGTATCTTCCCCTACCGCACTGCTCCCCTCCCCCCGCTGCCGCTCTTCCTTGCGCCAGGTCCTCCCCCGGTAGACCCCCTCCCCCCTCAGGGTCCTGCCCCGTCAGGTGTGTCTCAGGTAGACGCAATTGAGCCTGTCGAGGTAGCTGTTGACTCTGGTGCTGCTAGAGGTGCTGAGCCTGCGGGTGCCGGGTCTGGGGGTGCTGAGTCCAGGGGTGCGGAGCCTGGGGGTGCTGAGCCTGGGGGTGATGAGCCTGGGGGTGCTGAGTCTGGGGGTGCTGAGTCTGGGTGTGCTGAGCCTGGGGGTACTTAGCCTGGGGGTGCAGAGCGTGGGGGTGCTAGGTCTGCTCGTGTGGCCTCTCGCGGTGCTTCATCGAGGCGGGAGCCACTCCCTCCGCAGGAGCTGCGCGAGTGGTTTGCCCAACGCTGGAGCAGTGCTGCTTGAGCTGGAGGTACTACTGTTGCCGCTGGTCCCGGAGGTGCTCGTACTGGCGGTACTGGAGCTGCTGGGGCTGGGGGTGCTGCTGGAGGTCCTGCTGGAGCTGCTCGCGGTACAAGAGCTGCCTGTCCTACTCGAGTTGGTGCTGCTGGAGCTGCTGGAGCTACTGGTGCTGGAGGTGCTGGGACTGGGGGTGCTGGTGGGGCTGCTAGAGTTAGTCCTGCTGGTGGTATTGCTGGAGCTATTGGCGGTGCTGGAGCTGCCGGTCCTGCTCGTGTTGGTGCTGCTGGAGCTGGAGCTGCTGGAGGTGGAGCTGCTGGGGGTGTTGGCGCTGGTGGTTCTGCTGGCGCTAGTGCATCTGAGGGTGCTGGAGCTGGCGCTGTTGGAGCTGGAGGTGCTACTGGTACTGGTGCTGCCGCTGGGGGTACTGGTGCTGTCCCTGCTGGTTCTGGAGGCGCTGCGCAGCCGCAGCCGTACTTCGTTCCGCTCCTTGAGCAGGTTCTTGGTCTCCCGCCCTCTACTTGTCCTGCTCCTCCCTTAGAGTGTCCATTGCCTGTCCAGTCGCAGTCCCAGTTACAGCCCGCCTCCCCCCTACCTACTCCTTCTCCCTACACTGGTCCTACTTGAGGTCTTGCTGAGCGTCGTGAGCCTGCGTCTCGTCCTGCGTCGCTTGTTCGTGCTGCTCGCACTAGTCCTCGTGCTCCACGTCCGCGTCCTCCTGCGGTCCCAGGCACACACCAGATGGCACTGCGTCCTTCCACTGCTCCTCTGCGTGTCCCGTTGCCGTCTCCTCCAAAGTCCTCTCTTCCTGTCCTTGCTGACCCAGAGTCTGACTCTCTTCGTACTGCCAGTCCTACTGTCACGCGTCTCCTGGCTACTGTTGTCACAGACCCATCCTTTGAGTCCACTGCTTCGTCGGCCCTAGTTGCTGAGCTTGTCGACTTTGCTGCTCAATGTCGTCTACACTACGCTGCTAGTCTTGTTGCTGAGTCTGAGTCTGTCTGTCCTCCGTCCGTCGGGGGTGAGTGTGCTCTTAGCACGGACGTCCTTGAGGACAGGCAGGAGGAGTTCCAGTGCTTTGCTGTTGCTTTGCCTCATCTCGTGTCCACGCTGATTGCCCCTGAGGGAGACTTGGATGCACCAGACATCCCGACTCCTCGATCGTACGCTGAGGCGATCGAGGGTCCCTACTCCTCTCAGTGGCAGTCAGCCATGGACGCAGAGATGGCTTCCTGGAAGTCCACAGGCACCTACGTCGACGAGGTTCCCCCACCTGGGGCGAACTTCATCAATGGCATGTGGATTTTCAGGGTGAAGCGGCCGCCGGGTTCTCCGCCTATCTTCAAGGCGCGTTACGTGGCTCGAGGCTTCAGTCAGCGGTAGGGAGTTGACTACTTTCAGACCTTCTCTCCCACCCCGAAGATGACCACTCTTTGGGTGCTGCTGCACATAGCCGCTCAGCGCGACTACGAGCTTCACTCTCTTGACTTCAGCACAGCTTTCCTGCAGGGCAGCCTGCACGAGGAGATCTGGCTGCGCCGCCCACCTGGCTTCACTGGGTCGTTTCCTCCTGGTACCCAGTGGAACCTCCGGCGGCCAGTCTACGGTCTCCGCCAGGCGCCCCGTGAGTGGCACGACACACTGAGGACTACACTTGCGGCTCTTGGGTTTGCTCCCTCTACAGCTGACCCGTCGGTGTTTCTGCGCACCGACACCTCTTTGTCACCGTTCTACATCCTCGTGTACGTCGACGACTTGGTCTTTGCCACTGCTGACACTGCTGGACTCGCCCACGTGAAGTCCGAGCTGCAGAAGAGACACACGTGCACAGACCTGGGTGAACTGCGCAGCTACCTTGGCTTGCAGATCACCTAGGACAGAGCACAGCGCACCATTACCCTGACTCAGTCACACATGGTGCAGCAGGTCCTTCAGCGCTTCGACTTCACGTACTCCTCGCCTCAGGCCACTCCTCTGTCTACTTGCCACTCGCTCTCAGCTCTGCCTTCGGATGAGTCCGTAGAGTCGAGTGGCCCGTACCCAGAGCTTGTTGGCTACCTCATGTACCTGATGACCTGCACACGACCTGACCTTGCATACCCTCTTAGCATCTTGGCCCGCTATGTTGCTCCTGGGAGACACCGACCAGAGCACATGGCTGCAGCGAAGAGGGTGATGCGCTACTTGTGCAGTACGTCGGGCATGGGGCTAGTGCTTGGAGGGCGACGTCGAGTGGTCCTCACAGGTCACGCACACGCTTCTTGGGCTGACGACCAGGCTACGCAACGGTCGTCGCAGGGTTACACCTTCAGCCTTGGCTCCGGCTCTGTTTCGTGGCGGTCTACGCGCTCGTCTTCTGTTCTCGGCTCCAGCTGTGAGGCTGAGATCTACGCGAGGGCCATGGCTGCACAAGAGCTACACTGGCTCACCTACCTGCTGACTGACCTAGGAGAGCAGCCTCGTTCTCCTCCAGTTCTGTACGTAGACAACAAGGCCATGCTGGCCTTGTGTCGGGAGCACAGACTGGAGCACAGAACGAAGCACATTGCTCTCCGCTACTTCCTTGCTCGTGAGCTGCAGCAGCGTGGTCAGCTGCGTCTTGCTTACGTGGCCTTTGAGGCCAACACTGCTTATATCTTTACCAAGGCACTTCCGCCTGGTGATCATCAGCGCTTCTGTACGATGCTAGGTCTTGTGCCTACTTGGCCTCACTTGCTCACTTCTTGACCTTGCTTGTACTGTGATCTTTCTATACCTGCACTTGCTTGTTTACCTTTATATATGATCCTGCATGTGAACTGGCCTTTTGGCCTTGCTCTTGTGCTCGGATTGTGTGGTGACGTTGTGATCCACCCTGAGCTTGCTTTGCTTTGCTTGACTGGTCTTGTGACCTCTTGTTCTCCCCCATTTTGCCTATGGGGGTGTGTCAAACTTATATAATATAGCTTGTCTAGGCTATAGTGGGGTAGACACTATGGGGTACAGTTTCCTAGGGTTTCCTACTTGTACCCAACCTTGTGCTAGTTCATTCATTCCTCATTTCTTCACAGTGAAATAGCGAGCACGACGGGATGGGGAGGGGAAATAGCGAGAGCGACGGAAAGGGGAGGGGAGATAGTGAAGGCGACGGGAAGGGGAGGGGATATAGCGAGTGCGACGGGAAGGGGAGGGGAAATAGCGAGCACGACGCAAAGGGGAGGCAAAATAGCGAGCGTGACGAGAAGGGCAGGGGAAATAGCGAGCACGACGGAAAGGGGAGGGGAAATAGCGAGAGCGTGACGCGGCGGGAAGGGGAAATAGCGAGCGCGACGGGAAGGGGAAGGGAGATAGCGAGCACGACGGGAAGGGGAGGGGAGATAGCGTGCGCGGCGGAGAGGGAGGGGAGATAGCGAGCGCGGCGGAGAGGGAGGGGAGATAGCAAGGGCGGCGGGGAAGGAGAGGAGATAGCGAGCGCGACGAATAGAGGGGGGAGATAGCGAGGGCAAAGGGCCAGCTGAGCGCGACAGCGAGGGCGACGAAAAGGGTGGAATGAGAACGTGGCGAAGGCTTGTTAGCGGAGGGCAGATGGACTTGTGAGAGTGGTGCCGGAGTATTCGTGTGAAGTAACTACGCAAGCTACCGTGATAGTTGTGGATATCGGCTAATGTTGGAACGATCAATCAGAGCGTGAAATGTGTCAGAATATTATTCTTATGTTCTAGCCTGTAGTGGGGTGCTCTATAGCGAGTACAACCCTTCTAGGGTTTGCTATTTGTATCCCCATTTCTGCTAGTTCAACCCTCTTTCTTCTTCAAATTTTGACATGCTATCAGAGCAGGTCGATCCCCCTGGATCGATCCTGTGGGTGGGCTTACCACCGCTTAGCTTCCGCTGCTACTACTGCTACTACTCTCTGAGCCGCACGCCCCGTGGCGTGCGGCATTTTTTTCATCCCGCCGTGCGCCCCGAGGCGCGCGGCGGTTTTCTGCCCGCCGTGCGCCCCGAGGCGCGCGGCGGTTCATTGCCCGCTGTGCGCCCCGGGGCGCGCGGCGGGCTTCTCCCCTACGACGCGGCCCCGCCCCGACCGTCGCGGCCCCGCCCCTCGTCGCGGCACCGGCCCCCCCCCCCCTTTTCTCCCCTCCCCCCCATTTCCCGTCGTCCGTCGAGGCGACCTGAGGGGGCCGCTTGCTGTGGGGTGGCAGGTATGGGGGTGGCCGGTGTGCCTTCCTCCCTTTCTCCTCCTCCTCCTTCGTCTCCCACTGCTGCAGCTGTCGCTGAGGGGGGTGGTTGTGTGGGAGGCTGGGTTTAGGGTTTAAGGGGGGTGCGTGGGAGTGGAGCTAGCGGTGTAGCAGTGGGTGTGTATGAGGGGGGTGGGACTGTGTGTGGGAGGTTGAGCGGAGGTTGCCAGTTTGTCGTCCGCAGCACCTGTAGTCCGGGGCGCTGTCCCGGTAGCCCAGTCGTAGCCAGCTGTGCCAGCCGCCCGTGGGTCCGTTGCCCGTCCGCCGCTATTTGAGCCGCGGGGCCTGTTACTCCTGTACTCCGGGCGCTGTCCGGTAGCCGCTGTGCCAGTCTGCCTCCTGTTGCCCGTGTGTCTGCAGCTTCAGCCGTCGCCTCCTGTCTCCTCTCCCCTCACTCTCCCTCTTCCTCCTCACTTGCCCGTTGTGACTACCACTAGCTTTGCTTATAATTGTGAACTCTAAACTATTTCTTCTTGAACTTGTGCTCAGAATGTGTGGTGACATTGTGATCCACCCTGAGCTTGTTTTGCTTTGCCTGCTCTGCTGATTACACCCCACTTTGGCTATGGGGGTGTGTCAGAATATTATTCTTATGTTCTAGCCTGTAGTGGGGTGCTCTATAGCGAGTACAACCCTTCTAGGGTTTGCTATTTGTATCCCCATTTCTGCTAGTTCAACCCTCTTTCTTCTTCAAACTTTGACAAAATGAACCCAAGTCCAACTTGAAGTTCCGGTTGGACCCAACCGGAACCCAACCAGTTGGTGTCGCGTGATCAAACGTGGAAATTTTCAGAAGCACGAAACTTTGGCGCTCTGATTTTCTGCTGTGCGATCTGAAAATCTCGCGGGAGCCAATCGGATTGGACAAGTAGTTTCGACCATCTTTTTGCAACAGGACTTTGATTCCTCCCGATTTCCATTTATAAGACTTGAACCGAAATATAAAATAGTGAAGGCCGTCCCACCTTGAAATCGCTGCGATGAGATCGGCTGATACAACACTGTTCCAAACAAAACAGTTAGGCAGGTTGAAGTAATCTGATTGGCTCACACCAATCTAAAAAAAAAATGGCTCCCGCCAAAACGATTTTCGAGGTTCATATCAGCTGTCGCATATGTGCGTGCTGCATCCGCACGACCGTTCCCTGGCGATGCTTTTCCGTCGCCATGCCCAACTCCATGTCAGTAGATCTGCACTGTGAATGCCAGATTGATCCTGGAGAGGGTTACAGGCGCGTTCGTCTGGGGGGTTATGGGCGCACTGACCCGCTACTGAAACAAGCCCTTTTATCCCAATGGTCTAGTGGTTGGGATTCTGACATGGTATCAGAGCGGTCTCGGGTTCGATTCCTGGTGTATGCACATGTAGGCCGTTGCTGCTGTGCTTAGTCCTGGGCCTCCCATTGTGGGGGGGTGTCAGTAGATCTGCACTGTGGATGCCCGATTGATCCTGGAGAGGGTTACAGGCGCGTTCGCCTGGGGGGTTATGGGCGCACTGACCCGCTACTGAAACAAGCCCTTTTATCCCAATGGTCTAGTGGTTGGGATTCTGACACTCCAATTTCAAGCTGGTCCTGGGTTCATCACCCACTTCCTCTAGTCACTAGTTTATTCACATAGCAGAGTGAGAACTAATCATTCCAGCTTTCTGCCTAACATTGAGTAGCTTAGGACCTCGACAATTTCCGACTAGGCGCGTAATCATGAACTTCGCGCTTCTGCGTAATACATCATGTATAAGCGCATTGTGTTTCCAAGCCTCGCGCAATCATCGCGTTGCGTTTTCCGGTCGCCTTCCTCTCTCGCGCATCGCCTATCACTCTCCTGTCGCCTTCGCGCTCTCTCTCCCGTCGCCTAACGCGCTCTCTCTCCCGTCGCCTCCGCGCTCTCTCTCCCGTCGCCTCCAAGCTCTCTCTCCCGTCGCCTTGCGCTCTCTCTCCCGTCGCCTTCGCGCTCTCTCTCCCATCGCCTGAGGAAAGTAGAACGAGAATGAATGACTAAGGAATGGAAGTGATACAAATATGCAACCCTAGAAATGTGTACCCCATATGTGCTACCCCACTATAGCCTACACAATATTATAATTTGACAAACCCCCATAGGCAAAGTGGGGGAGAACAAGGGGTCACAAGACCAGTCAAGCAAAGCAGACAAAGCTCAGGGTGGATCACAACGTCACCACACAGTCCGAGCACAAGGTCAAGGCCACAAGGCCAGTTCACATGCAGGAGTACACATATATATAAGGCTAAACAAGCAAGAGCAGGTATATATATATATATATATGTAAGAGTACAAGCAAGGTCAAGGGGTGAGCAAGTGAGGCAAGACAGGCACAAGACCCAGCTGAGTGCAGAAGCGCTGATGATCACAAGGCGGAAGTGCCTTGGTGAAAACATCAGCAGTGTTGGCCTCAAAGGCCACGTACGCAAGTCGCAACTAACCGCGCTGCTGCAACTCACGAGCAAGAAAGTAGCGAAGAGCAATGTGCTTCGTTCTGTGCTCCAGGCGCTGCTCCCGACACAAGGCTAGCATGGCCTTGTTGTCTACGTACAGCACCGGAGGAAAACGAGGCGGCTCTCCGAGGTCAGTCAGCAGGTAGGTAAGCCAGCGAAGCTCCTGTGCAGCCATGGCCCCGGCGTAGATCTCAGCCTCACAACTGGAGCCGAGAACAGAAGACGAGCGAGTAGCCCGCCACGAAACAGAGCCGGAACCAAGGCTGAAGGTGTAACCCTGTGACGACCGCTGCGTAGCCTGGTCGTCTGCCCAAGAAGCGTCCGCGTGCCCAGTGAGGACCACTGGACTCCGCCCTCCAAGCACTAGCCCCATGCCCGACGTACTGCACAAGTAGCGCAACACCCTCTTCGCTGCAGCCATGTGCTCCGGTCTGTGTCTCCCAGGAGCAACATAGCGTGCAAGAATGCTAAGAGGGTATGCAAGGTCAGGTCGTGTGCAGGTCATCAGGTACATGAGGTAGCCAACAAGCTCTGCATACGGGCCACTCGACTCTACGGACTCATCCGAAGGCAGAGCTGAGAGCGAGTGGCGAGTAGACAGAGGAGTGGCCTCAGGCGAGGAGTACGTGAAGCCGAAGCGCTGAAGGACCTGCTGCACCATGTGTGACTGAGTCAGGGTAATGGTGCGGCGTGCTCTGTCCCGGGTGATCTGCAAGCCAAGGTAGCTGCGCAGTTCACCCAGGTCTGTGCACGTGTGTCTCTTCTGCAGCTCGGACTTCACGTGGGCGAGTCCAGCAGTGTCAGCTGTGGCAAAGTCCAAGTCGTCGACGTACACGAGGATGTAGAACGGCGGCAGAGAGGTGTCGGTGCGTAGAAACAGCGACGGGTCAGCATTAGAGGGAGCAAACCCAAGAGCCGCAAGTGTAGTCCTCAGTGTGTCGTGCCACTCGCGCGGTGCCTGGCGGAGACCGTAGACTGGCCGTCGAAGGCTCCACTGGGTGCCAAGAGGGAAAGTCCCAGTGAAGCCAGGTGGACGGCGCAACCAGATCTCCTCGTGCAGGCTACCCTGCAGGAAAGAAGTGCTGAAGTCAAGGGAGTGAAGCTCGGCTACGTGTAGCAGCACCCGAAGAGTGGTCATCTTCGGGGTGGGAGAGAAGGTCTGAAAGTAGTCAACTCCCTGCCGCTGACTGAAGCCACGAGCCACGTACCGCGCCTTGAAGACAGATGGAGAGCCCGGCGGCCGCTTCACCCTGAAGATCCACATGCCACTGACGATGTTCGCCCCAGGAGGGGGAACCGCGTCAACGTAGGTGCCTGTGGACTTCCAGGAAGCCATCTCTGCATCCATAGCTGCCTGCCACTGAGAGGAGTAGGGACCCTCTACTGCCTCCGCGTAAGAGCGCGGAGTCGGGATGTCTAGTGCATCCGGGTCTCCCTCAGGGGTAAGCAGTACGGACGCGAGATGAGGTGAAGCAGCAGCGAGACACTGGAACTCCTCCTGCCTGTCCTCAAGGACGTCCGTGCCAAGAGCACACTCACCCTCGATGGACGGAGGACAGACAGACGCAGACTCAGCAACAAGACTAGCAGCGTAGTCTAGACGACAGCGAGCAGCAAAGTCGACGAGCTCAGCAACAAGAGCAGACGCAGCACTGGACTCAAAGGAGGGGTTAGTGACGACAGTAGCAAGGAGACGCGTGACAGTAGGACGGGCAGCACGAAGAGAGTCCGACTCAGGGTCGGCAAGTGCAGGAAGAGAGGACTCAGGAGGAGAGGGCAAAGGGGCACGCAGAGGAGCAGTGGACGGACGCAGAGACATCCGGTGCGTGCCAGGGACAGGAGGAGGACGCTGACGCGAACTGCGACCACTAGTGCAAGCAGCACGAACAGGCGACGCAGGACGAGACGCAGGCTCACGACGCTCAGCAAGACCTCCAGTAGGACCAGTGTACGGAGAAGGAGAAGGCAGTGGGGAGGCCGGCGGTAACTGTGACTGCGACTGGACAGGCGGTGGACACTCTAAGGGAGGAGGAAGACCAAGAACCTGCTGAAGGAGCGGAACAAAGTACGGCCGAGGCCGCGCGGCGACTCCAGACACAGCAGGAACAGCACCAGCACCACCAGCGGCAGCATCAGCGTCAACAGCACCTCCAGCTCCAGTACCTCCAGCAGCACGAGCAGCACCCGCAGCAGGACCGCCGCCAGGACTGACAGCAGTAGCCTCAGCGCCAACACCCTCAGCAGCTCCTACTCCAGTAGCACTCGCAGGACTAGCACCTCCGAGACCGGCGGCACCAGCACCCTCAGCGCCGGGCAAAGCAGTCACGCAGCTCCTGTGGAGAGAGTGGCTCCCGCCGAGACGAAGCACCCGGAGAACCACCAGGCCCAGCACCGCCAGACGCCACACGAGCAGGTCCAGCGGCCGCGGGCTCCGCACCCCCAGGCTCAGTAGCTCCAGACTCAGCACCCCCAGGCTCAGCACCTCCAGACGCAGCACCCCCAAGCGAAGGACCCCCAGGCTCAGCACCCCCAGTTGTAGCACCCCCAGGCTCAGCACCCCCAGTCGTAGCACCCCCAGGCTCAGCACCCCCAGGCTCAGCACCCCCAGTCGCAGCACCCCCAGACTCAGCACCCCCAGGCTCAGCATCCACGCGCGCAGCACCCCCAGAGTCAGCACCCCCAGGCTCAGCACCCGCAGCAGTACCAGAGTCACCAGCAACCTCGACCGGCTCGACTGCATCTACCTGGGACACACCTGAAGGGGCAGGACCCTGAGGGGGGAGGGGGTCTACCAGGGGGGACCTAGCACAAGGAAGTGCGGTGGCGGGGGGAGGGAAGGAGTGAGGTAGGGGAAGAGGCGGTAGTAGGGTACTGACTCGTCAAACGTGACGTCCTGGGAGGTCAGAACACGACGAGAGGTGGGGTGGTAGAACTGCCACCCAGGGGCGTCAGGGGGGAAGCCAAGGAAGACACAGGGAGCAGCACGAGGGGACAGTTTGTCCGCAGACAAGTCGCAGACAAACGCCCGAGATCCCCAGACACGGAACGCAGACGCATCGCCAACCTTCCCCGTCCACAGCAAGGCTGGGGAGGTCTCCGCCCTGGAGACCCTGGGGTGAAGGTTGATCTGATGCGCTGCGTAGCGAACCGCAAACGGCCACAGAAAATGGGGGGCAGCCGCATGCATCATGGACGTACGAGCGACGTCCATGACCAGGCCAATGCGGCGCTCAGCAATCCCATTTTGCTGTGGAGAGTCCGGAAGCGTAAAGGTCTGGCGGATGCCTCGCGCACGACAGTAGGCTCGCAGAAGGCCAGAGGAGAACTCTCCGCCTCGGTCAGAGTGCAGACGCAGAACACGAAAGTCCGAGCCGAAGCTCATCCTGAGCTGGAGACGAGCTGCGCGGATCCAGTCGATCAACACCTCAGCGACATCACCCTTGCTGCGCAAGGGGAAGACTGTGGTGTAACGCGAGTAGTCGTCAACCACCAGCAGGAAGTAGCGCTCGTGACCCTGTCCACGGACGCGGGCCGGGCCCCACACGTCCATGTGAAGCATCTGCAGCGGGGCTACTGTCGGGGGAAACTGAGAGGAGTGAGGGGCAGCTCGGAGCCGCCCCTCGACACAGGGGACACAGGAAGGACCAAGCCCCGGAGGAAGGGGAGGGAGGGACCGGGGAAGACTAGAGACAAGGACACGGGAAGCCATGCCTCGGAGACGAGGCAAGGAGGGGTGACCAAGACGGTGGTGCCAGAGGAGAGTCTCGTGAGACAGGAGGCGACACGAGCAGGGGCCAGACTCAGGACCAGACCCGGACGCTGCAACAAACACCTGACCCGACGCAGCTACCTGACCAAACGCAGTGACTGGAGGAGACGCAGTGGTCAGTGTGTACAGGCTCGACCCCGGCCGACGTGTAAACGTGGCCAGGTGTCGGCCTGTCCGAGCGTCCGTGCAGTGGGTCACCCGCTGACTCGCAGGAGTGAACTGGTGAACCCCCGTATCCTGCAGGTCAGCACCACTCACAAAGTTTGTAGAGAACGAGGGGAGGTAAAGACCAGACAAGGTGCCAGAGGGGGCAGCCGGACACGAGAGGACAGTGGAGAAGTGAGAGAGGATAGGACCCCCAGAGGGGTTTGCCAGGGAGAGTGCAACTGGCCGACCAAGCGGCGTGAGTGTGGTGCGGTCTCGAAAGAAGGAGCGAGAAGCCCCTGAGTCAAGTGTGAAGGTGAGGGAGGCCGAAGCCGACGTGGTACCTAAGAGCGCAAACTCACCAGCACCTGAGGGCGCGGACGCACTGGCACCTAGAGCAGCAGTACCAATGCCCGGGTCGGGCGGGAAACACCGGTAACAGCCACCCTCATCACTAATAGTCACAGCATACATGGCAGCAAGGATAGCATCAAAGTCAAGATCAAAGATAGCTATGCCTGCCCTAGACAGCTCTCCCCAGCGGGGGATCTCACTAGCCTCCGGGAACTGCTGACGCCAAGCGTCCGTCAAGCGGCCAAAGCAGCGCTGGGTGGGGTGAGCACCCCCACACTGCTCACCCGCGTGGTCGCCGGAGCGAAGGACGTAGGTGCACGGGCCAAAACCCCCACCACGCTGACGCTGCGTGTACCACTCACGGAGCTGCTGAGGAGGGGGGATGTCCCGAGAACGCTGCTGCTGCTGCTGCTGCTGGCGCTGACCACTCCCGGAGCCGCTCCGCTGAGAAGAACCACCCCGACCAGCTCCACATCCTCCACCACCGCCGCCTCCACCTCCGCCGCCACCGCCGCCTCCGCTCCCACCGCTACCGCCACCGCCGCCTCCGCCTCCGCCGCTGCCACTGCCACCTCCACCCCCGCCACCACTCCCACCGCCACCCCCACTCCCCCCGCCGCCCCCACCGCCACCTCCACCACCCCCGCTAGCCCCACCCGCGCCCTTGCCCCCCTTGACCTTGCCAGAGCGGCGTCTCCCGCTAGGGGCAGACGCCGCACCGACCGACTCAAGACCAACGAGGTCGGCCGCAGCAGCAGAGGCGACAGAGGGCAACAGGGGGGAAGGGGAACACCCCTCAAAGATGGGGGTGCGAGGGTCACCACGAGAGGCTCCTACAGCGACTATGCTCTTCTCCGCCGCTAGGAGGGCCTTCTCTAGGAGGTCAACAGTGAGAGTGGTGGGACAGACTGAGAGGAAGTGGTCCCTGACTACACGAAGGGAGTTAGGGAGGCGGGTGACTATATAATAGAGAGTGATGTACATGGGGGGGGGGGTTCTTGGCGCAGAACTCAGCAGGAAGCGCGGCGCGGTAGCGAGTGTCACTAGTGCGGAGGTGCGTAATGAGGTCAGCGACTGTGGGAAAGGCAGCAAGGTCAGGAAAGAGGTACGGTAGCATGAGGCGGCTCAGTGCAGCAGTGGCAGGGGAGGAGTAGCGTGCAACGACAGCGTCGTACAAGGTCTGAGCACTCTTGTACTGGCTAAAGTGCGCGCGCTCAGTGGTAGGCAGGTGGCGACGCACAGCGAGACGTGCAGCAGCATCGCGAGTGGCCCACTGGGAGCGACCAGTGGCGTCGGCATCGGCAGCAGGGGCAGGGGAAGCACTAGAGGTGAGGTCAAAGAGGGAAAGACCGTCTGCCCTATCGCACTGTAGGAAAAGCTGCAGGTCATCCACCCAAACCTCAAAGTCAATGGCTCGACCCTCAGCGTCAAAAGCGAGAACACTGGGGGTAGCCATGACAACAGTGGACTAGCAGTACCAACTGTAGGACAGGGGCAGTGCAGTGACAGAAGCGCTGCTCTCACCAGGCAGGGCGGGTCGGGCAGCTCAGCGGTACAGCAGCACGGCAACACGGGTGCTCGGACGGCACTGCAGCAATTGCGGCTCCGTGGCACCAGCGGCTCGGCTCCTCAGGCGGCTCGGGCGGCTCAGGCGGCTCGGGTGGCTCGGGCGGCTCGGGCGGTTCGGGCGGCTCGGGCTGGTCGGGCGGCTCGGGCGGCTCAGGTGAGTCGGGCGGCTCGGGCGGCTCGGGCAGCTTGGGCAGGTCGGGCGGCTCGAGAGGCTCGGGCGGTTCGGGCGGCTCGGGCGGCGCGGGCGGTGTAGGGCGGCAGGGCCGCTGGTGCAAGGGGCGGCTGGGCCGCTGAGAAGGGCGGCGAGGCCGCTGCGGAAGGGCGGCGGGGCCGCTGAGTAGGGCGGCGGGGCCCCTGAGCAGGGCGGCGGGGCCGCTGAGGAGAAGGGCGGCGAGGCCGCTGAGTAGGGCGGCGGGGCCGCTGAGGAGAAGGACGGCGGGGCCGCTGAGGAGAAGGGCGGCAGGGCCGCTGAGTAGGGCGGCGGGGCCGCTGAGGAGAAGGGCGGCGGGGCCGCTGAGTAGAAGGGCGGCGGGGCCGCTGAGTAGGGCGGCGGGGCCGCTGAGGAGAAGGGCAGCGGGGCCGCTGAGTAGGGCGGCGGGGCCGCTGAGTAGGGCGGCGGGGCCGCTGAGTAGGGCGGCGGAGCCGCTGAGGAGAAGGGCGGCGGGGCCGTTGAGTAGGGCGGCGGGGCCGCTGAGTAGGGCGGCGGGGCCGCTGAGGAGAAGGGCGGCGGGGCCGCTGAGTAGGGCGGCGGGGCCGCTGAGCAGGGCGGCGGGGCCGCTGAGGAGAAGGGCGGCGGGGCCGCTGAGTAGGGGCGGGGCCGCAGCAACGGGCGGCGAGGCCGCGGAGACGGGCGGCGGGGCCGCGATGCGGGGCGACAGGGCCGCTGTGACGGGCGGCGGGGCCGCACTAAAGGGCGGCGGGGCCGAAACGAAGGGCGGCGGGGCCGCTAGGGCGTAGGGGGCCGCTAGGGCGGCTCGGCGAGGTGAGAGCCCGGAGCGCGACTCGGGCGGAGCGCGCTTCGGGCAGGAGAGGAAAAAAAAAAAAATTGAAACTCGATGTGGTGGGCCCTAGGCACAGTTCCCAAGGGGGAACCTGCTCGATACCATGAGGAAAGTAGAACGAGAATGAATGACTAAGGAATGGAAGTGATACAAATATGCAACCCTAGAAATGTGTACCCCATATGTGCTACCCCACTATAGCCTACACAATATTATAATTTGACATCGCCTTCACGCTCTCTCTCCCATCGCCTTCGCGCAATCTCCCCTCCCATCCCGTCCACTTCATTTCCTATCGCTCACGTCCTCCCCTCCCATCCCGTCGTTTGCTTCTTTTCCCCTCCCATCCCGTCGTTCGCTTCCTTTCCCCTCCCATCCCGTCGTTCGCTTCCTTTCCCCTCCCATCCCATCGTTCGCTTCCTTTCCCCTCCCATCCCGTCGTTCGCCTCCTTTCCCCTCCCATCCCGTCGTTCGCTTCCTTTCCCCTCCCATTCCGTCGTTCGCTTCCTTTCCCCTCCCATCCCGTCGTTCGCCTCCTCTCCCCTCCCATCCCGTCATTCGCCTCCTCTCCTCTCCCATCCCGTCGTTCGCTTCCTTCCCCTCCCATCCCGTCGTTCGCTTCCTTTCCCCTCCCATCCCGTCGTTCGCCTCCTCTCTCCCTCCCTTCCGTAGTTCTTGACGGTCTCCCCTCCCATCCCGTTGTTCCCCTCTCTCTCTCCCTATTTTTTTACCTCTCTCAACCTCAAGCCCAAGGAACCCTTTTTCTTGCAGCTCTTCCATTCGTCGGCCAACATTCACTCCCAGATCGTGCATATGTGTGTGCGCTGAGTTGTGCCTGTGCTGTTGATTGTTGTGAGTTTTGGTGAAGTTACGATGACTGCTCGAGTAAGTACAGGCCTTGCAACCTTGCGCCAAATTCGCACATGTATGTGTGTGTGTTTCGCCGCTAATCAGAAATGTTAACAGGTTCCAAATGTTCCCCGTTCATATCGAGACTTGTCTGGAGTGAAAAAATAAAAACGTACAGCACTTCCAACTTTCCGAGACGTCCCAAAAAAACTTTTGTTTTCAAGTGGACCCAACTAGAAGGGGGGGGTCACTATTTTAGCTGTTGGCTTTAAACCATCCATAAACCATCCCAAATACAAGATAACCCAAGCATGTTTTCTAGTGTACGAGATCAGACATATATGTCTACTATCCAGGTGATGACGGTAGTACAAGTATCATCCAGCGGAAAATTGGAGTGTGCAAAGAACACAGCACAGCAGCAAAGCAAAGCTGTCCAGTCTTAGAATTGGATTAGGTCAGTCACTGAGAGCACAATATCCACAATCAATGGTCAAATGGAAAAAACAGCAACCGAAACAAAAAGCATACGGTACAGGTATGGTCAGACAACTGCATACTGGTTACCAGCGTACCTCACAAGACCATAGGGCGGGAGCTCGCCGCATTCATCTGTGGTGCAGCACACCAGAGGCCAGCCCATATAATCCTTTCCCCATTCCATGTGATTTGCACCGTGTGCCCTTTCTCCTTCACATCATACCCCACCTCGACCCCATTCCCGCTGAAACCACCAGCACCACCGATTCCTCTTCTCTTGCCTCCCACCCGAAACGGCGCCAGATCCAAAATCTTGTCCACAAGGTTCGGCGAAACGGCTCGGGGAAAAAATCCGAGCCTCTCCAACCGGGCCTGCCACTGCTCTACACGTTCGGGCCGGACCATGCGGTCAAGGCCCTCACAAGCAATAACATTGACTATGTCGCGGGCAAGGTAGGAGGACTCAAAGAGGGCACGGCGCGGCGAGGAGCGCGGCAGGCCCGAAGCGTCAACGCAGGAGAGGAGGTTGGTGAAGTACATAGCTGCTTCGCGGAAGCGCGAGAGGAAGAAGGGCCCGTTGAAATTGGCGTCAATGTCAACCAGGGCAAAGGCTGCCGGGCGCAGGGCATGCACAGCCTGGACAAAGGGATGGCGGTGGATCAGGGAGGTGGATTCAGGAGGGGGGTTAGGGGCAGGGGGGAGAGGATGGGGAGGATGGGACGCGGTTAAGACGAGGAGGGGAGAGTGGTGGCACAAGGAGGAATATATTACCAAGCAAACAACGAAAAACAGGACGTTAAAGGAAGTCCCACCCAACGTGTTCCCACCACTCTAAGCACCCTCCTTTACCCATCCCAACTCCAACACAAGCCCCAGCAAGCCTCACCCTTCCCCACCCATCCCCCATCCCCTTCACCCCCCTTCACCCCTCCTCATCGCACACTCACTCTGAGCACCATGTCGCGCTGATTCGCACGCACCACGGACACATCAGGCAGAAACTGCATGTGCATGGCACACGTGACCACTACCACCTCCCCAGGCTCCCCTCCCCGCTGCACCATCCCCGGGCGCAGCGTCTCCATCCTTACGCCCGGCCGCCGGAACTCGAAATTCAGCCCCAGCGCAGCAGCCGTCGCCTCAAACTTAAGCCAGAAATCCAGCAGCGCTGTTTTCATGGCGATCTTCCCGGGGCTAGTAGGCCCGTCGATAGCTGTGAGGGTGATGCGGGGGGGCGGGCCGTTGGGGAGGTCGAGGAGCGAGTGGAGCAGGCCCATCCAGTTGTCTCCTGGGAACATGCCGAAGGCGACGATGTGCAGATGGGTGCAGATGGGTTCGGTGGCGAGGGCATGGAGTATTGCCTCGTGGATTACGGTCCGGCACGTGTGCACAAAGGGGACTGTTCTGCACAGCAGCAGCACCGCTTGAGAGAGCTCCTGGCAGGGTGAGCACAGGAGGATGGGAGGGCAGGAAGAGAAGAAGGGGAGCGGCACAGAAGGAAGGACAATAGCAGCCGAGAAATGGGAGAGCAGAGTCAAAATGGGTACAGGAGAGGCGGCAGGGGGGAAAAGAGGGGAGAAGCACAGAAAGGTGAAGGGAGGAAAAAACAAGGGAGATAAAATGGAGAATGGGCACTGACAGGGGCAGGGGAAAGCAGGAAAAGGACAGAAAATCCAGACGACAATCAGGGCCAGTGATCGTATCAAATCCCAACCAGTCCCACCCATGCACTACCATGCCCCAGGTACCAATCCCCTCACAGCTCCCTATCCCTGCTGCTCCTTCCCTCCCGAACCAGCCCCTCCACATCCAACCCGTGAACACCATTATCATCAACAGCAGCAGCAGCAGCAGCAGCAGCAGCAGCAGCAGCAGCAGCAGCAGAAGCAGCAGCAGCAGCAGCAGCAGCAGCAGCAGCAGCAGCAGCAGCAGCAGCAGCAGCAGCAGCAGCAGCAGCAGCAGCAGCAGCAGCAGCAGCAGCAGCAGCAGCAGCAGCAGCAGCAGCAGCAGCAGCAGCAGCAGCAGCAGCAGCAGCAGCAGCAGCAGCAGCAGCAGCAGCAGCAGCAGCAGCAGCAGCAGCAGCAGCAGCAGCAGCAGCAGCAGCAGCAGCAGCAGCAGCGGCGGCGGCAGCGGCGGCAGCGGCGGCGGTGGCGGCTGCAGCGGCAGCAGGTAGCGGCAGGCAGTACCTGAATGGGGACGTCGAGGGGTCGCCTGTAAATCTCCAGTCCGCGGCCCTCCTGCCGTGCAGAGAGCGCCTCCAGGAAGTAGTGCACCGTGCGCTGCAGTGGGTCGCCCATCGGGTCAGCTTTCTTTGTCAGCTTGCGATTCAGAAACCGAATCTTGGCCTGCGCGCGTAGGGTACATATACAAAAGCGGGTGGACGGAAACCGGGGGAGTGAGGGGGCGAGGAGGGGAGGGGTGGAAGGGGAGAATGTGGGAAAAGGGGGCAAAGAGCACAAGAAGCTAGATGGTGAGTTCAACGAGGAAGAAGCACTTTCACTTCTCCCCCCTTTTCCCTCCCAGATCGCATGATATGGTATGGATGAAATGCGTGGCATGGCAAGGCATGGCATGATGGTATGGTACGGAATGGTACTCACGCACACACGCACGCACGCACGCACACACGCACGCACGCACGCACACACACATCTACCCATGCAGCTTCCACTCACCAGGTCATCAGTAGCATACGCCTCAGCGAGCGCGGTGAGCTGGTCTACAGTGCGCAGCCGTGCAGTGGACGACATCAGCGCCAGGCTCTTTTTAAAACATTCCAAAAAGGCATGCAGCGCAGCTCCCCACCACTCACCAGGTCATCAGTAGCGTATGCCTCAGCAAGTGCAGTGAGCTGGTCCACAGTGCGCAGCCGTGCAGTGGACGACACGGGCGCCAGGCTCGGCTCATGCTGCCACACCCCCGCCGCCTCCCTCACCACCGCCTCACCCGCCCGCGACTCCAACGGACACCCAATGTAGATGGGTTCCGGATAAATGGCCCTCTGGATGGCTCCTGCGGGTATGGCCATGGGCATCGAGGTGGCGAGGGAGAAGCGCGGGGTGGAGGAGGCTGAGATGGTGGCAGAGATGGCAGCAGGGAGCGAGGGACGAATGCGGGGAGGCGAGGCGGAGGCGGAGGCGGAGGGGGAGGCGGCGGAGGCGGTGGGGGAGGTGAGGGCGGAGGGGAAGGTGAGGGCAGTGGGAGAGTTGGCATGAGAAGGGCTGGAGGTGCGGGCGCCAGCAGCAAGGCGGAGGAAGAGGTCATTCTTGGACAGGCCACGGTGGGCCGCAGAGGGGAGTAGCGCCAGCGCTGAGGACACGGGAGCAGCTGCTTCGTCGGGTACTACCGCTGGGGGTGTGTCAGAACCGGTGTTGGTGGTAACCGCGTGTGTGGCGTGGCTCATGCTGCTGAAGTGCCTCCGTGCAGGCAGGGCGAGGGCACGGGATGAATTGCCAGCCGCTGCCGCCTTCCCTCTAATCCCAGATACCAGGCTGTCGCTGCCGCTGCTGCGGTTGCCGTTGCTGTCGCAGTCGCTGTCACTGCCGCGGTTAAAAAGCATGCCAAGGACGTCCTTCTCATTGCTCCTCTTCACAACAGCCCCAGCGTGCCCACTACTATATGCATCAGCCACCGCGTCCGCCTCTTCCTCCTCCTCCTCCTGCTCCTCTTCCTCTTCCTCTTCCTCATCCTCCTCCTCCTCACCCAATCTCCCAGACCCACGCCAATGTCCACCCAAAGACAGGGCTCGCTTCCCCGTCTCTGTCAATGCGACCGGCTCTAACTCACCAGCACCACCATCCACACAACCCGCGTTCCACGTTCCTCCCTTGCCAACACTCCTGCCAGCCCCACTAATCACACCCCTAGCTGCCCCCTTCCTCGTGAGGTGAGTGCCTGCTGCACCTGCCCCTGCCCCTGCCCCTGCCCCTTCCCCTACCCCTGCGCCTCTCCCAGTCACCGTTTCTCCGCCCCGCTCCCCGCCCACAGACCCCAAGCGGAACCCCCCTGCTGCTGCGCGCTGCAGCGCGCCGGAGCTCCACCCGTCATCCGCGTTAAGAGCAGCAGACGCGGTAGCAGCAGGTGCCGCCGCGGGGGAGCCAGCCGCAGAAACAGTCCCAGAGCTGCTGATTCGACTCAAACCCTCGCGTCGCACGCGGTCCCAGAGAGACAGCGCCGACGTTGCACCGCCCATGACAACCCCAACCCCACCAGCACCAGCAGCAGCAGCAGCAGCAGCGGCAGCTCGAGGAATATCACCGTCACCACCAGCACTTGAGCCACCGTCGACAAGCGAGTCCGCAGCAGCAATCCGGTCAATCACAGCCGCCAATCGCTGAGACAGATCTCTAGGTCGACGGCCAGGATTGGCAGCGGAGGAAGTCACTACAAGAACTTGCTGTCGCTTCTTGGGAGGGCTAGCCCGACCCCCCACACTAACCGCACTGACTTTTGGTGAAAAGGAACCAGCAGGTGCTCTGACCCTTGATCCAGCTACCACTGCCCCCCGCACTCCCGCTCCCGCCCCAGCCCCCGCTCTGCTGCCCGCCCCTGCGGCAGAAATCAGCGCGGATTGAGACCTCGCGGTGCATTTATCCCCGCGCGCACCAGGAGCACAGCGCCCGCATGGGCACGCGGAGCTGTGATACTCCTTGCGCGCGCGGCTGCTGTGCGCGAGGGCCGTGGGCGCAGAGGTCCATCGGGGGAAGGCGGGCTCGCCCGCAGGAGGTGAGGGTGAGGCAGCGTGCGCGTGAGAAAACTGCAGCAGAGGTTGCTGAACCCGCCATTGCGGCTGTTGTTGCGGCCACTGCTGCTGCTGCGTCTGCGGCTGCTGCTGCTTATCTCCCTGGCTATGGTACGAGTACTGCTCTTGCAGATTCTCCTGTCCGTGCAGCTGCTGCTCCGCGCCTTCCCCGTCCTCCGCTCCCGCCACCGTCGCTTGCACCATCGCCTCGCCGTCGCTCCCAGAGAAGCACGCGTGGGGGCTGCTGCCGTTCAGACAACTGCCGTTCAGGCTGCCTCCCCGCCAACCCACGGACGCCGACTCATGGCTCTGCTGCTGCGGTTCCTGATGTTCCTGATGCTGCTGATGCTGCTGATGCTGCTGATGCTGCAGCTGCAACACATCTACTCCACCACCCAATGTCCCTTCATTCGCAACTCCTCCCCGATCTGCTCCGCCCCCTTCCCCAACATCCGCCTCCGCCTGACCCCCGCCCACGGGGAAAATCCCGCCAACACCGCCTTGCGCCAACGAGTCTAGATTCGCGCTTTCCGTGTACGCTTCCTCATCCCCCGCTATCACGCCACCTTGTATTCCCACGACTCCGCCTTCTGCGCCGCCCTGGGCTCCTCCGCATTGAACCGCGGAAGCCGCAACGCCTTCCCCATCATTACTCTCCGCGCCGCCATCCGCGCACCCTTTTCCGAGCGGCTGCTCGTCGGCAAGCCCAAGGTCCGCCGCGAGCAGCGCCATCCAGCCGTCCTGCTGCTGGGCCGGCAGCGACGACGTCGCGTTGGGCGGCAATAACGGCATCGCCGAGTAAAGCGTCGCTGGCAGCATCGCCGGCGTCGCTTCTGGTCGACCGTCTTGGGGGTAACCAGCGTGCTGCGACGAATTCGTTGCACCGTGAGGCTCGCGAAGCTGCTCGCAGTAGCCTGCGACGCGAAGAAGCCCACCGTCAGCATCACCTTCAGGTTCACTGTGAAGCTTTTGAGACGATGGCGATCCGTCTGTTACATCGCTCGGTTCGCCGGCTGCTTGCCCCGGCAGGTCACACAGGTCCGTAAACGTCTCGAGCCCGTGAAACGCGTCGTCTAGCAAACCAAGGCCGTAATCCCCGTCAGCGAACATGTGAGTGTCGGGCCCGACGGGAAATGATTCGAACGACGCGTTCACTCCCGCGGCCTCCATGAGCGACGGAGCCGCGCCGGGAGCGAAGGAAGGGGGCTGTGGCTCGATGGAAGTTGGATGGGGATCGAGGTGCTGAGAGACAGATTCTCGAGGTGCGACCTGCGGAGCGACGGAATCCCGGTGGTCTTGAAAATCGTGTGGTGGGTACGCGCATTTGGTACCTGTGGCGAGGGCGGCGATGGCGGAAGACTGAACGGGAGCCTGCGAGGGGAGTGAGCTGGGAGTAGGGTGTACGAGGGGTGTGGAATAAGGTGGAAACATGATACGACGTTACCTGAGTTAGGGGATAGGAGGGGACCTTGAGATAGGTGAATGGCGACTACAAAGGAATGTATGGACAGAAAGCGAGGAAAGGGTGTCGGAGGAAAAGGCTTGACGAAAAAGCTGCGCATGCAACAGCGAACCGTGATACTCTTGTTTAAGATTCACGCAAAAAAACGAGCCCTAAAAAATAACGAGCCCTCACCAAACCAAACATCTCCGCAAGGACGCATAACGATTGCAACACTTGCAGCCAAACTGAAATCACACGATACTATGCAGTCATACGTGTTGACGTACTTCCGACAGGAGCGCGAAAGACCCCCGGAGGCGAGAGGCGTATTGTAGAAGAGATATAATGGCGACGGACTCTCTGGAGCCATCATTGCCGACAGCTAACAGCAGAAGCACTGAGTAGCGTTTGTAGAAAACACACCACACCAACGAGTCCTTGGTCAATCAAGCTCCTAGATACTTTCTCTAAAAAAAAAGCATCCCCAGTTAGTGGCACCTTCCTAATTAGCAGCACCAGAAGGCACTACACTTTCCCCCAATCAATGTGGTTGATAAGTGGTGCCACGTTTTAGGTGGGCATGAGGGTGGTGTGGTGAGACAACTCCTTGATGGGGTTGTTTATGGCTAACAGTGGCAGCGTGGCAGACACAGAAGCACGGAGTGGCGGACACAGAAGCACGGAGTGGCGGACACAGAAGCACGGAGTGGCGGACACAGAAGCACGGAGTGGCGGAGACATACAGTACACTATGAGAGGCGAAGGCGGAGAGATTCCGGTACAATTGATGCCCAACCAGTGCACGCGGGTTTGCCTTGCGCTGGATGGAAACGCTGCACCCGAGGTTGTTTCCCCAGCATGTTGCTCCCACGTTATAAGCGCGTCGCGTGGTTATCAACCAATAGTAACGAACAGACCGAGGTCAAGCAGAAGAGACTGAAGTCAAATAAGGTAACAGATCTTGTTTATAACCTGCGAATCCTTTTTAGCTAGCTGCGAAATGACGAAACTAATGCGAAATTCTCGTTACAGCTTATATACCCCCTTCACAAGGCAACCGGGAGGGGCTCAAACAGGCATCAATTGTACGGGGGGGAGCAAGTCACGGAACAGACAACCAACCAGCCGACCAGCGCAACGGGAATGCGCAACAAGGCAGACACGACAACCCTATTGGGGTAGTGCGCAGCTCAGAAATTTGCGGAAGCTGAGTGTTCCGCCTGTGGACTTGTTTCCGCCTAGGCACTGGATTGCGGCGGAGTTCGGATCAGAGATTGTCCACCGCTTTTGGCAAAAACAGTAGTGTGCAGTAAACGATCCAGTGACCGTTAGGACGTCGGCCCAATCGACTTTGATCGGCTCTGATCAGATCGGTTTGGATCGGATCGGATTGCTTGTGATCGTTTTTCTCGCGCCGCCCGATCAGAGATGATTTTCCTCGAATGTTTCTTGCTCTTGCATGAAAACTGTCGGCCCATTACCTGGTAGTTGCATCCCAACTTTGGCGATGCGGACGAATCTCAGTATCGTGGTAATGTCGCCAACATCATGTCCCAACACTCAGTTCTCGCCGATCTGTGTGTGTTCGCAAGGATTTTCGAGACTTCATGGCGAGTTGTGTTACATTTCGTGTAAATCGCCCAGGTCGCCGATCACATGCAATCAAGTGATTGGGGCTGATTGTGTCTGATCGGGTCTGATCGGGCTGTTTGAGGCGGTTGATTGAGTTGGCGCGATCAGCTGATCGCGATCAGCTGATCGCCCCTGATTGCCTGAAATCTGCTTCCCGCCCTCCTCGAAGTTCTTCATCGCCTCTGATCGCGCCGATCAGAGTCGATTGGGCCCACGTCCTTACACTTGTTCGTCAGGTACGTATCCTTACTAAACCGCTCTGTATATGCATTTATCTTTTTTAAACATATCAAACCGGTCTAAGTTTCATTCCATTACTTTCCTAACCAGGTTTTACTTTCTGCCCGCTCCAGTGTTGGTGGTTGGTCCTTCCAGCCAAGGCATCAACCACCATGAACCAACCGCCCCATCAACTGACCAATCACAGTCAAACTGACAGCACAAATGCTGTGCGCGCCAATGCATTCCGTAATTTCTGGCGGATAACGTGGTGCGTGAAACAAACGCAACCATATCACTGGCTGGGCTCGGATCTGATTTGAGAATGCGACAAGCCTACTGGGGAAAGCGCATCCCGCCGCCAGCCAGTCATGCGGATGATGCTTACGTCATGTACGGGTGGTTGCCAGTGAAGGTCTCAACTGCTCGAATGTTCTAGGAAGCTGATTTAAGACTGAACGAATGTTCCTGAAGCTGCTATGGAAGCTGCGTCCTGCATTCGTGGTTGCATTCAAACAAGCAATCTCCGCGATTGGGCGTTGGAGTTTGCTGCTAAATGGGAGGATATACGGTTAGTGGGAAAAAATGGATTGGGCTTGGTAATAGTTTTGAAAGAGAATTGTGTTCATTATTCAATAAAACAAAAGTGACAACAACTATTGCCTGAATAATGGAGCATGGCATGGCATAGATACAGAGAAGGGCTAGCTAGGTGGGGTCCGTGGAATCGCGAAGGTTGGGTGCTGGTTGGGGGTTGGTAAACTAGAAGGCGACATGGAGGACGTTCGGGAGGCAAGGTCGTCATACCGAGCCCAGTCTTCAAAACGACGGAGTTGATCCAGCAAGGTAAGAATCTCCCTCAGGGCGCATGTGATGTTGAAATCTGTATAAGTTCGCATGTAGGCTCTAAGTTTGATTTTGATTTTAGGTCGAAACAACATTATTACCATATCGATGCCCATACTGTAACCTTGTTTTTCAAATCAGTCACAATAACACGCCGAAGTTAGAATGTACAAGTTCGGCCTTCAAGCTGGCGGCCCAAACTTTTCATGCTTTTAAAGCCAGCAGGCAAAATAGTGACCCCCCCCCTTCTAGTTGGGTCCAACTTGAATCAGGTGGTAAGCACAAGTTAAAAATATATCGAGCGGGCACAGCAACCGAGCAGGGCTGGTGTACCCAAACGACTATGCAGAAAATACAACCAATGAAGAGCATCGCCGCAATGTGCAGAGACACAAACGGGCCCAAAAGGTTTCGCACAGTAGGGTTGTTGGAAACAATCGGTCCTGAGCGCCTCTGTCGTGTCGAAACACTAAGGCACAAGCGAAGCGAAGCATACCGAAGCACCGGCGAGTCAACCCTCGGAGGTTGAAGTAACCGCTGGAGGTTACTCGTCTGAAAATGAACGAGAATGAATCCACGATGAAAGAGTTGGGTACAAGTACTAACCCTAATTGGGTTGTACCCCATATAGGCTACCCCACTACAGCCTACACAAAAGCATAAGCTATAATGTTCTGACACACCCCCATAGGCAAAGTAGGGGAGTACAAGGGGTCACAAGACCAGTCAAGCAAAGCAAAGCAAAGCAAGCTCAGGGTGGATCACAAAGTCACCACACATTCCGAGCACAAGGACAAGGCCACAAGGCCAGTTCACATGCAGGAGTACATATACATATAAAAGGCTAGACAAGCAAGAGCAGGTGTATATATATATGTAACAGTACAAGCAAGGTCAAGAGGTGAGCAAGTGAGGCAAGGCAGGCACAAGACCCAGCTGAGTACAGAAGCGCTGATGATCACAAGGCGCAAGCGCCTTGGTGAAGATATCAGCAGTGTTGGCCTCAGAGGCCACGTACTCAAGACGCAGCTGACCACGTTGCTGCAGCTCAAGAGCAAGGAAGTAGCGGAGAGCAATGTGCTTCGTTCTGTGCTCCAGTCTCTGCTCTCGACACAAGGCCAGCATGGCCTTGTTGTCTACGTACAGCACTGGAGGAGAACGAGGCGGCTCTCCGAGGTCACTCAGCAGGTAGGTGAGCCAGCGAAGCTCCTGAGCAGCCATGGCCCCGGCGTAGATCTCAGCCTCACAACTGGAGCCGAGAACAGAAGACGAGCGGGTAGCCCGCCACGAAACAGAGCCGGAACCAAGGCTGAAGGTGTAACCCTGTGACGACCGCTGCGTAGCCTGGTCGTCAGCCCAAGAAGCGTCTGCGTGCCCAGTGAGGACCACTGGACTCTGCCCTCCAAGCACAAGCCCCATGCCTGACGTACTGCACAAGTAGCGCAACACCCTCTTCGCTGCAGCCATGTGCTCCGGTCTGTGTCTCCCAGGAGCAACATAGCGTGCGAGAATGCTAAGAGGGTATGCGAGGTCAGGTCGAGTGCAGGTCATCAGGTACATGAGGCAGCCAACAAGCTCTGGGTACGGGCCACTCGACTCTACGGACTCATCCGAAGGCAGAGCTGAGAGCGAGTGGCGAGTAGGCAGAGGAGTGGCCTGAGGCGAGGAGTACGTGAAGCCGAAGCGCTGAAGGACCTGCTGCACCATGTGTGACTGAGTCAGGGTAATGGTGCGGCGTGCTCTGTCCCGGGTGATCTGCAAGCCAAGGTAGCTGCGCAGTTCACCCAGGTCTGTGCACGTGTGTCTCTTCTGCAGCTCGGACTTCACGTGGACGAGTCCAGCAGTGTCAGCAGTGGCAAAGACCAAGTCGTCGACGTACACGAGGATGTAGAATAGCGGCAAAGAAGTGTTGGTGCGCAGAAACGACGACGGGTCGGCAGTAGAAGGAGCAAACCCAAGAGCCGCAAGTGTAGTCCTCAGTGTGTCGTGCCACTAACGCGGTGCCTGGCGGAGACCGTAGACTGGCCGCCGGAGGCTCCACTGGGTGCCAGGAGGAAAAGACCCAGTGAAGCCAGGTGGGCGGCGCAGCCAGATCTCCTCGTGCAGGCTGCCCCGTAGGAAAGTTGTGCTGAAGTCAAGAGAGTGAAGCTCGTAGTCACGGTGAGCACCTATGTGCAGCAGTACCTGAAGAGTGGTCATCTTCGGGGTGGGAGAGAAGGTCTGAAAGTAGTCAACCCCCTGCCGCTGACTGAAGCCACGAGCCACGTAACGCGCCTTGAAGACAGGCGGAGAACCCGGCGGCCGCTTCACCCTGAAAATCCACATGCCACTGACGATATTCGCCCCAGGTGGGGGAACCTCGTCAACGTAGGTGCCTGTGGACTTCCAGGAAGCCATCTCTGCGTCCATAGCTACCTGCCACTGAGAGGAGTAGGGACCCTCTATCGCCTCCGCGTAAGAGCGCGGAGTCGGGATGTCAAGTGCATCCGGGTCTCCCCCAGGGGTAAGCAGTACGGAAAGGAGATGAGGTGAAGCAGCAGCCAGACACTGCAACTCCTCCTGCCTGTCCTCAAAGACGTCCGTGCCAAGGGCACACTCACCCCCGACGAACGGAGGACAGACAGTCTTAGACTCAGCAACAAGACTGGCGGTGTAGTCTAGGCGACAGCGAGCAGCAAAGTCGACGAGCTCAGCAACTAGGGTAGACGCAGCAGTGGACTCAAAGGAAGGGTCAGTGACAACAGTAGCAAGGAGACGCGTGACAGTAGGACTGGCGGCACGAAGAGAGTCCGACTCCGGGTCGGCAAGAGCATGAAGAGAAGACTCAAGAGGAGAAGGTAAAGAGGCACGCAAAGGAGCAGTGGACGGACGCAGAGACATCCGGTGCGTGCCAGGGACAGGAGGAGGACGCTGACGCGAACCGCGACCACTAGTGCGAGCAGCACGTACAGGCGACGCAGGGCAAGACGCAAGCTTACGACGCTCAGCAAGACCTCTAGTAGGACCAGTCTAGGGAGACGGAGCAGGCAGTGGGGAGGCCGGCTGTAACTGTAACTGTGACGGGACATGCTGTGGACACTCGAAGCGAGGAGGAGGACCAGTAGAAGGCGGGAGACCAAGAACCAGCTAAAGGAGCGGAACGAAGTACGGCCGAGGCCGCGCGGCGACTCCAGACACAGCAGGGACAGCACTAGTACCCCCAGCGGCAACACCAGCACCAGCAGCACCTCCAGCTCCAGTACCTCCAGCAGCACCAGTAGCACCCCCAGCAAGACCGCCTCCAGGACCGACAGCAGTAGCCTCCGCGCCAACACCCGCAGCAGCTCCATCTCCAGAAGTACTCGCAGGCCCAACAGCTCCAGTACTCCCAGTACGAGCACCTCCGGGACCCGCGGCACCAGCACCCTCAGCAGCACCAGAACCTCCAGTACACGCAGCACCTCCAACTCCAGCAGCTCGCCTCCAGCGCCGGGCAAACCACTCACGCAGCTCTTGTGGAGAGAGTGGCTCCCGGCGAGACGAGGCACCCGGAGAACCGCCAGGCTAAGCACCCCCAGAGTCAGCACCCCCAGGCTCAGCACTACCAGGCTCCGCACCCCCAGGCTCAGCACCCCCAGGCTAAGTACCCCCAGCGGCAGCACCAGTACCAGCAGCACCTCCAGCTCCAGTACCTCCAGCAGCACCAGTAGCACCCCCAGCAGGACCGCCTCCAGGACCGACAATAGTAGCCTCCGCGCCAACACCCGCAGCAGCTCCAACTCCAGAAGTACCCGCAGGCCCAGCAGCTCCACTACTCCCAGTACGAGCACCTTAGGGACCCGCGGCACCAGCACCCTCAACAGCAGCAGAACCTCCAGTACCCGCAGCACCTCCAGCTCCAGCAGCTCGCCTCCAGCGCAGGGCAAACCACTCACGCAGCTCCTGTGGAGAGAGTGGCTCCCGGCGAGACGAGGCACCCGGAGAACCGCCAGGCACAGCACCGCCAGACGCCACACGAGCAGGCCCAGCTCCCTCAGGCTCAGCACCTCCAGTCGTAGCACCCCCAGGCTCAGCACCCTCAGCAGCACCAGAGTCACCAGCGACCTCGACAGGCTCAACAGCGTCTACCTGGGACACACCTGAAGGGGCAGGACCCTGAGGGGGGAGGGGGTCTACCGGGGGGGGACCTAGCACAAGGAAGAGCGGTGGCGGGGGGAGGGACTGAGTGCGGTAGGGGAAGAGACAGTAGTAGGGGACCGACTCGTCGAACGTGACGTCCTGGGAGGACAGAATACGGCGAGAGGTGGGGTGGTAGAACTGCCACCCTGGCGCGTCAGGGGGGAAACCCAGGAAGACGCAGGGAGCAGCACGAGGGGACAGCTTGTCCGAAGACAAGTCGCGGACAAACGCCCGAGATCCCTTGACACGGAACGCAGACGCATCGCCAACCTTCCCCGTCCACAGCAAAGCTGGGGAGGTCTCCGGCATGGAGACCCTGGGCTGAAGGTTGATCTGATGCGCCGCGTACCGGACCGCAAACGGCCACAGAAAATGGGGGGCAGCCGCATGTATCATGGACGTACGAGCGACGTCCATGACCATGCCAATACGGCGCTCAGCAATCCCATTTTGCTGTGGAGAGTCCGGAAGCGTGAAGGTCTGGCGGATGCCTCGTGCACGACAGTAGGCTCGCAGAAGGCCAGAGGAGAACTCTCCTCCTCTGTCAGAGTGCAGGCGCAGAACAGGAAAGTCGGAGCCGAAGCTCTGCCTGAGCTGGAGACGAGCTGCGCGGATCCAGTCGATCAACACCTCAGTGACATCACCCTTGCTGCGCAAGGGGAAGACTGTGGTGTAACGCGAGTATTCGTCAACCACCAGCAGGAAGTAGCGCTCGTGATCCTGTCCACGGACGCGGGCCGGGCCCCACACGTCCATGTGAAGCGTCTGCAGCGGGGCCTCTGTCGGAGGAAACTGAGAGGAGTGAGGGGCAGCCCGCTGCCGCCCCTCGACACAAGGAACGTAGCTAGAGCCAGGCCCCGGAGGAAGGGGAGGGAGGGACCAGGGAAGACCAGAGACAAGGACACGGGAGGCCATGCTTCGGAGACGAAGCAGGGAGGGGCGACCAAGGCGGTGGTGCCAGAGGAGAGTCTTGTGAGACAGGAGACGACACGAGCAGGGGGCAGACTCAGGACCAGACCTGGACGCTGCAGCAAACACCTGACCCGACGCAGCTACCTGACCAGACGCAGGGACAGGAGGAGACGCAGTGGTCAGCGTGTACAGGCTCGACCCCGTCCGATATGTAAACGTGGTCAGGTGTCGCCCTGTCCGAGCGTCCGTGCAGTGGGTCACCCGGTGACTCGCAGGAGTGAACTGGTGAACCCCCGCATCCTGTAGGTCGGCACCACTCACCAAGTTCGTAGAGAACGAGGGGAGGTAAAGACCAGACAGGGTGCCAGTGGGGGCCGCCGGACACGGGAGGACAGTGGAGAAGTGAGCAAGGACAGGACCCCCAGAGGGGTCTGCCAGAGAGACTGCAACTGGCCGACCAAGCGGCGTGAGTGTGGTGCGGTCTCAAAAGAAGGAGCGGGAAGCCCCCGAGTCAAGAGTGAAGGTGTGAGAGGCCGAAGCCGACGCGGTACCTGAGAGAGGAGACTCACCCGCACCTGAGGAAGCAGACGCACTAGCACCTAGAGCAGCAGCCGCACCTGTACCTGGAGCAGGAGACTCACTAGCACCTAGAGGAGCAGCCCCACCAGCAGCTAGAGCACTAGGCTCTATACCCGGGTCAGGCGGTACGCACAGGTGACCGGCACGGTCAGCACTAGTAGGCAATGCATACATGGCAGTGAGAATAGCATCATAGTCAAGAGCAAATATATCTACCCTCTACCTAAGCAACTCCACCCAGTCGGGGAGCTCAGCCTCGTCGCCAAACTCGGTACGCCAGGCATCGCTCAAACGGGTGAAGCAGCGGGACTGTGTGTGACTAGGTGTCCCACAAGGCTGACCAGTCCGAGCACCAGTGCGTATCACGTAAGAGCAGCGAACAGAACTGAGAGACCCTCTACTCTGAGCGTACCACTCACGAAGCTGCTGGGGCGTGAGAGACGCGCGTGGGCGTCGCTGGAGCTGCATCTGGCCGCTGCCAGTAGTAGTAGCAGCAGTAGTGGTAGCAGTAGCAGCGCGGCCACCCCTACAACCCCAACCAGCGTACCACTCACGCAGCTGCTGGAGCGTGAGGGACTCTCGCGGACGTCGCTGGGGCTGCATCCGGCTCCGCCAGTAGAAGCAGGAGCAGGAGTAGCAGCAGTAAGGCAAGGAACCATGCAGGTCGAAAGGCAGGCAGGCAGGCAAGCAGGCGGCGGGCAGCGCGCTAGCAGGGCAGGGGCTCACCAGTGGTGGGAAGAGCAGGCTCGGCGACTCGGCGACTCGGCGATTCGGCGACTCGGCGGTGCGGGCGCCTCGGGCGGCTCAGCGGCACGGCGGCTCGGCAGCAACTGCGGCTCGGCGGCTCGGGCGACTCGGGCGGCTCGACGGCAACTGCGGCTCGGCGAGTCGGCGGCTCGGGCGGCTCGGGCGGCTCGGCGGTACGGCGGCTCGGCAGCAACTGCAGCTCGGCGGCTTGGCGACCCGGCGGCTCGGGCGGCTCAGGTGACGCTGCGGCTCGGGCGGCTCGAGTGGCTCGGGCGGCTCGGTAGCAGGTTGGCGGCGCCGGCGGCTTGGTGGTGACGACGGGGCCGCTTGGGGACGGCAGCGGGGCCGGGTGGAGCGGCAACGGGGCCAGCAGAGGTGGCGCCGGGGCTGCAGGGTAGGTGACGGGGCCAGCAGAGGCGGCGCAGGGGCCGGGAAGGGCGGCGCCGGGGCCGCAGAGGTAGGCGACGGGGCCAGTAGAGGCGGCGCCGGGGCCGGTAAGGGCGGCGTCGGGGTCGCCGACGTAGGCGACGGGGCCAGCCTAGGTGGCGCCGGGGCCAGGAAGGGTAGAGCCGGGGCCGCAGGGGCAGGCGACGGGGCCTGCAGAGGCGGGGCCGGGTCGGGAAGGGCGGCGTCGGGGTCGCCGGGGTAGGCGACGGGGCCAGCCGAGGTGGCACCGGGGCCAGGAAGGGCAGAGCCGGGGCCGCAGGGGCAGGCGACGGGGCCAGCAGAGGCGGGGCCGGGTTGGGAAGGGCGGCGCGACGCGGCCGCTAGGGCGATGCGACGAGATGGGGCCGCGACGGGGCAGCGAGGGGTCGCACGCCTAGAAGGAACGGGGCCGCGCGCCTCGGGGCGCGCGCCAGAGAGCGCGCGGCAAGATGAAAAATAGGTCGCACGTCACGGGGCGTGCGACAGATCGAGTAGCAGCGGAAGCAGTAGTAGGGCCCACAGGCCAAGAGCATATGTGCTCTGAAACCATGTGAAAATGAACGAGAATGAATCCACTATGAAAGAGTTGGGTACAAGTACTAACCCTTATTGGGTTGTACCCCATATAGGCTACCCCACTACATCCTACACAAAAGCATAAGCTATAATGTTCTGACAACTCGAAAGTCAAAGGTCAGCGACCTTTGACCTGACAAGTACAGCGCGACAGCAAGGACACACAACTGACTCGCTGAAGAGCAGTTCCCCGAGTCGTCACTGTATCGAACCGCAACAGCAACAGTAAAAGTAGTTACAACTGTATATCTTCACATTCCTTGTACTCTTATATATTCTTGTATCTCTTTGCTTCAATCAACTTACTTTGCCCTCACATACTAGCGCAAGGTGGTTCAGAATCCCTTTATTAAAACGCTTCCGCTACTACATCACTCTACCCAGAGATTAACCCTACCAAAGATCCTAAGGGGCATCAGCCCAACATGGTATGAGAGCAGGTTAGGGTTAAGATTTTATTTCCCCTTAAATTACACCAAGAGACATGTCTACCGGAAAGGAGAGGAGCTCCTCCAACGGCTCTCCTGGTACTACTCCTACTCCACCTCCTACCTCTGGCCTACAGACAGAGGAAGGCACAACAACGAGACCGGGCGCTGGGTCTACTGAAACACCCGCAAACCAAGGCGCGGGCTTCGATCCAAGCATGATGGAGAAATTCTTCTCCTTCATGTCCTTCTACGAGCAGCATCAGCAAGGAGTACCTGCGCAATCAAACAACAGCAACAACAACAACAACGTGACACCCATGAGTCTCGATGGCTCATCCTACGCACGCGGGAATCAACAACAACAACCTACCTTCGCTCCGTACGAGCCCCAGCGCGGCTCCGTCAGCTTCATGCCACAACCACAACCTGCACCGGGACAAGAGAGAACACTGGACGCACTACAAGTTCAGTCGCAGTTTGCGCACGTTCTAAAACTACAAACGACAAAACCCTTCGACGGGAAGGATTTCTTCACCTGGTCGTTCGAATTCGAGTTGATGATGGAAGGAGCGCAAATCCTTGGCTTCTTCGACGGGTCCCTGCCATACCCAACAAACGGCACACAATATGAGAAGCAGCAGTACACCTATCAATCGATGATGGCGTACACGATACTACTGAGGAACATCACCCCGACTCAACAGCAGAACATAAGGACTTACCGAGGTTATGGCAACTCCGCGGAGCTCGCGTACAACCACTTGAAGAACCTGTATCAAGCAACAGACAGCGTAAACCAAAGTCGGTTAATGGCGCAGCTGACAACAATCGAAATGAAACCAGGCGAGAAGGGAATGGCGTATATCAGTCGCTGCCGCGAGCTGCGCGGCAAGCTTCTTCGATGTGGAGGATCAATTTCAGAAGACGCCTTCGTCACGGTTGTCATCGGCGGTCTTGGTCCTCACTGGCGCTCCACTCACGCCATACTACGAGCACACGGGAGAATCTCCGAAGCAGCACTTTGCGCCGAAATCCATGTTGAGCAGCAAGACATGGACCTGCAAGAAGAACGACACAAGAGAAAGGTATCAGTACCCGAATTCGCGTTTCACACTCAACGGCGCCACAACAACAACAACAGTCGACCGAAAATCGTACCTCCGTTCTGCCACCTCTACAAGACTCCAGGGCATCCTCGTACGCACTGCCCGAATCGACAACATTCAACGACGCCGCAACGCCAACTTCGCCCTTCAAGCAGTCAAGTCGCCTCAACGCAAGCAAATCTGACAACTTCGGTACAAGTCTCAACAACATCGACGGGACAACCTGCGAAAGAAACAAGAAACATCATCAGCTGCATGGCAAGGCTGAGCGACTCCTGCGTTACTGAGTCACCACCATATTACTCACCGAAAGAACAACTCGACAACTGCACGCCTCGCCGCGAGTCACTTCAACCGAGCCCGACGTACGCTGCCATCGCTCAAAGCGAACCGTCCGGGAAAGACACATGGTTCTTGGACAGTTGCTGCGGACAGCACATGTGCTCCTCGGGACGCTTCGTCCAACGCGAGCACCGACTTCAACGAGAGGTTGTCATCACAGTCGCCAACAACCAGAACCTGCGCACACGACGACAAGGAGTAGTGCAACTTCAGTCACGAGAGACAAATGTTATACTGCAGATGTCAAAAGTACTAATCGCGGAGGGACTCGGCTACAACTTACTGAGCGTCAGTCAGTTGATGATGAAAGGCATACACCTGGAAGCCGACAGTACCACCCAGGAAATCAAGCTGTACCACGGGAAGGGCGGCCTCTACATCGGAAAGGCGGTTCTGAAGAACGATGTCTTCGTCCTCGACTTCGTCCCAGACCTGGGCACCGCAGACAGCGACGCCATCGTGAACTTCACCGACTGGACACATCCTCCAGACCTTCATCGGGGGAGGTGGCAGGGGCGGAGGCGGTGGTGGGGGTGGCGGTGGACGCGGCGGCGGCAGGGGTTGGGGTGGTCGAGGAGGTGGCGGCGGCGGTGGTGGTTGTGGAGGCACTGGCGGTGGCCAGAGCTAGCAGCACACTCCGTCGCCCCAGGAGGTCCGTGAGTGGTACTCTCAGCACGGGGGGGGGGGGGGTGGCTTTAGCTGCACGTACGTCATTCGCACTGGTGACTGCAGTGGTCAGCCGTGTGGGGGACCGCACGCCACACAGCGCTGCTTCGCTCGTCTCAACGACGCTTGGCGTGTTCAGTTCCCTCAGGCCACTGAGCTGCCCCGCTGGCTTGATCTCCTAAAGAAGGGGATTGATATCTATGCTCTAGACTTTGATGCTATTCTCACTGCTATGTATGTGATGTCTACTAGTGGAGAGGGTGCTGAGTACCTGTGTGTGCCGCCCGACCCGGGCATTAGGACTAGTGCGTCTGCCGCTCCAGGTACTCACGTGTCTGCTACCCTAGGTGCTGGTGAGGCAGCTGCTCTAGGTGCTTGTGCGTCTGCCCCCCCTGGTACTGAGTCGACGGCAGCACTGCACACCTTCACACTGGACTCAGGTGCTTCTCGCTGCTTCTTTCGTGACCGCACTGCCCTTGAGCCGCTTGCTCAGCCAGTTGCTGTCTCCCTCGCTGACCCCTCTGGGGGTCCGGTCATTGCGACCTCCTCCACTGTCCTTCCCTGTCCTGCGGTCCCGTCGGGCACACTGTCAGGTCTCCACCTCCCCTTGTTCTCTACGAACTTGGTGGCAGGTAGTGCACTCCAGGACGGGGGTGTTCACCAGTTCACCCCTGCCTACGAGCGCGTGACACACTGCACGTGTGCTCGTACGGGCCGCCACTTGGCTACCTTCACTCGGCAGCCGGGGTCGGACCTGTACACACTGACCACTGAGTCCCCTCAGGTCGCTGCGTCTGCGTCCGCGTCAGGTCAGCTGTCTGCCCCCTGCTCTTGTCGCTCTCTGGCGCACGAGACTGTCCTCTGGCACCACCGACTTGGCCACCCGTCTGTGCAGCGCCTTCGTGCCATGCACTCCCAGTACCTTGTCTCCGGTCTTCCCAGAGTCCTCCCTCCCCTCCCACCCTTGCCTGCTCCTCCCTGTCTTCCCTGCGTCGAGGGGCGGCAGCGCGCCGCTCCTCACTCCTCCTCGTTTCCCCCGACGACTGCTCCCTTGCAGACGCTCCACATGGACGTGTGGGGCCCAGCCCGCGTCCGTGGTCAGGGTCAGGAGAGGTACTTCCTGATAGTTGTTGACGACTACTCGCGCTACACCACGGTCTTCCCCTTGCGCACCAAGGGTGAGGTCCCTGATGTCTTGATCCCTTGGATCCGCAGAGCCCGTCTCCAGCTCAGCGAGCGTTTCCACTCGGACTTTCCTGTCCTGCGCTTGCACTCTGACAAAGGTGGTGAGTTCTCCTCCGACCTCTTGGCAGCCTACTGTGCTGAGCACGGCATTGAGCAGTCGTTCACGCTTCCGGCCTCTCCACAGCGGAATGGGATTGCAGAGCGCCGCATTGGCCTGGTCATGAAGGTCGCCCGTACCTCCTTGATCCATGCGGCTGCCCCCCACTTTCTGTGGCCGTTTGCGGTCCGGTACGCTCCGTATCAGCTCAACCTCTGGCCCCGTGTCTCCTTGCCGGAGACCTCGCCCACACTGCTGTGGACGGGGGAGGTTGGCGATGCGTCGCGTTTCCGGGTCTGGGGATCACGAGCTTTTGTCCGCGATACGTCTGCGGACAAGCTCTCCTCCCGTGCTGTTCCCTGCGTCTTCCTCGGCGTTGTCCCGGACGCGCCTGGTTGGCAGTTTTACCACGCCACCTCGCGCCGAGTCTTGCCCTCTCAGGACGTCACTTTTGACGAGTCCGTCCCCTACTACCGCCTCTTCCCCTACCGCACTGCCCCGCTCCCCCCCCAGCCTCTCTTCCTCGCGCCAGGTGCTGCTGTCGTAGACCCCCTCCCCCCTCAGGGTGCCGCTCCCTCAGGTGTGTCTCACGTAGACCCGGTTGAGCCTGTTGAGGTAGCTGTCGACTCTCGTCCTGCTGTGGGTGCGGAGCCTGGGGGTGCTGAGTCTGGGGGTGCGGAGCCTGGGGGTGCTGAGCCTGGGGGTGCGGAGCCTGGGGGTGCGGAGCCTGGGGGTGCGGAGCCTGGGGGTGCGGAGCCTGGGGGTGCGGAGCCTGGGGGTGCGGAGCCTGGGGGTGCGGAGCCTGGGGGTGCTGAGCCTTGGGGTGTGGAGCCTGGGGGTGCTGAGCCTGGGAGTACTGAGCCTGGGGGTGCTGAGCCGCAGAGTCCGGAGTCTGGGGGTTCTGAGTCTGGAGGTCCTAAGCCTGAGGGTCCTACACCTGGCGGAGCCCTCTCCTCGGAGCAGCTGCGTGAGTGGTACTTCCAGTACTGCAGCCTCAGGAGAGGTACCTCTGGAGCCAGGCGTACTACTGGGACTGGTGCTAGTGCTTCTCCTCCTAGCCGGGAGCTCCCCTCCCGTGAGCGGATCCGTGAGTGGTACGAGCGGCGCTGCACTCTTCGGAGTGGCGCGCTTGGTGTCGCGGACCCCGCTGCTGCTGGTGGTGCTGGAGACTCTACTGGTTCTGCTGGTGCTGCGGCCCCAGAGGTAGAAGTTGTTTCTGGTGTTGCGGATCCGGGCGTTGGAGCTACGGCTGGTGCTGTGGACCCGGGCGCTGGTGCTGCTGCTGGTGCTGAGGACCCGGGCGTTGGAGCTGCTGCAGGTACTGAGGACCCGGGCGTTGGAGCTGCTGCTGGTGCTAAGGACCCTGGAGCTGGTGCTGCTGCTGGTGCTGTGGAGTCGGGCGTTGGAGCTGCTGCTGGTGCGGAGCACCCTGGCGCTGGTGTCTCTGCTGGTTCTGGAGTCGCTGCACGGCAGCGGCCGTACTTCGTTCCGCTCCTTGAGCAGGTTCTTGGTCTCCCGCCTTCTCTCGGTCCTCCTCCTCCCTTAGAGTGTCCACAGCCTGTCCAGTCACGGTTATAGTTACAGCCCGCCTCCCCACTGCCTGCTCCTTCTACCTACACTGGTCCTACTGGAGGTCTTGCTGAGCGTCGTGAGCCTGCGTCTCGCCCTGCGTCGCCTGTTCGTACTGCTCGCACTAGTGGTTGCGGTTCGCGTCAGCGTCCTCCTCCTGTCCCTGGCACGCACCGGATGTCTCTACGTCCGTCCACTGCTCCTCTGTGTGCCGCTTTGCCTTCTCCTCCTGAATCCTCTCTTCCTGCTCTTGCCGACCCGGAGTCGGATTCTCTTCGTGCTGCCAGTCCTACTGTCACGCGTCTCCTTGCTACTGTCGTCACTGACCCTTCTTTTGAGTCCACTGCTGCGTCTGCCCTAGTTGCTGAGCTCGTCGACTTTGCTGCTCGCTGTCGTCTAGACTACGCTGCTAGTCTTGTCGCTGAGTCTGAGTCTGTCTGTCCTCCGTCCGTCGAGGGTGAGTGTGCCCTTGGCACGGACGTCCTTGAGGACAGGCAGGAGGAGTTCCAGTGCTTGGCCGCTGCTTCACCTCATCTCGTGTCCGTACTGCTTACCCTTGAGGGAGACCCGGATGCACTTGACATCCCGACTCCGCGCTCTTACGCGGAAGCGATAGAGGGTCCCTACTCTTCGCAGTGGCAGGCACCTATGGATGCAGAGATGGCTTCCTGGAAGTCCACAGGCACCTACGTTGACGCTGTCCCCCCTCCTGGGGCGAACATCGTCAGTGGCATGTGGATTTCTAGGGTGAAGCGGCCGCCGGGTTCTCCGCCTGTCTTCAAGGCGCGTTACGTGGCTCGTGGCTTCAGTCAGCGGCAGGGAGTTGACTACTTTCAGACCTTCTCTCCCACCCCAAAGATGACCACTCTTCGGGTACTACTGCACGTAGCTGCTCACCGTGACTACGAGCTACACTCTCTTGACTTCAGCACTGCCTTCCTGCAGGGCAGCCTGCACGAGGAGATCTGGCTGCGCCGCCCACTTGGCTTCACTGGGACTTTTCCTCCTTGCACCCAGTGGAGCCTTCGGCGGCCAGTCTACGGTCTCCGCCAGGCACCGCGTGAGTGGCACGACACACTGAGGACTACGCTTGCGGCTCTTGGGTTTGCTCCCTCTACTGCCGACCCGTCGCTGTTTCTACGCACCGACACTTCTCTGCTGCCGTTCTACATCCTCGTGTACGTCGACGACTTGGTCTTTGCCACAGCTGACACTGCTGGACTCGCCTACGTGAAGTCCGAGCTGCAGAAGAGACACACGTGCACAGACCTGGGTGAACTGCGCAGCTACCTTGGCTTGCAGATCACCCGGGACAGAGCACGCCGCACCATCACCCTGACTCAGTCACACATGGTGCAGCAGGTCCTTCAGCGCTTCGGCTTCACGTTCTCCTCGCCTCAGGCCACTCCTCTACCTACTCGCCACTCGCTCTCAGCTCTGCCTTCAGATGAGTCCGTAGAGTCGAGTGGCCCGTACCCAGAGCTTGTTGGCTGCCTCATGTACCTGATGACCTGCACACGACCTGACCTTGCATACCCTCTTAGCATTCTCGCACGCTATGTTGCTCCTGGGAGACACCGACCAGAGCACATGGTTGCAGCGAAGAGGGTGTTGCGCTACTAGTGCAGTACGTCGGGCATGGGGCTAGTGCTTGGAGGGCGGAGTCCAGTGGTCCTCACTGGTCACGCAGACGCTTCTTGGGCTGACGACCAGGCTACGCAGCGGTCGTCACAGGGTTACACCTTCAACCTTGGTTCCGGCTCTGTTTCGTGGCGGGCTACTCGCTCGTCTTCTGTTCTCGGCTCCAGTTGTGAGGCTGAGATCTACGCAGGGGCCATGGCTGCACAGGAGCTTCGCTGGCTCACCTATCTGCTGATCGACCTTGGAGAGCCGCCTCGTTCTCCTCCAGTCCTGTACGTAGACAACAAGGCCATGCTGGCCTTGTGTCGAGAGCAGAGACTGGAGCACAGAACAAAGCACATTGCTCTCCGCTACTTCCTTGCTCGTGAGCTACAGCAGCGTGGTCAGTTGCGGCTTGCGTACGTGGCCTCTGAGGCCAACACTGCTGATGTCTTCACCAAGGCACTAGCGCCTTGTGATCATCAGCGCTTCTGCACCCAGCTGGGTCTTGTACCTGTCTTGCCTCACTTGCTCACCTCTTGACCTTGCTTGTACTGTTACATATATATACCTGCTCTTGCTTGTCTAGCCTTATATATATATGTACTCCTGCATGTGAACTGGCCTTGTGGCCTTGAACTTGTGCTCGGAATGTGTGGTGACTTTGTGATCCACCGTGAGCTTGCTTTGCTTTGCTTTACTTGACTGGTCTTGTGACCCCTAGTTCTCCCCCACTTCGCCTATGGGGGTGTGTCAAACATTATATATGTTGTGCTTGTTTAGGCTACAGTGGGTTAGCCTATAGGGGGTACACAATTCTAGGGTTAGGTACTTGTACTGATTTCACTGTTACTTCAATCATTCCTGTCCGTTCATTTCAACAGGGTTGTGCGTGGATTCGATCAGGAGCACGGACGGGACTTCACCGAGACATTCGCCCCAGTTAACCGACATACCTCACTTCGAATCCTCCTCGCGATCGCCGCCATGAAGAAAAGGAAGCTACGGCACATCGATGTCGCCAACGCGTTCCTCTACGCACCCGTCGACGCAGAAATCTTCGTCGAGCTCCCACACGGTACCAACAGGGAGCCCAACCAGGTTTCCCAGCTACTGAAATCGCTCTACGGAATCAAACAAGCCCCGCGGCTGTGGCAACAGTTCCTACACGCTCGCCTCATTCGCATCGGATTCCGCCAACTACCTCACGACCAAGGAATGTACCGACTCACGAAGGGTACCAACTACATCCTGCTGATCGTATACGTAGACGACCTACTCTACATCGGCTCCGTTCACGACATCACCACTTGGTTCGAAGGGGAGTTACAGAGGGACCTCACACTCACGGTCTCCTCTACCGTCACACAGTACCTCGGCTTGAACATTCGAGAGGAAGAAGACGCGATCTACCTCAACGCCACTAAGTACGCCGACACCATCGCCAAACGCTTCGCGCTCACGCCTACCACCATCTCTACGCCCTACCGCTACGCGACAGGAAACCACGAGGAAGGATCTACTCTACTCAAATCCGCCAGGATACGCGACTACCAGAGAAAGCTAGGATGCCTTCTCTTCGCAGCTGTTACCTGCCGCCCCGACCTCTCATACTCCGCAAGCCAGCTCGCCACTCATCTCAAGAGGCCTGAAGCAAAACACATGGCCGAACTCGACCGTGCTCTACACTATCTCGTCAGTACGCCAACGATCGGCTTAACATATCACAAGAACGCGACCACGCCACCTAAGCTAATTGGTTACGTCGACGCAGATCACGCGGGCGACTCCGACAACAGACGATCACGCACCGGCTATATCTATCGCTTCTAGCCTATCGGGCCTATCTCCTGGCAATCGAGCAAGCAGGAAATAATTGCTCTCTCGTCAGCTGAAGCAGAATATATTGCACTCTGCTCAGCCACCAAGGAAGGACTCTATCTTCGCGAGCTGCTGGAAGAAGCGAAGTTAGCCGAGTTACCCAACTTTACCCTGTTCTGCGACAACCAGTCGGCAATTCGCACCGCCAACAAGAACGGTTTTGCGAACAGGACGAAACACATCGCCCTGCGATACTTCTCCGTGAAGGACGAGATCGAGAAGGGAAGGCTCGAGCTGTCATACTGCCCCACGTCCGAAATGGCAGCTGACTACCTGACCAAGAAGCTCGGAAAGCAGAAATTCGAATATTGCATGCTGCTGACTGGACAGAGCCACGTCAGCGACACTCCAGAAGCGAAGGGGAGTGTTGGAAACAATCGGTCCTAAGCGCCTCTGTCGTGTCGAAACACTAAGGCACAAGCGAAGCGAAGCATACCGAAGCACCGGCGAGTCAACCCTCGGAGGTTGAAGTAACCGCTGGAGGTTACTCGAAAGTCAAAGGTTAGCGACCTTTGACCTGACAAGTACAGCGCGACAGCAAGGACACACAACTGACTCGCTGCAGAGCAGTTGCCCGAGTCGTCACTATATCGAACCGCAACAGCAACAGTAAAAGTAGTTACAACCGTATCTCTTCACATTCCTTGTACTCTTTTATATTCTTGTATCTCTTTGCTTCAATCAACTTACTTTGCCCTCACATACTAGCGCAAGGTGGTTCAGAATCCCTTTATTAAAACGCTTCCGCTACTATATCACTCTACCCAGAGATTAACCCTACCAAAGATCCTAAGGGGCATCAGCCCAACAAGGGTGATGGTGTTCCGCCGCTCCCAATCAATAAACTGACCACTCATTCAGCGCTTCCTAGAGCAACACAACACACACTGGACACGCCCTACCAAAATACTACGCAAACTCGTCACGCCAAGCACACGACTCACTCTCGTATCGCCAACACCCAGCCGCATCCCTTCCGAGCAGGCAGCCGTCCACAGCTAATAACGTAAATTAGTCCAGCAAAAGTAGTCGTCCCCTGCATTCGAACGAGTTTGGGGTCTGACGCGGAGGGCCTGCCGCGGGATCGCCTATACCTCCGCTATTCCCAAACTCTTCAGCTATTGTACGCATTGCATGAATACTATAGGGTGACAGTGACACATACGCATAGGGTTAAGGTCGACCAAACTGGCGAGCGAAATGCTGCCCGTCTCTGTCTGACGGTTAGCATTTCGCGCGCATGGTGGAATGCGCCTGTCTGACGGGCAGCCTCCTTGAAATGCGCAGCGGGCGCGCGGTATGCTGCCCGTCAGACAGTGACGTGCTGCATGCGCGCGCAGGGCGGAGTGCGGCTGTCTGACGGGCAGCATTCCGCGCGTAATGCTCAGCGGGCGCGCGAAGTGCTGCCCGTCAGACTCCCGGGTGGCATTTGAGGGGAATGCACTACCGCGTCAGTCTGATGGGCAACAGTCGCGCGCGCGAATGGCCTAAGGGCGTCAGTGTTACGGGCTGCGGGCGCCTGAAATGCCGATAAGGGAATGTTCGATGTGCAGCAGGCGCGTGAATAGCTGCGCCTCGCTCAGCTGAACGGTATCCCCAACATTGACGTCACCATCCCCGAGTCCCACAACCGCATGCTCCCCTTTCACCATGCCCTGTTCCCCCATACCCCGTTCCCCCATTTCAGTTGACCAGAGGGAGCTTTTCTGGTGCAGGCTTTGGCGAGAGTTCGCAATTTCGTCTAGGTTCGTTTTTTTCGCGAGACCCAACCAACCCTCGGTTTTCCCCCTGGTGAGTGAATCTGTCTTTGAAAGTCCCAAATTGCAGGTGCGTGACTTTCAATACCGTATTCTCCCGGACATAACACCCTAGGGTATAGCTAAAAATACAGGGAAAAAATGGGGGGGGTCTCCTCATAGGAAAAAAATACATAATACCCGGGTCTTAACATATGTCATATTTTAGTGTTAGTGTTTTTTTTTAATTAGTCAATGTGGGTGTTTTGCTGGTCGTTTTAGCATCACTGCCTGAGGCGCGAATGTGAGTTTCGGCCTCGAGCTTCATCGCCCCCACGAAAATGGCATGTGGCTGTTGGGCTGAGAAAGCCCTTAAGGATCTTTGCAGAGGATAACTCTGGGTAGGATATTTGTAATAGCGGAAGCGTTTAATGAAGTTTTGTGAACCGACCTTGCACTAGTGTGTGAGAGCAAAGTGGATTAAATTAAACAAGCAAATACAAGATTTTATACAAGAGTACAGGGAATACGAATAGATAGATAACTGCATTGCTGTTGCGATTCGATACAGTGCGACTCGGGCAACTGCTCTGTAACGAGTCAGTTGTGTGTCCTTAACTGTCGCGCTGTAATTGTCGAGTCAAAGGTCGCTGACCTTTGACTTTCCCGTAACCTCCAGGCGGTTACCCTAACCTCCGAGGTTTGACTCGATGTTTCGATTCGGACTGCTTCGCTAGTGTCTTGGGTTTTGACACGACAGAAGCGCCTTTAAGACTTATTGTTTCCAACACTCCCCTTCGCTTCTGGAGTGTCGCTGCTGGTGACGTGGCCTTGTCCAGTCAGCAGCATGCAGTATTCGAACTTCTGCTTTCCGAGCTTCTTGGTCAAGTAATCGGCTGCCATCTCAGACGTGGGACAGTATGACAGATCGAGTTTCCCCTTCTCGATCTCGTCCTTCACGAAGAAATAGCGCAGGGCGATGTGTTTCGTCCTGTTTGCGAAGCCGTTCTTGTTGGCGATGCGAATTGCTGACTGGTTGTCGCAGAACACGGTGAAGCTGGGTAACTCGGCTAACTTCGCTTCTTCCAGCAGTTTGCGAAGGTAAAGTCCCTCCTTGGTGGCTGAGCAGAGTGCGATACATTCCGCTTCAGCTGAAGACAGTGCGATTAATTCCTGCTTACTCGACTGCCAGGAGATAGGACCGATAGGCTCGAGGCGGTAGACATAGCCGGTGCGTGAGCGCCTGTTATCGGAGTCGCCGGCGTGATCGGCGTCGACGTAGCCGATTAGCTTGGTCGGTGTAGTTGCGTTTTTGTGATAAGTTAATCCGATCGTCGCGGTGGTGACGAAGTAGTGGAGAGCGCGATCGAGTTCCGCAAGATGCTCTGCTTCAGGCTTCTTGAGATAGGTGGCGAGCTGGCTCGCGGAGTAGGATAAGTCGGGTCGGCATGTGACTGCTGCGAAGAGAAGACACCCGAGCTTCTTCTGATAATCGCGTATGCCGGCGGGCTTGAGTAGAGTAGGTCGTCCCTTTTCGGTTCCTGACGTGTAGCGGTAAGGCGTGGCGATAGCGGTAGGTGTGAGCGAGAAGCGCTTGGCGATCGTGTCGGCGTATTTCTCGGCGCTTAGATAGATTGCGTTTTCTTCTTCGCGGATGTTGAGCCCGAGGTACTGCGTAACGGTAGAAGAAACCGTGATCGTGAGGTCTTTCTGAAGCTCCCCTTCGAACCACGTGGCGATGCCGTCGGTTGACCCAATGTAGAGGAGATCATCCACGTAGACGATTAGGAGAACGTAGTCGCTTCCCTTTGTGAGGCGATACATGCCCTGGTCATGTGGGAGTTGTTTGAAACCGATGCGGATGAGGCGGGCGTGTAGGTACTGCTGCCACAGTCGCGGTGCCTGCTTGATCCCGTAGAGCGACTTAAGCAGTTGACAGACTCGGTTGGGTTCGCCGTGGGAGCCGTGCGGGAGCTCGACGAAGATTTCTGTTGAGATAGAGGCGAGGAATGAGTGCACTATGAAATGAAACAAGTACAAGTACCAACCCTAATTGGGTTGTACCCCCTATGGGCTACCCCACTACAGCCTAAATATATGCATCAGTAATATAATCATCTGACACACCCCCATAGGCAAAGTGGGGGAGAGCAAGGGGTCACAAGACCAGTCAAGCAAAGCAAAGCAAAGCAAAGCAAGCTCAGGGTGGATCTCAAGGATACCACACAAATTCCGAGCACAAGGTCAAGGCCACAAGGCCAGTTCACATGCAGCAGAGCATATATATATAACAGTGCTAAAAAAGCAAGAGCAAGGATATATATATGCAGCAGTACAAGCAAGGTCAAGAGGTAAGCAAGTGAGGCCCAGTGGGCACAAGGCCTAGCAGAGTGCAAAAGCGCTGATGGTCACGAGGCGGAAGTGCCTTGGTGAACACATCAGCAGTGTTGGCCTCAGTGGCCACGAAACGCAGGCGAAGCTGACCACGCTGCTGCAGCTCTCGAGCAAGGAAGTAGCGCAGAGCAATGTGCTTCGTCCTGTGCTCCAGTCTGTGCTCCTCACACAAGGCAATGGTTGCCTTGTTGTCGACGTACAGCACTGGAGGAGAACGAGGCCGCTCTCCAAGGTCAGTCAGCAGGTAGGTGAGCCAGCGAAGCTCCTGGGCAGCCATGGCCGTGGCGTAGATCTCAGCCTCACAGCTGGAGCTGAGAACCGAAGAAGAGCGAGTAGAGCGCCAAGAGACAGAGCCAGAGCCAAGACTGAAGGTGTAACCCTGAGACGACCTCTGAGTAGCCTGGTCGTCAGCCCAAGAAGCGTCTGAGTGCCCAGTGAGCACAGGCCGCTCACGCCCTCCAAGCACTAGCCCCATGCCCGACGTACTGCACAAGTAGCGCAACACCCTCTTAGCTGCATCCATGTGCTCCTTCCGGTGACGGCCGGGAGCAACATAGCGTGCTAAGATGCTGAGAGGGTATGCGAGGTCAGGTCGAGTGCAAGTCATCAGGTACATGAGGCAGCCCACAAGCTCTGGATACGGACCACTCGACTCTACGGACTCATCCGAAGGCAGAGCTGAGAGCGAGTGTCCCGTAGGCAGAGGAGTGGACTGAGGCGAGGAGTACGTGAAGCCGAAGCGCTGAAGGACCTGCTGCACCATGTGTGACTGAGTCAGGGTAATGGTGCGCCGTGCTCTGTCCCGGGTGATCCGCAAGCCAAGATAGCTTGTCAGTTCACCCAGGTCTGTGCACGTGTGTCTCTTCTGCAGCTCGGACTTCACGTGGGCGAGTGCGGCAGTGTCCGCAGTGGCAAAGACCAAGTCGTCGACGTACACGAGGATGTAGAACGGCGGCAGCGAGGTGTCGGTGCGCAGAAACAGCGACGGGTCAGCAGTAGAAGGAGCAAACCCAAGAGCCGCAAGTGTAGTCCTCAGTGTGTCGTGCCACTCACGCGGCGCCTGGCGGAGACCGTAGACTGGCCGCCGGAGGCTCCACTGGGTACCAGGAGGGAACGACCCAGTGAAGCCAGGAGGGCGGCGCAGCCAGATCTCCTCGTGCAGGCGGCCCTGCAGGAAAGCAGTGCTGAAGTCAAGAGAGTGTAGCTCGTAGTCACCCTGAGCAGCGACGTGCAGTAGAACCCGAAGAGTGGTCATCTTCGGGGTCGGGGAGAAGGTCTAAAAGAAGTCAACTCCCTGTCGCTGACTGAAGCCACGAGCCACGTAGCGCGCCTTGAAGACAGGCGGAGAACCCGGCGGCCGCTTCACCCTGAAGATCCACATGCCACTGACAATGTTCGCCCCAGGAGGGGGAACAGCGTCAACGTAGGTGCCTGTGGACTTCTAGGAAGCCATCTCTGCGTCCATGGCTGACTGCCACTGAGAGGAGTAGGGACCGGCCATCGCCTCTGCGTAAGAGCGTGGGGTCGGGATGTCTAGAGCATCCGGGTCTCCCTCAGGGGCAACAAGCATGGACACGAGATGGGGCAAAGCGGCGGCAAAGCACTGGAACTCCTCCTGCCTGTCCTCAAGGACGTCCGTGCCAAGAGCACAGCCACCCCCGACGGACGGAGGACAGGCAGACGCAGACGCAGCAGACGCAGACTCAGCAGACTCAGCAGACTCAGCAACAAGACTGGCAGCGTAGTCCAGACGACACGCAGCAGCAAAGTCGACCAGCTCAGCAACTAGGGCAGACGCAGCAGTGGACTCAAAGGAAGGGTCAGTGACAAGAGTAGCAAGAAGACGCGTGACAGTAGGACTGGCAGCACGGTGAGAGTCCGACTCCGGGTCGGCAAGAGTAGGAAGAGAAGACTGAGGAGGAGAAGGCAAAGGGGCACGCAGAGGAGCAGTGGACAGACGCAGAGACATCTGGTGCGTGCCAGGGACAGGAGGAGGACGCTGACGCAAAGGGCGACCACTAGTGCGAGCAGCTCGGACTGGCGACACAGGGCGGGACGCAGGCTCACGACGCTCAGCAAGACCTCCAGTAGGACCAGCGTAGGGAGAAGGAGAAGGCAGAGGAGAGGCGGGCTGTAACTGTGACCGTGACGGGACAGGCTGCGGACACTCTACGGGAGGAGAAGGACCAGTGGAAGGCGGGAGACCAAGAACCTGCTGAAGGAGCGGAACGAAGTACGGCCGAGGCCGCGCAGCACCGCCAGAGACAGCAGGGACAGCACCAACACCTCCAGAGGCAGCACCAGCACCAGGAGCAGCTCCAACTCCAGCACCACCAGCAGCTGCAGAAGTACCCGCAGTAGGACCGACAGTCGTAGCCTCAGCGCCAGCACCCGCAGCAGCTCCAGCTCCAGAGGCACCCCCGGGCCCGGCAGCTCCAGTACCCTCAGTACGAGCACCTCCGGGACCCGTGGTACCAGCTCCCTCGGCAGCAACGGAACCTCCAGCACCCGCAGTACCCCCGGCTCCAGCAGCTCGCCTCCAGCGCCGGGCAAACCACTCACGCAGCTCCAGAGGAGAGAGCGGCTCGCGGCGCGACGAACGGTCTGGAGAACCACCAGGAACAGAAGCAGCAGGCGCAGCACTCCCAGACGTAGAACCCCCAGGCTCAGCACACCCAGGCACAGCACCCCCAGGCTCAGCACCCCCAGGCTCAGCACCCCCAGTCACAGCACCCCCAGGCTCAGTACCCCCAGGCTCAGCACCCCTAGGCTCAGCACCCCCAGTCGCAGCACCCCCAGGCTCAGTACCCCCAGGCTCAGCACCCCCAGTCTCAGCACCCCCATTCTCAGCACCCCCAGGCTCAGCACCCCCAGTCTCCGCACCCCCAGTCTCAGCACCCCGAGGCTCCGCACCCGCAGCAGCACCAGAGTCACCAGTGACCTCGACAGGCTCGACCGCGTCTACCTGAGACACACCTGAAGGGGCAGGACCCTGAGGGGGGAGGGGGTCTACCGGGGGGGGACCTGGGACCAGGAAGAGGGGCGGGGGGGGGAGCGACGGAGTGCGGTAGGGGAAGAGCCGGTAGAAGGGAACCGACTCGTCGAACGTGACGTCCTGGGAGGACAGAACACGACGAGAGGTGGGGTGGTAAAACTGCCACCCAGGTGCGTCAGGGGGGAAACCCAGGAAGACGCAAGGAGCAGCACGAGGGGACAGCTTGTCCGCAGACAAGTCGCGGAAAAAACGCCCGAGATCCCCAGACACGGAACGCCGACGCATCGCCAACCTTCCCCGTCCACAGCAAAGCTGGGGAGGTCTCCGGTCTGGAGACCCTGGGCTGAAGGTTGAGCTGATGCGCGGCGTACCGAACCGCTAACGGCCACAGAAAATGGGGGGCAGCCGCATGCACCATGGACGTACGGGCGACGTCCATGACAATGCCGATGCGGCGCTCAGCAATCCCATTCTGCTGTGGAGAGTCCGGAAGCGTGAAGGTCTGGCGGATGCCTCGTGCCTGACAGTAGGCTCGCAGAAGGCCGGAGGAGAACTCTCCGCCTCTGTCCGAGTGCAGACGCAAAACAGGAAAGTCCGAGCCGAAGCTCCGCCTGAGCTGGAGACGAGCTGCGCGGATCCAGTCGATCAACACCTCAGTGACCTCACCCTTGCTGCGCAAGGGGAAGACTGTGGTGTAACGCGAGTAGTCGTCAACCACCAGCAGGAAGTAGCGCTCGTGACCCTGTCCACGGACGCGGGCTGGGCCCCACACGTCCATGTGAAGCGTCTGCATCGGGGCCTCCGTCGGAGGAAACGGGGAGGAGTGAGGGGTAGCCCGCAGTCGACCCTCGACACACGGGACACAGGGAGGGCCAGGCCCCGGAGGAAGGGGAGGGAGGGACCGGGGAAGGCCAGAGACAAGAAGGCGAGAGGCCATGCCCCGGAGACGAGGCAGGGAGGGGTGACCCATCCTGTGGTGCCACAGGAGGGTCTCGTGGGACAGGAGGCGACACGAGCAGGGGGCAGACTCAGGACCAGACCTGGACGCTGCAGCAAACACCTGACCCGACGCAGCTACCTGACCAGACGCAGGAGGAGGAGACGGAACAGTGAGTGTGTACAGGCTCGACCCCGGCCCACGTGTGAACGTGGTCAAGTGTCGACCCGTGTCCGCGTCCGTGCAGTGGGTGTCCCGTCGGCGTGCAGGGGTGAACTAGTCGACCCCTGCATCCTGTAGGTCAGCACCCGCCACCAAGTTCGTAGAGAACGAGGGGAGGTAGAGACCGGAGAGGGCGCCAGACGGGACCGCAGGGCACGGCAGGACAGTGGAGTAGCGAGCCAGAACAGGACCCCCAGAGGGGTCCGCCAGGGAGACCGCCACTGGCCGACTAAGCGGCGTGAGTGTGGTGCGGTCTCGAAAGAAGGAGCGAGACGCCCCTGAGTCAAGAGTGAAGGTGAGAGAGGGCGGAGCCGACGCAGTACCTGAGAGAGCAGACTCACCAGCACCTGAGGACACAGACTCACTGGCACCTAGAGCGAGACAAATTCTGACAATTTCTGCATCCACAGGTGCGTAGAGAAATGCGTTTGCGACGTCGATTTGTCGCAGTTTCTTTTTCTTCATGGCGGCGACGGCGATGAGGATTCGGAGTGAGGTGTGACGGCTGACCGGAGCGAAGGTTTCGGTGTAATCTCTTCCGTGCTCCTGGTCAAAGCCGCGTACGACCCAGCGAGCTTTGAATTTGTCGATGGTGCCGTCAGCTTTGGTCTTCACACGGAAGACCCACTTCCCGGTAAGGATAGTCTTGTTTTGTGCTACGCCGATGGGAACGATTTTCCAGGTGTTGCGCTCCTCCAGTGCCTTCAGCTCTTTGTCCATGGCTTCACGCCATTTCTCCCTATGTTCCCCCTCCAGAGCCTGTTGAACCGTCGCAGGCTCCTTAGGAATGGCGGCGCCATGGACTGCGGTGACGAGACCAAGGATTTGCAGTCCAGTCTGTGAGTATCGAGGGAGTTCTGGATCCTCGGGATAAGCTGCTTCGTCTCGCACTTCTGGGTCGGGTATGAAATTTGGCCCTACCCTTTCTGCTTCGTTGGTGTTGACTGTCGCAGGTGTTACGTAACCATTGTCGGCGAAATGGTAGAAGACTTCGGCGTTGTTACTGTCGCGAGGATTTTCCTCATCCATGGGCACGTCGACGGAGCAGTACGGAAGAGGTCCGGCTTCCTCCGATGCGTTGTCGACGTTCTGCTCATCCCAGTCTGCTTCATCCGCTGCTGACGCGAAGGCTCGGTCACCACGAAAGCCACCGGTGAGGTCCTGATTCTCGTGCAAGTTGGCGAGGTACGTCTGAAGGGTGAGTCGTTCGTAGAAGATCACATCACGTGCTGCTACTGTTTCTTTTGTGTGGACGTCGAAGATTCTCCACGCATTGTAATTTTTCTCGATGCCGAGGTGTAGTCCCCACTGTGCCCGTTGCGAAAATCTTCCCGCTCGTGCTTCTGGGGGTCTGTACTGTACCATGCACCCAAAAACTCGTAACATTTTTGTGCTGCCCTGCTTCCCTGTCCACAGCAGATGCGGTGATGCGTTGTTCGGGAGTGACGACGACGACAACAAGTTGTGCAGTATGACAGCATGGTCCATTGCTGCTGGCCACTGGTTGTTGGGTAGCCGCATGCCACGTAATAGTTTGCGCATGCTGTTCTGCAGAGTCCTGTTCATTCTTTCTGCAACACCTTGCTGCTGATGTGCGTAGGGAAGGGAGAGGAGTTGCTTGATCCCCCTTTCCGCCAGGAACCGCTTGAAGCGGTGAGAGGTGTACTCGCCACCTCCGTCTGACTGGAAGCTTTTCAGTTGCGTTCCAGACTCTCTCTCTGCTATCGGTAGCCAGGCGGCGAATGCTGCGAGCGCCATGTCGCGGCTGGGTAGGTTACGATGCCAGACGTATCGAGTGGCGGCGTCGATGAAGGTGATGGTGTAGTTGTAGTTGACTTGTCCTGGTTCGCGATTGTAGAGGATGTCGCTGTAAACCTTTTCAAGTGGTGCGTACGCTGGTGCGCTCGGGTTGTGATGTGGAGCGAATGGTCGATGAGGTAAGTCAGCTTCGGGGCATATAAGGCAAGTCCCTCGTGCCTTTTGGAGTTCTCTGCCGTCGGGTAGAAGTAGAGAGTCTTTGTCAAGAACTCCTGCTCTTATCGTGTTGTTTAAAACCGTGTTGCTTGGATGTCCTGTGCGTGCGTGCCAGATTTCTTCAGAGGCGCGGTGTCCGGGTGAACGTTGGTATGCGTCGGAGTTGGAGTAAAGACTGGCGACGAAGTTGGCGCTTTGGTGGACTTCACGTTGAGTCGGATTCAGCTGTTGCGCGGGTGTTGGTGGTGCTTCGTCGACTGTGACTGGTGTCGTTGTTCCTGCTGCTGCTGATGTTGTCTCTGCTGCTGCCGATGTTGTTGCTGCTGCCGATGTTGTTGCTGCTGCCGATGTTGTTGCTGTTGCCGATGTTGTCTCTGCTTCTGGTGTTTGTTGAATCGTTGCTAACGCTCGTGTTCGTTCTGCTTCAGGGATAGTGTGGGAGTACCAGAAACCTCCCGGGCTGAAGTCGGGGTCGAGATCCGGAGGGTGTGTCCAGTCGGTAAAGTTCACGATGGCGTCGCTGTCTGCAGTGCCCAGGTCAGGAACGAAGTCGAGGACGAAGACATTGTTCTTCAATACTGCTTTCCCGATGTAGAGACCGCCTCTCCCGTGGTATAGCTTGAACTCTTGGGTGGTGCTGTCGGCTTCCAGGTGAATCCCCTTCGCCATCAACTGGCTAACACTCAGTAAGTTGTAACCGAGTCCTTCAGCGATGAGTACCTTTGACATGTGCAGTATGACATTTGTTTCTCTTGACTGAAGCTGTACCACTCCTTGTCGTCGTGTGCGCAGGTTTTGATTGTCGGCGACCGTGATGACAACTTCTCGTTGGAGTCGGTGTTCGCGCTGTACGAAGCGTCCGGACGAGCACATGTGTTGCCCGCAGCAACTATCCAAGAACCAAGTGTCTTGGCCGGACGGTTCACTTTGAGCGATGGCGGCGTAAGTCGGATTCGGGTGGAGTGATTCGCGGCGGGGCGTCCTGTTGTCGAGCTCCTCTTCTGGTGAGTAGTGGGGTGGTGACTCTGTTATGCAAGAATCGTTTATCTTGACCATGCAGTTGACTATGTTTCTTGCTCCTTGTGCAGGTTGTCCAGTTGAAGTCGTTGAAGCTTGAATCGTGGTTGTCGGACTTGCTTGTGTCGAAGCAACTTGGGAGCTTGAAGGCCGCAGTTGTCGCTGTGGTGTTGTCTGACGGGACGGGCAATGCGTGCGTGGATGTCCTGATGTTTTGCAGATGTGACAAAACGGAGGTACTGGCTTCGGCTGCTGCTGTCGGTTGTTGTAGTTGTTGTGTCGTCGCTGAGTATGGAAAGCGAACTCCGGTGCTAATGCCCTTTTCTTGTGCCTTTCTTCTTGCAGGTCCATGTCCTGCTGCTCGGCGTGGATTTCGGCGCAAAGTGCTGCTTCAGAGATTCTTCCGTGGGCTCGAAGAATTGCTTTGGTGGCGCGCCACTGAGGACCGAGGCCACCGATGATGACTGTCACGAAGGCGTCTTCAGAGATTGATCCTCCGCATCGAAGAAGCTTGTCGCGCAATTCACGACATCGGCTGATATACGCCAATCCCTTTTCTCCTGGTTTCATTTCTATTGTGTAGGCTGTAGTGGGGTATCCCATAGGGGGTACAACCAGTTAGGGTTTCCTATTTGTACTCACTTCATTCATAGTTCATTCATTCTCGTTCTATTCTCATCATGGTATCGAGCAGGTTCCCCCGTGGGAACTGTGCTTAGGGCCCACCACCTTTAAACTGTTTTTCTGCCCGGAGCGCGCTCCGGGCCCTCGCTTTCACTTTTTTTCCGGCCTGCCCTGCGGCCCCTAGCCACCCGCGCGCGCCCGTTCAGGCCCCTAGCCGCCCAAGCGCCGCCCATCCCGGCCCCTAGCCGCCCACGCGCCGCCCGTTCAGGCCCTTAGCCGCCCGCGCGCGCCCGTTCAGGCCCCTAGCCGCCCACGCGCCGCCCGTCCCGGCCCTTAGCCGCCCGCGCGCCGCCTGTCCCGGCCCCTAGCCGCCCGTTGGCCGCCTGTCCCGGCCCCTCGACGCCCGCGCGCCGCCGTCCCGGCCCCTAGCCGCCCGCTGGCCGCCCGTCCCGGCCTCTCGACGCCCGCGCGCCGCCCGTCCCGGCCCCTAATCGCCCGCGCGCCGCCCGTCCCGGCCCCTAGCCGCCCGCTGGCCGCCCGTCCCGGCCCCTTGACGCCCGCGCGCCGCCCATCCCGGCCCCTAGCCGCCTGCTGGCCGCCCGTCCCGGCCCCTAGCCGCCCGCTGGCCGCCCGTCCCGGCCCCTCGACGCCAGCGCGCCGCCGTCCCGGCCCCTAGCCGCCCGCTGGCCGCCCGTCCCGGCCCCTCGACGCCCGCGCGCCGCCGCCCCGGCCCCTAGCCGCCCGCTGGCCGCCCGTCCCGGCCTCTCGACGCCCGCGCGCCGCCCGTCCCGGCCCCTGATCGCCCGCGCGCCGCCCGTCCCAGCCCCGGGCCGCCCTGTGTCGCTGACAGCCCGAGCCGCCCTCACCGCCCGCGCCGCCCGAGCCGCCCGAGCCGCCCGAGCCGCCCTCGCCGCCCGAGCCGCCTGCACCGCCTGAGGAGCCGAGCCGCTGGTCCTGCGGAGCTGCTGTTGCTGCTGAGCCGGTTGAGCTGCTGTGTTGCTGTACTGCTGTGCTACTGCGCTGCCCGACCCGTCCTGTCTGGTGAGACCTTCTACTGCTGTCATGGCTACCCCTAGTGTCCTAGCTTTTGACGCTGAGGGTCGCGCCATTGACTTTGAGGTCTGGGTCGACGACCTGCAGCTGTTCTTACAGTGCGACAGAGCAGACGGCCTTTCTCTCTTTGACCTTACTTCTGGTGCCTCTCCTGCCCCTGCTGCTGATGCTGATCCCACTGTGCGCTCTCAGTGGGCCACCCGCGATGCTGCTGCACGTCTTGCTGTGCGTCGCCACCTCCCTACCTCTGAGCGCGCGCACTTTAGTCAGTACAAGAGTGCTCAGACCTTGTACGACGCTGTAGTCGCGCGCTACTCCTCCCCTGCCACTGCTGCACTGAGCCGTCTCATGCTTCCCTACCTCTTTCCTGACCTCTCTGCCTTTCCCACTGTCGCTGACCTCATTTCACACCTCCGCACTAGTGACACTCGCTACCGCGCCGCCCTTCCTGCTGAGTTCTGCGCCAAGAACCCCCCCCCCATGTACATCACTCTCTACTACGTAGTCGCGCGCCTCCCTGACTCTCTTCGCGTAGTCAGGGACCACTTTCTCGCAGTCTGTCCCACCACCCTCACCGTCGACATCCTCGAGAAGGCCCTCCTCGCGGCGGAGAAGAGCATCATCGCTGTACGAGCTTCTCGTGGTGACCCTCGCACCCCCATCTTTGAGGGGTGCTCTCCTTCCCCCCTCCTGCCCTCTGTTGCCTCTGCTGCTGCTGCCGACCTGCTTGGTCTCGAGTCGGTTGACGCGGCGTCTGCCCCTAGTGGGAGACGCCGCTCTGGCAAGGGCAAGGGGGGCAAGGGCGCGGGTGGAGCTGGAGGGGGCGGTGGAGGTGGCGGTGGAGGCGGCGGAGGGAGTGGGGGTGGCGGCGGGAGTGGTGGAGGGGGTGGTGGTGGTAGTGGTGGCAGCGGCGGAGGAGGCGGCGGTGGTGGCGGCAGCGGTGGTGGTGGCGGCAGTGGTGGCGGTGACGGTGGGGGAGGCGGCGGCGGAGGAGGCGGTGGTGGCGGAGGAGGTGGAGCTGGTCGGGGCGGTACCCAGCAGCGGAGCGGCGGTGGTGGTGGTCAGCGCTCGCAGCAGCAGCAGCAGCAGCAGCAGCGTTCGCGCGACATCCCTCCGCCCCAGCAGCTCCGTGAGTGGTACACTCGACGTCAGAGGGGTGGGGGTACTGGTCCTTGTACCTACGTCCTTCGCTCTGGCGACCGCGCGGGTGAGCAGTGTGGGGGTGCCCACCCCACCCAGCGCTGCTTTGGCCGCCTGACGGACGCTTGGCGTCAGCAGTTCCCCGGGGCTAGTGAGATCCCTCGCTGGGATGAGCTTCTTAGGGCTGGTGTAGCGATCTTTGATCTTGATTTTGATGCTATCCTTGCTGCTATGTATGCTGTGACTATTAGTGAGGAGGGTGACTGTTACCGGTGTTTCCCGCCCGACCCGGGCATTGGTACTGCTGCGCTAGGTGCTTGTGAGGCTGCTGCTCTAGGTGCCAGTGCGTCTGCGCTCTCAGGTGCTGGTGAGACTGCGCTCTCAGGTACTGAGTCGCCTTCGTCCTCCCTCACTTTCACACTTGACTCCGGGGCTTCTCGCTCCTTCTTTCGAGACCGCACCACCCTCACGCCGCTTGGCCGGCCGGTTGCGGTCTCCCTGGCTGACCCCTCTGGGGGTCCTGTCCTCTCTCACTTCTCCACTGTCCTCCCGTGTCCGGCTGCCCCCTCGGGCACCCTGTCTGGTCTGTACCTTCCCTCGTTCTCGACGAACTTGGTGAGTGGTGCGGACCTACAGGATGCGGGGGTTCACCAGTTCACTCCTGCGAGTCAGCGGGTGACCCACTGCACGGACGCACGCACAGGCCGGCACCTGGCCACGTTCTCGCGTCGGCCGGGGTCGAGCCTCTACACCCTGACCACTACGTCTCCTCCTGTCCTTGCGTCTGGTCAGGTAGCTGCGTCAGGTCAGGTGTTTGCTGCTGCGTCCCGGTCAGGTCCTGAGTCTGCCCCCTGTTCGTGTCGCCTCCTGTCTCACGAGACTCTCCTGTGGCACCACCGTCTGGGCCACCCCTCCTTGCCCCGTCTTCGGAGCATGGCTTCCCGTGTCCTTGTCTCTCGTCTTCCCCAGTCTCTCCCTCCCCTTTCTTCCGGGCCAGGACCTTCCTGTGTCCCCTGTGTCGAGGGGCGCCTCCGGGCTGCTCCTCACTCCTCCCAGTTCCCCCCGACAGAGGCTCCTCTGCAGACGCTTCACATGGACGTGTGGGGCCCAGCCCCCGTCCGTGGGCAGGGTCACGAGCGCTACTTCCTGTTGGTTGTTGACGACTACTCGCGTTACACCACGGTCCTCCCCTTGCGCAGCAAGGGTGCTGTCACTGAGGTGCTGATCGACTGGATCCGCGAGGCTCGTCTCCAGCTCAGGAGGAGCTTCGGCTCGGACTTTCCTGTTCTGCGTCTGCACTCGGACAGAGGCGGGGAGTTCTCCTCTCGCCTTCTGCGAGACTACTGTCGTGCACGGGGGATCCGCCAGACCTTCACGCTTCCGGACTCTCCACAGCAAAATGGGATTGCTGAGCGCCGCATTGGCATGGTCATGGATGTCGCTCGTACGTCCATGATGCATGCGGCTGCCCCCCATTTTCTGTGGCCGTTTGCGGTGAGGTACGCGGCGCATCAGCTCAACCTTCACCCCAGGGTCTCTCGGCCCGCGATGTCCCCAGTGTTACTGTGGACGGGGAAGGTCGGCGATGCGTCTGCGTTCCGTGTCTGGGGATCTCGGGCGTTTGTCCGCGACTTGTCTTCGGACAAGCTGTCCCCTCGTGCTGCTCCCTGTGTCTTCCTTGGCTTCCCCCCTGACGCTCCAGGGTGGCAGTTCTACCACCCCTCCTCTCGTCGTGTTCTGTCCTCCCAGGACGTCACGTTCGACGAGTCAATCCCCTTCTACCGCCTCTTCCCCTACCGCACTCCTTCCCTTCCCCCACCACCGGACTTCCTTGTGCCGGTTCCCCCCCCGGTAGACCCCCCCCCCCCTCAGGTTCCTGCCCCCTCAGGTGTGTCCCAGGTAGACGCAGTTGACCCGGTCGAGGTTACTGGTGACTCTGGTGCTGCTGCGGGTGCTGAGCCTGGGGGTGCTGACTCTGGGGGTGCTGTGCGCGGGGGTGCCGAGCCTGGGGGTGCTACTGCGGAGGGTGCTGGGCCTGGGGGTGCTGACTCTGGGGGTGCTGTGCGCGGGGGTGCCGAGCCTGGGGGTGCTACTGCGGAGGGTGCTGAGCCTGGGAGTGCTGAGCCGGGGGGTGCTGTGCCTGGAGCTGCTGAGCTAGGGGGTGCTGCGTCTGGAGCTACTGGGCCTAGGGGTGCTGCGTCTGGGGCTGCTGAGCCTGGGGTTTCTCCTGGTGCAGCGTCTCGGCGGGAGCCCCTCTCTCCACAGGAGCTGCGCGAGTGGTTTGCTCGCCGCTGGAGGCGTGCTGCTGGAGCTGGAGCTTCTTCGACCGTCGAGGGTGCTGGTGCCGCCGGTCGCGGAGCTGCTGGGCCTGCGGGTCCTACTGGAGCTGGGGCTGTTGAGGGTGTTGGTGCTGAGACTACTGCTGTCTGTCCTCGCGGTGGTTCTCCTGCTGGTGCTGCTGGAGGTCCAGCCGCTGGAGGTGTTGGTGGCGCTGGTGCTGCCGCTGAGGGTGCAGGTGCTGTCCCTGCTGAGTCTCGAGCTGCCGCGCGGCCTCGACCGTACTTCGTTCCGCTCCTGCAGCAGGTTCTTGGTCTTTCTCCTCCGGTAGAGTGTCCACAGCCTGTCCAGTCGCAGTCACTGTTGGAGCCTTCCTCCCCTCTACCTGCTCCCTCTCCTTACACTGGTCCTACTGGAGGTCTTGCTGAGCGTCGTGAGCCTGCGTCTCGTCCCGCGTCGCCTGTTCGTGCTGCTCGCGCTAGTGGTCGCGGTTCGCGTGAGCGTCCTCCTCCTGTCCCTGGCACGCACCGGATGTCTCTGCGTCCGTCCACTGCTCCTCTGCGTGCCCCTTTGCCTTCTCCTCCTGGGTCCTCTCTTCCTGCGCTTGCCGACCCTGAGTCGGACTCCCTTCGTGCTGCCAGTCCTACTGTCACGCGTCTGCTTGCCACTGTCGTCACTGACCCCTCGTTTGAGTCCACTGTTGCGTCTGCTCTTGTCGCTGAGCTCGTCGACTTTGCTGCTCGCTGTCGTCTAGACTACGCTGCTAGTCTTGTTGCTGAGTCTGCGTCTCTCTGTCCTCCGTCCGTCGGGGGTGAGTGTGCTCTTGGCACGGACGTCCTAGAGGACAGGCAGGAGGAGTTACAGTGTCTGGCTGCTGCTTCACCTCATCTCGCGTCTGTACTGCTTGCTCCTGAGGGAGACCCGGATGCACTAGACATCCCGACTCCGCGCTCTTACGCGGAGGCCGTAGAGGGTCCCTACTCCTCTCAGTGGCAGGCAGCTATGGATGCAGAGATGGCTTCCTGGAAGTCCACAGGCACCTACGTTGACGCGGTTCCCCCTCCTGGGGCGAACATCGTCAGTGGCATGTGGATCTTCAGGGTGAAGCGGCCGCCGGGCTCTCCACCTGTCTTCAAGGCGCGGTACGTCGCTCGTGGCTTCAGTCAGCGGCAGGGAGTTGACTACTTTCAGACCTTCTCTCCCACCCCGAAGATGACCACTCTTCGGGTGCTGCTGCACATAGCCGCTCAGCGCGACTACGAGCTTCACTCTCTCGACTTCAGCACTGCGTTCTTGCAGGGTAGCCTGCACGAGGAGATCTGGCTGCGCCGTCCACCTGGCTTCACTGGGACTTTCGCTCCTAGCACCCAGTGGAGCCTCCGACGGCCAGTCTACGGTCTCCGCCAGGCACTGCGTGAGTGGCACGACACACTGAGGACTACGCTTGCGGCTCTTGGGTTTGCTCCTTCTACTGCTGACCCGTCGCTGTTTCTGCGCGCCGACACTTCACTGCCGCCGTTCTACATCCTCGTGTACGTCGACGACTTGGTCTTTGCCACAGCGGACACTGCTAGACTCGCCTACGTGAAGTCCGAGCTGCTGAAGAGACACACGTGCACAGACCTGGGTGAACTGCGCAGCTACCTTGGCTTGCAGATCACTCGGGACAGAGCACACCGCACCATCACCTTGACTCAGTCACACATGGTGCAGCAGGTCCTTCAGCGCTTCGGCTTCACGTACTCCTCGCCTCAGGCCACTCCTCTGTCTACCCGCCACTCACTCTCAGCTCTGCCTTCGGATGAGTCCGTAGAGTCGAGTGGCCCGTACCCAGAGCTTGTTGGCTGCCTCATGTACCTGATGACCTGCACACGACCTGACCTTGCATACCCTCTGAGCATTCTTGCACGCTATGTTGCTCCTGGGAGACACCGACCAGAGCACATGGCTGCAGCGAAGAGGGTATTGCGCTACCTGTGCAGTACGTCGGGCATGGGGCTAGTGCTTGGAGGGCGGAGTCCAGTGGTCCTTACAGGTCACGCGGACGCTTCTTGGGCTGACGACCAGGCTACGAAGCGGTCGTCACAGGGTTACACCTTCAGCCTTGGTTCCGGCTCTGTCTCGTGGCGGGCTACTCATTCGTCTTCGGTTCTCAGCTCCAGCTGTGAGGCTGAGATCTACGCAGGGGCCATGGCTGCACAGGAGCTTCGCTGGCTCACCTACCTTCTGACTGACCTTGGAGAGCCGCCTCGTTCTCCTCCAGTGCTGTACGTAGACAACAAGGCCATGCTGGCCTTGTGTCGAGAGCAGCGTCTGGAGCACAGAACGAAGCACATTGCTCTTTGCTACTTCCTTGCTCGTGAGCTACAGCACCGTGGACAGTTGCGGCTTGCGTACGTGGCCTCTGAGGCCAACACTGCTGATGTGTTCACCAAGGCACTCGCGCCTTGTGACCATCAGCGCTTCTGCACCCGGCTGGGTCTTGTGCCTGTCTTGCCTCACTTGCTCTCCTCTTGACTTTACTTGTACTGTGACATATATATACCTGCTCTTGCTTGTCTAGCTTTATATATATGTCTGTACTCTTGCATGTGAACTGGCCTTTGGCCTTGCTCTTGTGCTCGGACTGTGTGGTGACTTTGTGATCCACCCTGAGCTTTGCTTTGCTTTGCTTGACTGGTCTTGTGACCCCTTGTTCTCCCCCACTTTGCCTATGGGGGTGTGTAAGAACATATATATAGCTTATACTATTGTGTAGGCTGTAGTGGGGTATCCCATAGGGGGTACAACCAGTTAGGGTTTCCTATTTGTACTCACTTCATTCATAGTTCATTCATTCTCGTTCTATTCTCATCAATTTCAACTGTTGTCAATTGCGCCATTAACCTGCTCTAGTTTACACTGTCTGTTGCTTGATACAGGTTCTTCAGATGGCCGTACGCGAGTTCCGCCGAGTTGCCGAAGTTCCGGTAAGAGCGAATGTTCTGCTGCTGAGTTGGTGTGATGTTTCTCAGTAGAATAGTATACGCCATCATCGATTGATACGTATACTGCTGCTTCTCATACTGTGTGCCGTTTGCTGGATACTGCAGGGATCCGTCGAAGAAGCCGAGTATCTGCGCGCCCTCCATCATCAGCTCGAATTCAAAGGACCAGGTGAAGAAGTCCTTCCCGTCGAATGGTCTTGATGTTTGCAGTTTCAGGACATGCGCGAATTGTGACTGAACTTGTAAAGCGTCCATTGGTTTGTCTTGCGCAGGTGAAGGTTGAGGCAGGAAGCTGATCGACCCGCGCTCGTACGGGGCAAAGGTGGGTTGCTGCTGTTGATTCCCTCGCGCATATGACGATCCGTCAAGGCTCATGGGTGTCGCTCCGTTGTTGCTGTTGTGTGTCTGTGCTGGTCCCGACTGCTGGTGTTGCTCGTAGAAGGACATGAAGGAGAAAAATTTCTCCATCATGCTCTGGTCGAAGTCAGAAGGATGGTTCGTGGGGGTCTCGGTTGACGTTCCCCTTGGTCTTGCTGCCGTGCCTTCCTCTGTCTGCAGGCCAGAGGCTGGCGGTGGAGTAGGAGTAGTGCCCGAGGAGCCATTAGGGGAGCTCCTTTCCTTGTTTGTTGCCATGTCTTGTAATGATCAAAAAGTTAGAGTTTTCCCCTGTCAGCTCTCATACCATGTTGGGCTGAGAAAGCCCTTAAGGATCTTTGCAGAGGATAACTCTGGGTAGGATATTTGTAATAGCGGAAGCGTTTAATGAAGTTTTGTGAACCGACCTTGCACTAGTGTGTGAGAGCAAAGTGGATTAAATTAAACAAGCAAATACAAGATTTTATACAAGAGTACAGGGAATACGAATAGATAGATAACTGCATTGCTGTTGCGATTCGATTCAGTGCGACTCGGGCAACTGCTCTGTAACGAGTCAGTTGTGTGTCCTTAACTGTCGCGCTGTAATTGTCGAGTCAAAGGTCGCTGACCTTTGACTTTCCCGTAACCTCCAGGCGGTTACCCTAACCTCCGAGGTTTGACTCGATGTTTCGATTCGGACTGCTTCGCTAGTGTCTTGGGTTTTGACACGACAGAAGCGCCTTTAAGACTTATTGTTTCCAACAGTGGCGACAGAGAAATAGTGGGAGGGGCAAATCTCGGCAGATTGCCTTTGAATGTACCGCGAAATTTCATCGAGGGAGAAATTCACACGATATTCTTCCGTATTGCAGCTACTCGTTAACGACTATAATAATGAATCGGTAAGAAAAGGGGGGTGTTATAGAAAATCAGCCAAAAAGGGGGGTATAGTAGAAACGAGGTCTATCATAACACCCACCCCGCACAAGCTACCCGGGGGTGTACAATTATGGGGGGGTGTTTTGTCCGGGAGTATACGGTAGCTTGGACACTCAACTTCGTCAAGTTTTTAAAACTTGACCCTCAATTTGGGACGCGTCCCTCCCAGCCTTGCCAAGCATGGCAATTACTGTAATTATGTGTACACTGACATTACACATGCAAGAATGGCAGGAAATGGGCACTTTTTCTTAACCGTTTTCCCAGAAATACCAATTTTTCAGGAGTTCGTTTCTCACTTCACTTGTAACATGATTATAACTCGTTTCTTGTTGAGACAAGCTGCATACACGCAAGAAAACCTACACTACAAAAAAGGGTTCAACAATCCATAACAGCTCCAAAACAGCACCTTCAAAACACTCTAGATTTCCCTGAAGGCCTCCTTGGCAGCAGCAATGGTGAAGTCAATGTCCTCCTCTGTGTGGCACAGACCCGTGAAACCAGCCTCGTACTGCGAGGGAGCAAGGTAGACCCCGCGCTTGAGCATGGCGCGGTGGAAACGGCCGAACTTGGCTGTGTCCGACTGCTTGGCATCCGCAAAGCTGAACACGGGGCCCTTGGTGAAGAAGAATCCGAACATGCCGTTGATGTGCCCGCCACACACCTCGTGACCCGCCTCCCTGCAACCACCTCGCAATCACATCACATGGTAGAGGCAGACAGAAGAGTCAACACGGAGCGTCAAGGTAAATCATGAGTTGATGCTCCCCCAACCAATACCCAATCACACCCACCTCCAGTCACCAACTCACAGACTCAGCCTTTTCCAACGCTCAACTACAAACCCACACAGCAACCCCATGTTCGCACGCGCTATCCTCCTAGCCAGCCACGCACCTGGCAGCATCGAGCAGCCCGTTGATGAGGCGGCCAGTGACCTTGTCCAGGTACTCATACGTGCCGGGCTTCTGCAGGCGCTCCAGGGTCTTGATGCCCGCAGTCATGGCCAGGGGGTTGCCACTGAGCGTGCCCGCCTGGTACATGGGACCCGCTGGTGCCACCATCTCCATGATGTCACGGCGCCCGCCGTACGCCCCCACGGGGAGACCGCCACTGGAGAGAGGGAGGAGGGAGGGGCGACGAAGGATGGGATGGGTGGGGGTGTGTTGGTAAGGGAGGATGGAGAGGAGACGGGGGAGAGGGAAATGGAGGGAGAAGGTGGAGGCTGGTGGTGTGGGGTTGAGGCACGGGGGGCTGTGATGGAATGGGAGCCTGGTTCTCCAGTGCAGGGTACCAAAGGAAACAGGTCTGCTTGATGTGGAAAAAGCTTTTCAGGCCTTCGTTTACGCAAAATGCAGCACTGAATCCGCGGAAAAAAAACTAGAGAAAAGGAAAGCGGAACTAGAGGGGCCAAAGATAGGCTACAGGGAGTGGAGAGAGGAGACAAGGGAGGGTGGTGATGTCGGGAAACGTGATCGTTCAAGTGATCGTTAAGAAGGAAAGACAAGCAGACGCAAGCAAGCAAACAAGCGCACCCAATGATCTTGCCGAGGGTGGTGATGTCGGGCGTGATGCCCCAGTACTCCTGCGCGCCACCATAGGCGATGCGGAAGCCCGTCATGACCTCGTCGAACACCAGCAGCGCGCCCTCGTCCTTGGTGATCTGGCGCAGCCCCTCCAGGAACTCCCTGCCGCGATCAGACATGGCACCGCGGATGGAGAGCACAGTATGGTTAGTCGATTGATACGAGGGGGTACGGTATGGACACTGGTACCGATGCAGTGCATCAGCGTGAAATACGGAACTGTTATGCGTAGGCGGGAGTGATAGATGGCAGGGGGAGCGGACATGAGCAGTTACGCCAGTCAAGGGCACTGCATGCTTCATGCTGCATGCTGCCTGACAACGCGCGCTCTCTCGAAAGCGACGACTCACTTCTTGGGGACAATGAAGCCGGAGTTCCCGACGACGGGCTCCAGCACGACGGCCGCGATCTCGCCCTTGTTGTCCGCGAACAGCTGCACGCGCCGAGTGGGAGGCGAGGGAGTGTCAATACGAATCAAAGGTGAGACAGACAGCATTCGGGACATGCCGATTTGGATTATAAGGGCGGCAGAGTTTTCCAGGCTAGCCGAGGGCCGTAACTCCGCGAAGGGAGAATGATTTGGAAAAAGTAAAAAATCGTGTGAACCACAGTTAAATATATTTGACTCTCACACATCATTAACAGCACCACCAGCAGCAGCAGCACCAGCAGCACACACGAGCGGCATTCGGCGTACCTTCTTCACGGCGTCCAGGTCGTTGTAGGGAGCAACGAGCGTGGGAGCGGTGGCGGTCTTGGGAACACCGGGAGAGTCGGGCAGGCCCAGGGTGGCGACACCACTGCCGGCCTGGCGGGGAGCGAAGGACAAAAACGAAAGATATAAGAATCACAGAAGTTAATTTCCGTTGCACTTTATAAACAGTCTACAAATGTGGGAAGTCGAGAATGACGGAAATTCGTTTCAACATAGGCATCGTAAGTTGCAGAGTCCACACTTCAAAAGCATTTGGGGATGCTAAAAAGTACAGGGCATCCATATCCGGTTAGTCCATACCGTTAACGAGATGCACAGGACAGAAAACCCTAAGCGCAGCTAACATCACACACCAAGGTCAAGGTCGGTACGATCCAACAGAGAACGATGGCGTACCTGGACGAGGAAGCTGTCGGCGTGGCCGTGGTAGCAGCCGTCGAACTTAATGATCTTGTCGCGGCCGGTGAAGGCGCGCGCGAGGCGGAGCATGCCCATGCAGGCCTCAGTGCCGGAGTTGACGAAGCGCACCATCTCGATGCTGGGCACGGCGGCGATCACCATCTCCGCGAGCTCGTTCTCCAGCACGCACGGCGCGCCGAAGCTCGTGCCCTTCTTCAGAGCCTCCACGAGGGCAGCATTCACCTGATGGCGGGAAAGCGGAGGAGGATAGAGGCGCGATGACAAGAGGAGAGCGGCGACTCACGAATCGGCACTGACCTGACTGGATGGCGAATTGTGATGCATTGTTACGCACGAGAAACATGCTCTGCAAGTGAACTAGCCCGAGTAAGGTACCGAATTTTCTCAAATTGCTACATTCGGGAGGTAGGAGTGAAAACCACGCCTAAAAAAAGAACGGTAAAGAGATATGATTCAGTTCTACGGCGACACATCCTCTCTTCGTTCAAGGCCAATCTTACCTCGTCGTCGGCGTGGCCGATGATGGCAGGGCCCCACGTGCCGACATAGTCCACATACTCGTTGCCGTCCACGTCCCACGCGTGCGAGCCCTTCACGCGGTCGAACACAATGGGCTGTCCGCCCACGGACTTGAACGCGCGCACGGGCGAGTTCACACCGCCGGGCAACAGCTCCTGCACACGCATCGCCATGAACAATCCAGGTAATTGGGAACACAAAAGGCATTTAGTGGTTAAGGAGAGAATTGACGATAATCAGCGGAAAAAAAAAATCAAATTTGACAATTTCTCGTGTGATCGGTTCAGTGAGAAGAATTGGAAGAGGAAGCCCCCGTGACGAGATTATCCGATTTAGAAAACTCGATCATGTTGACGGACCTTGGCGGCCTTGAAGATCTCCTCGGACTTGGTGGTCACGAAGGTCTTCTCGGTTGCGACGGCCTTGCACTCAAGGCGGCCAGCGTCCTTCTTGCTGCTCATCTTCTGCGCGGGGCAGAGCTTCACTCCCTGGAACGCCTGGTTCGCGCTGCTCACGTCAGCCGCAGCGAGCTTGCCGACGGACAGGACCTGCGAGGTCGAGACGGCTGAGGCCATATTCGAATGCTAGGGCAATTCGAATAACGGAGAATGGAGGCCGAGAGAACTGATGCGTAGAGATAGGAGGCGCGGTGAAAATGGCGAATTGAAGAATTCGCCTAGCCGTTTAGGGGAGAGAGGCTTGGTTGAGGGAAAATTGGAATGACAAGGTGTGCGCGGAATTTCAAGACAGGGAACACAAGGGGGATGGGCGCAGGGGGGGAGTTCGCAAATACCTTGCGCGGAAGGCTTGCGGGTGGGATAGGGAAAGAAGTGGGGGAGGGCCACCATAGGGCGGGCGAAAGGCAGACAAGGGGAGAGTGCGGGGAAGCGGGAGGGCGGCAGCAGCTTGCGTGAAGAGATGAGGATTTCCCCTCTTGCCTTGAGATTGTACTGGCGGGGGAGCTGTCTTCCGGTCGGCTTGCGCATACGTCAACACTGGAAGGGCCCGATGATCCTATTCGCTGGGCTGATTCTGTTCCAAGATTACTGTCACTGATGTCCGCCTCGCAGGGTGTGACGTCAGATTTTGCTGGGAGCCACGGAGGCACATTTGCACTCCACGGAGGCAAGCTTTATGGGCACACGTGGCCTTATTATCTTGTACAAGGTTTCAGAGAAATAATCATGGTTCCGATCATACGAAACCTAAACAAATTGTTCACGAAGATGGTTAACGAGGTAGTCAATAACTTCCATTTGCTCCCTTAACCCTAAACTTCAGAGCTAATTTATTCGGCAGTTTCAAGAGACGGCAGGCAGTTTCTTGGAATTTATTGTGCACCAAACACATCGCAATACGGACCGCACAGTACACCAATATTCGCCGTGCGGGTAATCCGAGGATCTTAAGTCTCGCTGTCGTCAAGCTTTCGCCTCACCACACTTCCACGTGCTACGCAATCGCGGGCTTTCGCTGTTCACCTTTTCGCTGGCTCTCTAACCACAATGAGTGGTAGCCTGGGAACAGTTACCCACAGCAGCAACAGCAGCGTCGGCAGCGCGAAAAGCGGCGGGAGCGACGGCAACGCGAAAATAGCCAAGGTCGCTGGGTTGGGAAAGCGCGGAGGTCGTCAGTCGCAGCGCGAGGCGTTAATTCACCGGGAGCGCGGAGATGCCGCCGTGCATTGCGGGTGGGAGGATACGGCCGCTCCTCACGCTATGATGCCCGTGGATTTGCGCGAGGAAGGGAAGGAAGGTACGCCGATGGCGGGATAATTGTGGGTGGAGGCGTGGAGAGGCAAGAGATGGCTTTGTTTGCTTTCATTGTCACGAATTCGCGTTTTAAGGGTTCGCAAATCCGTTTGTTTCGATGATAGACTTCAACTCAAGCAACCTCTCTCACGTACAGGCACAAAATCACTGGTGGACAGCATTGGAGTAAACCTCCGTTTGTTCTCTAGTTGTGGATGAAGCTTGTTGGGTGGGTAACTGTCCTGCTGTGGGCTGGAACTGCCATCCTTCTAACTACCCTTCGTCTCCTTTCCAAACATCCTCTCTGCCCTTTCTCGCCACACCACTCTCGCCCCCTTGCTTACACACACACACACTTTCAGCCGCTGCACTCGCATCTCTCCCCTCCTCCTTCCAGCCGCTAAACCAGTCCACGTCATCGTCCGTTTCTGTCCAAGTAGACCCGCCTGCACACGTCAACGCCGCCGCCACGTCACCATTCCATCAATCGTCGCTGGCAACTGCTGCTGTATGTCCTGTACCAGCCGCCCATAACAGCTCATTGAGGCCATGGATCCCAGAGACGGGGAGCGGTGCTAGTGGTAATGGTAATGGTGGTGTTGCTGCTGCTGCTGCTGTTTCTGCGAGTAGCATTCCCCTTCACCCCTTTCATTCGTCGTCATGGGAGATCGAGCCCTGCATCTCCGTGCGTGAACCTGCTGGTAGCAGCAGCAACTGCAGCAGCACCACCACCCATGCGCACGAGACACATTCACGTGGCATCATCACCCATACACATGCCAACAACATCCATCCACAGTCACAATCACGTGCATGGCCATGGGCATGGGCGCATCGAGGTGCATGGCTCTCTCCCTGGGCCCTCCCCTGGTCTCTCCCTGCTGATGCTGTGCGATGGTACCAGCAGAGCGTTGCTGATCTGGGATCAACCTTGGGCTTGGATTGGCATCCAGGGGGGCACATGAGGGGGATTGGCGCAGGGGGGCTGGCGGGGGGAAGGGCCAGGGGGCGGGTGGTGCGCGGTAGAGGAAACGGAGCAGGAGGAGGGAGGTTGCTGCGGCGGCTGAGGCAGGCATGGAGGAGGGGGTTGGGGAGATGGGGGTGGTGGGGATGGCATGCAGAGAGTAGCCTGGATGGGAGCATCAACAGTGGGACGACGAACCATGGGACCACTACCGGCAGTGCATGCAGCAGCAGCAACAGCAGCAGCGGCAGCACCAGGAGCCGAGGCAGCGGCAGGAGCAGCGGCAGCAGCAGCAGTTTCATCATCTTCAGCGGCAACAGCGGAGGAGGAGGAGGAGGGGAAGGAGGAGGGGTGGAGGGAGAGGGAAGGAGTGGTGGAGGGAGGAGGAAGCAGCAGTGGATGATGCCGGGGCTGGGCCTGCCGTTGACAGCGGACATAGTGGCGATAGCGCTGGTGTACTTTGTGCAGGGCGTGCTGGGGCTTGCCCGCCTGGCTGTCAGCTTCTTTCTCAAGGACGAGTTTGGGCTCGACCCTGCTGAGGTGCGCATGTGCAGTTGTTGCTGATTTTTGAGTCGTCTCAAATATTGTGCAGGGCGTTCTGGGGCTCGCCCGCCTGGCTGTCAGCTTCTTTCTCAAGGATGAGTTCGGGCTCGACCCTGCTGAGGTATGCGTGTGCTGCTGCTGCTTCTGCTTCTGCTTCTGCTGCTGCCGCTGCTGCCGCCGCTGCTGCTGCTGCTGCTGCTGCTGCTGCTGCTGCTGCTGCTGCTGCTGCTGCTGCTGCTGCTGCTGCTGCTGCTGCTGCTGCTGCTGCTGCTGCTGCTGCTGCTGCTGCTGCTGCTGCTCCTCGTGTCTCTTGCTCGTATCTTTTGCTCCCCATTTTCCTAGTATTTCATAAATAATTCTCTCCCCATCTCTTCCGTCGCCCCCTCTCTCACCCCATCTTACCCGTCTCCACCTTTCCCCCTTTTATCCGTCCCCCCTTCCCTGCAGACGGCGCTTCTGTCTGGGCTCTCAACACTGCCATGGCTCATCAAGCCTCTCTACGGCTTCCTCAGGTGGGTCATGCCACGGGCCCTGCGCCATGCCACGGGCCCTGCGCCATGCCCCGGGCCCTGCGCCATGCCACGGGCCCTGCGCCATGCCACGGGCCCTGCGCCATGCCACGGGCCCTGCGCCATGCCACGGGCCCTGCGCCATGCCACGGGCCCTGCGCCATGCCACGGGCCCTGCGCCATGCCACCTGCGCCATGCCACCTGCGCCATGCCACCTGCGCCATGCCACCTGCGCCATGCCACCTGCGCCATGCCACCTGCGCCATGCCACCTGCGCCATGCCACCTGCGCCATGCCACCTGCGCCATGCCACCTGCGCCTTGCCATCTGCGCCATGCCACCTGCGCCATGCCACCTGCGCCATGCCACCTGCGCCATGCCACCTGCGCCATGCCACCTGCGCCATGCCACCTGCGCCATGCCACCTGCTCCATGCCACCTGCGCCATGCCACCTGCGCCATGCCACCTGCGCCATGCCACGTGCGCCATGCCACCTGCGCCATGCCACGTGCGCCATGCCACGTGCGCCATGCCACCTGCGCCATGCCATCTGCGCCATGCCACCTGCACCATGCCATCTGCGCCATGCCACCTGCACCATGCCATCTGCGCCATGCCATCTGCACCATTGTTACTGCACCTTCCAACCACCACCTTCCAACCGCCACCTTTCTGCCCTGTTGCAAGTCTTTTCCCGCACACCACCACCACCTCACACATTCTCCTCCCCCTTCCTCCTCTAGATGCCCCTCAGTATCCATGATCTCGAAACGGTTTCCATCTCTCTCCTCCCTCTCCTTCTCATGCGTCCAGACCACCATTCCTCTTTCATTCATCCTCCTCTCGCAAACACTCCCTTTCTCTTCTCTTCATTCGCTCCCTTTCTCTTCTCCTCAGTCGCTCCCTTTTTCTTATCCTCAATCACTTCCTCTTTCCCACTCATTGCTTCTCCTCCCCCCTCACCTTCCAACCCCCACCTAGCGACCCCCCCCCCCCCCTGTTCGGCTCGCGCCGCCGCTCCTACCTCATTCTCTGCGGCTTCGTGGGCGCCTCTGCATGGGCCCTCCTGGCCACGCTCGTGCACGACAAGTACTCCACCGCCGCAATAATCCTCCTCTCCTCGCTCTCTTGAACCAATCTCCTTCCCAATCGCTCCCTTTTCCAGGCATTTCCTTCCCTCCCCCCCACCCTTCTCCCCTCCCCTCCCCTCCCCGCCCCTCCCCTCACCCGTCCCTCACACCCACCAGTGACGGCTTCCCCCTGTTCGGTTCCCGCCGCCGCTCCTACCTCATTCTCTGCGGCTTCGTGGGTGCCTCTGCATGGGCCCTCCTCGCGACAATAGTCCACGACAAGTACTCCACCGTCGCCATGATCCTGCTCTCCTCGCTCTCGGTCGCCGTGTCTGATGTGGTGGTGGACTCGCTCGTGGTGGAGCGAGCCAGGGGCGAGGACCAGAGCATGGCTGGGTCGCTGCAGTCGCTCTGCTGGGGGTCCAGTGCGGTTGGAGGGATTGTGAGCGCGTATTGGAGCGGTAGCCTGGTGGAGATGTACGGCACGAGGTGAGTCAGTGGGGGTGAGCAGGGTGCGGTGAGTGAGGGGGTGATGGATGGGATGGGACGCGGTGAGTGTAAGGGTGAGTGGGGTGCTGCTGTGCAAGCAGTCTCTCATGTGCGCATGGGGGATTTCGAGAATTCTCAAGAGCAGTGTGAGTGAGCAGAGGTTCCTATATGCATGGGATCTTATCCAACGTTGTTGAGTCCAGTATCCCGCATCTCTCATTCCGTCAATAGCTTTGCTGCACGCCCCTTCTGTTGCCGGCAGGTTTGTGTTTGCCGTGACTGCTGTTCTCCCCCTCATCACATCCATTGCGGGGATCTTCACAGTAGAAGACGATCACCACCAGCACCACCACCAGCACCATCAACACCACCAGCATCAACAACACCAAAGCCACCTGCTTACCTCCCTCTCCTCCCCTCCTCGCTCCTCCTCCCCTCCCTCCTCCTCTTCCTCCAAAAGCTCCTCCCACTTCTTCCCCACGGACTCTGTTTCAGAGTCCGCTCCTCTCATTCCCCTCTCCACCCATGGTCTATCCGCCTCTCCTGCTTTCTCCTCCTCTTCTGCCTCTCCTCACCCCCCTCCATCCTCCTCCCATGGAGATGTATTGATTGAGCTTGGTCACATGAGTCAGAGTGAACGAGTGGGGGAGGGGAGAGTGGGGATGGGAGGGTTGGATGGAGGAAGGGACATTGGGGAAGCGGTTAAGGAACGAGGTGGAGGGGGATCAAGGGGTTCGACAGATGGGGGTGCGGTGGGGATGGGTGAGAACAAGCAACAGATGCCCCTGCTGCATCCGTATGCTTCAGCACCTTCTGATCCTACTGCAACGCATGATTCTCAACAGTCATACCATCACCATCAGCAGCAGCAGCAGCACCACCAGCACCCACTGCAGCAATTCTCAGTCAACTCCACACCGGCTATCAGCGAGTCGTGCGTTTACTCCTCCGCCTACCCTCCCAACTCTACCACTTCCCCCACTCCACCGACCAACCCATTCCCCCAGCAGCAGCACCACCACGCAGAGCACCATTCCACTGCAGAATCCCCTCTCATCTCCAACACTCCCACCCCTTCCTCCTCCTCCTCTTCCTCCTCCTGCACCTCCTCCTCCCTCGCACCCTCCCACGCACACTCGCATGCATCATCCCCCATCCCAGCCATGGATGTGCGCGCACAGGCGTTATACCTATGGGCCACTATCCGGCAACCCAGCATCCTCATGCCCACGCTCTTCATCTTCCTCTGGCAGATAACGCCTTCCTCAGATACCGCCATGTTCTTCTTCACGTGAGTTGCTTGCGCCTGGATCTGCCTTGTCAGCGCCACCTGTGTCTGCCATGTCAGCGCCACCTGCCTGCCATGTCAGCTCGTTATGCAAGACTTTTTCGATCCCGCTCATCCAACTCTTACCCCCTCATCCCTCGTCATCGCCAGCACAAGCCAGCTGGGCTTTGGACCAGAGTTCCTAGGGCGGGTGCGGCTTGTACAATCAGTGGCATCACTTCTTGAGGCGCCTCAAAAATCACCTTTCTCGCTCTACTCCCCCAACCTGCCCCACATCCCTCATCATCACCAGCACAAACAAGCTGGGCTTTGGACCAGAGTTCCTAGGGCGGGTGCGGCTGGTGACATCAGTGGCGTCGCTGGTGGGTGTGGGCGTGTACAACTTCTGGCTCAAGCATGTGCCACTGCAGCGCATCTTCCTCTGGAGCAACCTGCTCGGCACTGCCCTCGGCTGCACGCAGGTGTGCGTGGTGTGCTGGGTCTGGGGGTAATGGCCGGAGGGGAGGAGTGGGGATCGGGTTTGGGGATTGGGAGCGGGGAAGCGGGAGGGAAGCGGGGAAGTGGGGAGACTGGTGGTGAGGTGGGAGGGGAGCGGGGGACAGGTGTTGTGGGTAGCAGAAGGGTTGGAGGGGGTTGAGGGGGTAGGAGGTCATTCTTTGTGCGGCTGGTGACATCAGTGGCGTTGCTGGTGGTCGTGGGTATGTGGGTGTACAATCTTTGTTTCAAGCACGTGCCACTGCAGCGCACCTTCATCTGGAGCAACCTGCTCGGTTCTGCCCGCAGCTGCACTCAGGTGCGCGCAGTGATGGGATAACGAGAGGGAGGAAAGGGGAGGTGGGAGGGAAGATTGCGAAAGTGTGAGAGAGGAGTAGGGAATGGGAGTGAAGAGAGGCGCATGAGAGAGTGAGAGTAGTGGGAAAGTTTGTTGGGATGGGGGGAAGGGTGAGATGGTTGGTGAAGGGCTGGGGAAGAGGATGAGGGGGAAAGACTTGCAGTGCTTCTGCTGGTCCTCTTGGAATGCCTCTCATTCTTCCACGCCCCTTGATTCTCATTCCTACTTCCACCTCTCATTACTGCCTATGTTCACATTTGTGTGTGTGTGTGTGTGTGTGTGTGTGTGTGTGTGTGTGTGTGTGTGTGTGTGTGTGTGTGTGTGTGTGTGTGTGTGTGTGCGTGCGAGTGTGTGTGCGTGTGTGTTTGTGTGTCTGTGTGTGTGTGTTTGTGTGTGTGTGTGTGTCTGTGTGCGTGTGTGTGTGTGTGTGTGCGTGAGTGTGTGTGTGGGTGTGTGTGCATGGGTTTGTGCGTGTGTGCGTGAGTGTCTGAGGGCGGCAGTTGCTGCTGGTGACGGGAGTGAATCGCACGCTGGGCATCAGCGACCACTACTTTGCCCTGGGGGACAGCCTCATCCTCACTGTCCTCGGCCAGGTGCGTCAGGGTGCTTTTGAGTCGACTCAAAAGCAGACTCACTGTCCTCGGCCAGGTGCATGAGGGCCAATGCTTACATTGCGTGAGAGCTCATGCCCCTCAAGGGACTGGACTGGCTGGATGAGGTACGGGTAGGTGCTGTGGCAGGTTGTCTGGCAAGCACTATGGCAGGTGGTTGTGGCACAGGGCTATTGGGTGCTGCTGCCGGTGTGGTGGGAAGTTGTGTGTGCCTTTTTCGTGTGAATCTATCCAGCAGTCCTTTCCCACACTCTGTCAAAAGATCCTTGTTATTCCTACAGAAAAAAGTTCGTCCCATCCTTCTCTCTCCCTCCCCCCTCTGTCTGCCCCCCCACCCCACACCCACGATCGGCCTCACCAGGTCTCCTTCATGCCCATCCTTGTGCTTGCGGCTCGTCTCTGCCCTCCTGGAATCGAGGCCACATTGTTTGCCGCCTTGATGTCAGTCAACAACGGGGCGTATGTTCTAAGCGGGTTGCTCGGGGCTGCTCTTACGGAGATGCTTGGAGTCACAAGCACGAATTTCCATAACCTTGCCTTGCTTGTTCTACTGTGCAATCTCTCGTCTCTGCTTGCGTTGCCGTTCCTGCGCTTGCTTCCCTCATTGGAAGAGGTGGAAGCGGCGGTGGCAAGGCTTCAAGAGGATATCGAAGCAGGAAAAGAAGCATGAAATCCAATAATATGGGAGTTCTGCATATGTTATTATAATCATTGAGAAAGCTTGCTTTCTGTTCTTGCAAAGGCAACGGGCTTCATTACAATTGGCAACGGGCTTCATTACAATTGCAGTAATACAACATTCTCGTCCAACTATGGATGGATCATACAGATATACAACTAGGGTGGTGTCAGAATGAGGAATGAGTGTTGCATTGATGTTGGTTGGGGTACATATGACAAACCCTAACTTCTGTACCCCCTAAGACAAACCTCACTACAGGCTACAACATTTGACACACCCCCATAGCCTAAGTGAGGGGTGTCTAGCAAAAACAAAAAGAGTACGGTCACAAGACCAGTCCAAAAGAAAACAAAGCTCAGGGTGGATCACAACGTCACCACACACTCTGAGCACAAGCAACAGTGGCCACAAGGCCAGTCCAAGAGATCACAAGTATATATAGTAAATGTACAGACGAAGCAGGCAATAAACTCAAGTCTACGCATGACTAGAACCTGTGTCAACAAGGCCTAACTGCACACAACACCTCTGGTGGTCACAAGGCGGAAGCGCCTTGGTGAAGATGTCTGCAGTGTTGGCCTCGGACTCTACGAACTCGAAGCGAGCCTGTCCACGCCTCTGCAACTCTCGCAGAAGAAAGTACCTGATGTGAATGTGCTTCACTCTGCTCTCCAGTCGCGGCTCACGACAGAGGAGGATCGACGCCTTGTTGTCAGTAAACAAGGTCGGTGCAGAGCTCGGCCGCTCACCAAGGTCAGTGAGCAAGAAGGTCAACCACCGCAACTCCTGTGCCGCCATGGCACCAGCGTAAATCTCAGCCTCAGCTGTAGAGGTCGAGACAGAAGAGGAGCGCGTGGAACGCCAGGAAACAGCTCCAGAACCCAGACTGAAACAGTACCCCTGAGTAGACCTGTGAGTCTCAGCGTCGTCAGCGTAAGAGGAGTCACAGTGACCAGTGAGTACGACAGACTGCTGCCCTCCAAGAACTAGCCCCACGCCTGATGTAGTCGCTAGGTACTTCGCCACCCTCACAGCTGCCGTCCAGTGAACAGGACGGTGTCTCCCTGGCGCAACAAAGCGCGCAAGGATGCTGAGAGGGAAGGCGAGGTCCGGGCGAGTACAAGTCATCAGGTACATGAGGCAACCCACAAGCTCTGCGTAGGGACCACTAGGCTCAAACGGCTCGTCAGGAAAGGGACCAGTGAGTCTGTGGTCAACAGCTAGAGGTGTGCGCTGTACGGTGGAGTGCTGAAGCCCGAACCGCTGAAGGACCTGCTGCACCATGTGTGACTGTGAGAGTGTAATGGTGCGAGCGGCTCTGTCCCTGGTGATCTGCAGGCCAAGGTAGTGGCGCAGTTCACCAAGATCAGTGCACGTGTGTCTCTTCTGCAGTTCGGACTTCACGTCTGCCAAAGCAACCCTGTCCGGAGTGGCGAAAACGAGGTCGTCGACGTAAACCAGAACAAAGAACGGTGTGGAGCCACGACGAACGAACAGCGACGGGTCGGCAGAAGACGGCTGGAACCCAAGGTCAGAGAGGGTAGAACGCAGAGTGTCGTGCCACTCACGAGGGGCCTGGCGAAGACCGTAAACAGGTCGCCTCAGCCTCCACTGGGTCCCAGGAGGGAAGGTGCCAGTGAAGGCCGAGGGACGACGCAACCAGACCTCCTCGTGTAGGCTGCCCTGAAGGAAAGCAGTGGAGAAGTCAAGAGAGTGTAACTCGTAGTCTCTCTGTGCTGCTACGTGTAGTAACACCCGAAGAGTGGTCATCTTCGGGGTAGGTGCGAAGGTCTGAAAGAAGTCAACTCCCTCGCGCTGACTGAAACCTCTAGCCACGTAGCGCGCCTTGAAGACCGGGGGAGATCCCGGTGGCCGCTTCACCCTGTAGATCCACATGCCGTCGACTACGTTCGCCCCCGGGGGGGGAACCTCATCGACGTAGGTGCCTGTGGATCTGTAGGAGGCCATCTCTGCGTCCATGGCAGCTCTCCACTGAGAGGCCCAAGGCCCTGACACTGCCTCAGCGTAAGTGCGAGGAGTCGGAATGTCAAGGGCGTCGGGGTCACCCTCAGGGGCGAGGAGCATGGCACAGAGATGAGGGGAAGCGGCCGCCAGGAACTCTAGCTCAAACTGCCTGTCCTCTAGGGCGTCACGGCCAAGGGCAGACACACCCCCGACGGCCAGAGGACTGGTAGGAGGAGCAGCCACAAGCGTGGTGGCGTAGTCAAGGCGGCGGGCAGAGGCAAAGTCAGTAACTGCGGCAGTAAGAGCGGACACAGAGGACACAGAGGCACGAGGGTGAGTAACAAGAGAGGCGAGAACACGAGAGAGAACAGGACGGTACGTGCGGTAGTAGTCAGTGACAGGAGTAGGGAGCGACACAGTGAGGGCCGACTCAGGAGGAGACGGAAGCACAGACTGAGACGGACGAGGTGGACTAGAAAGAAGGAAGGCAGTACGAAGGTCAGTGAAGGGAACAGGAGACGAGGGACGAGCACGAGGGGAGCGACGAGTAGCCCAAGAACGAGACGGAGGAGAAGAGGACAAGGGCGGAGAACTGGGGAAAACAGCGGGGGAGGAGTCAGGAGGAGGAAACGTGGGACCGTAGACAGGAGGAGAGGCGGAGGAGGGAGGAGAAGGGGAGGGGAGACCAAGGATCCGAAGACCCGAGACAGGAGGAGGAAGTGGCTGCTGCTGCTGCTGCGGCTGCGACTGCTGCTGCTGCGGACGCGGCTGCTGCTGGGACTGCTGCTCCTGCGGGTCCAGCTGCTGCTGCTGCTCCTCCAGCCGCTGTAACTCCCTCTCCTCTCTCTCCAACGCCAGCTGATCGTCACGGGCACGGCGAACACGAGCCTGGTGCCTAGTCGGGTAGGGGTGGGGGGGCGGAGTAGTGTCCGAAGCAGCGGCAGCTCCAGAGTCCACTCCAGAAGAACTAGGCTCACCACCCCCAGAGGCAGCACTAACACCAGCTCCAGACCCAGGCTCACCTGAACCCAAAGGAGGCGCACCCTCACCCCCAGACGCAGCACCCCCAGTGTCCGCGCGGCCAGCACCAGCTCCCGGACGACAAGCGTCCTCTGCACCCACCTGGTCAGCTCCAACTCCAGAACCAGAAACTCCAGCTCCAACTCCAGCTCCAACTCCAGCTCTAACTCCAGCACCCCCAGAACCAGAAACCGGTACAGGAACAGGCGTCGCACCAACCTCTCGAGAGCTAGCACCAGCGGCACGCTGCGAGGAGGACTGTGGGGAGGGAGGCTGTACCGGAGGGGCTACCGAAGGAGGAGGGGTAGCCTGGGACACACCTGACGGGGCTGGACCAGGGGGGGGAGGCTGTACCGGGGGAGCAGGAGGGGGAACGGCAGTCAGGAAGAGGGGGGGAGGAGGAACCGGGAGACCTCGACTGGGGTACCTGACGTAGTACGGAGTGGACTCCTCGAAACGGACGTCACGGGAGTCAAAGAACCGGTGAGAGGGAGGGTGGTAAAAGGTGAAGTCAGAGGAGTCCTCAGGGAAACCAAGGAAGACACAGGGGACGGCACGAGGCGAGAGCTTGTCCGCGGAGGTGTCGCGGACAAGAGCCAAGCACTCCCAGACACGAAACCGCGACGCAACACCAGGGAACCCTGTCCAAAGACTGGTCGGTGAAACCTCTGGTCGAGAGACACGTGGCCAGAGGTTCAGCTGGTGCGCGGCGTACCTGACCGCGTAGGGCCACAGAAAATGGGGGGCACAGGCGTGAGTCAGGGAGGTGCGGGCGATCTCCATGACCAGGCCTATGCGGCGCTCAGCAACCCCATTCTGCTGTGGGGACTCTGGAAGCGTCCAGGACTGACGAATGCCCTGCTCGCGACAGAATCCAGCGAGAATGCCGGAGCGAAACTCACCCCCACGGTCGGAGTGGAGACAGCTGACACGACGACCACGAGTGTCCTCGGTGGTGAGCAACCACCTGATCAGCGTAGAAGTCACCTCAGACTTCTTCGCCAGAGGGAACACTGTGGTGTAGCGGGAGAAGTCGTCAACGACCACCAGAAAGTAACGCTCACGCTCAGGGCCTAGACGAGGGGCTGGGCCCCAGACGTCCAAGTGAAGCGTCTCAAAAGGCTCGGTGGCCGGACGAAGGGAGGAGGAGTGAGGGGTGGCGCGCAGCCTACCCTCGACGCAGGGACGACACGGCGGCGCAGGCGAAGGCGGCAGCGACGGCAAGACACGTGGGAGGCCTAGGACAAGACGCTGACTAGACATAGCGCGCAGACGTGGAAGGGACGGGAGCCCCATCCGGTGGTGCCACAGAACGGTGGGGTGGGCAAGCGACCGGCAGGAGCACGACGCAGCGACTGGAACAGACGGAGGAACCTGACACGACACAGACACCTGGGGGGACGTAGCAACCTGGTGAGACGCGGGGACCCGAACGGGGGGGGGAACCGGGGGCAGTGGCAGTAGGGGGGGCTGCTGGTGCGGCCGCTGGTGCTGCTGCTGCTGCTGCTGCTGCTGCGGCTGCGGCTGCTGCTGCTGCTGCGGCTGCTGCTGCGGCGCACGCGGGCCAGTGTGAAGAGTGTAGAGACCCGAGCCCGGCTCAGCAGTAAAGGTAGCAAGAGGCTGGTAAGAGTCTCCGTCAACACACACCGCAGTCTCTCCAGAAGGCTCAAACCACACACCCACGTGCTGGCTCACGAGGGGTCGCACGCCCACCAAGTTCCGGGAGAACGAGGGGACGTGAAACCCAGTGAGAGACCCGGAGGGAGCAGCAGGACACGGTAAAGTGGTAGTGTGACGTGCAGTGACTGGTCCCGTAGTGGGATCAGCCAACGCTACAGAAACAGGCGCAGGAAGTGGTGTAAGTGTCGTGCTGTCCCGAAAGAAGCAGTGGGAGGCTCCAGAGTCCAGTGTGAACGACAGCGAAGCGTCCTCTGAGGTAGTCGCTGGTCTAGAGTCTACACAAGTACCTACACTAGCAACAGGCAACTCAGCAAGACTAGCACCTAAGCTAACAACACCAGAGTAAACAGAGTCAGAAACACTAGAGTCAACAACAGCATACATAGCATGAGGAGCACTAATCAGATCAACTAACTGCTCAGCAGACATGCCCCACAGAGTGGAGCCGTAGCGCTGAACCAGAGGAAGCCAGTCAGGAGCAGGACCGCCAACCCCGTAGGTCAACCGGACCGTGTCAGTGAGCTGAGCAAAGCACTGACCAGGGGGGTGAAAGCGGCCACAAGGGTGGCCCCGACGAGGACCTGTCTGAACCTGGTAGGGGCAGGGAGGGTAAGCAGCACCGCGCTGGGGCTGACGCAGCCCCGACCCCGGAGCCAGCTGCTGACGCTGCTGCTGCTGAGGCTGCTGGGAGGAAAGGGGCTGCTGCTGCTGCTGAAGGTGCTGCTGACGCTGAGCCTGGTACCACGCCGCTGCTCCACCTAGCGGGGCCGACAGTACAGGAGGCGACTGACGAGCTCGAGGGTCGCTGCCACCAGCAGGTGCAGTGGAGTCACCGGCCGCTGCACGAGGGGTCTCTCCAGACGCTGCACTCCCACCACCGCCAGTCGCAACAGCACCCCCACTACCTCCGCTACCTCCGCCTCCACCTCCACCGGAACCACCTTTCTTGCCCCCCCTGCCGCGGGACCGCGACGCAGTCGTAACAGCAGCCGCAGTCGCGTCAGTAGCGGCAGTGGCAAGAGAGGCAGTGAAGGTGGGTAACTGCGGGACTGTGCACCCGTGGAAGAGTGGGGGGGATACAGTACCAGAGGCGGCAGCTACCGAACGAAGGTTGCTCTCGACATCCTTGAGTGCAGACTCAAGGACCTCGATAGTCAGCTCACTAGGGTGCTTCAGCAGAAGCGCGTCACGAACGGAGGCAAGGCGGTCAGGGAGGCTAGTGGCGATGAAATAGACAGTAATCGCCATGGGGGGAGGAAGCAGTGCAAGCTGTGCCTCAGTGCAAGCAGCGCGGTAACTAGCGTCAAGCGAGCGGAGGTGAGCGATCAAGTCAGCAGAGCGCTCAAACGAGGCAAGATCAGGAAACAGGAACGGGAGGAAAAGACGGCCGAGAGAGACAGTAGCGGGAGTAGAGTAGCGGGCCTTAATCGCAGTGAGGTACGCAGCAGCGGTGCGAACCTGAGTAAAGTGGACCTCCTCGGACTCAGGGAGGAGGCTGCTGAGTGCGATGCAGGCCGCAGCGTCACGCGACGTCCAAGCCGTCCGGTCAGCGCGCTGACGGGCAAAGCGAGCCGTAGCAGCATCGTCAGGAGCAGGGCCTAAAGCTGTAGGCTCGGGGGGCTCGGGGAGGTCACCAGTAGCGTGTGACCAGAGGGTCTCGCCCCCCTGGACCTGACTCTCTAACAGACGACGAGCGCGAAGAAGCCAGACGGAAAAGTCAAGGGGTCTACCGTCGGCGTCGAAACGAAGAACTCGCGGAGTCGCCATAGTGAGAACGAACAGGCGAGTAACAACCGGGGGGGGAAGAGGACTCAGTCGCAGCGGAAGAGTGGGCTAGGACGACGGGCCAAGACGTAGGGTAGGGCAACGGGCCAGGGCCTAGGGTAGGGCGACGGGCCAGGGCCTAGGAAGGGCGACAGGCCAGGGCCTAGGGAGGGCGACGCGACGGGGGAAAGGTCAGGGCGACGCGACGGGGCAGGGCGACGCGACGGGACAGGGCGACGCGACGGGGCAGGGCGGCGCGACGGAGCAGGGCGACGGGACAGGGCAGGGCGACGCGACGGGGTAGGGCGACGCGACGGGACAGGGCGACGGGACAGGGCAGGGCGACGCGACGGGACAGGGCAGGGCGACGCGACGGGACAGGGCGACGCGACGGGACAGGGCGACGGGACAGGGCGACGGGACAGGGCGACGGGACAGGGCGACGGGACAGGGCGATGTGACGGGACAGGGCGACGGGACAGGGCGACGGGACAGGGCGACGTGACGGGACAGGGCGACGGGACGGGGGGGGGTAACAGGCAGGCGCGACGCGACGGGGGGAACGGGCGCGACGCGACGGGGGGGAACGGGCGCGACGCGACAGGGGGAACGGGCGTGACGCGACGGGGGGGGAACAGGCGTGACGCGACGGGGGAGATGACGCTAGGCTCGGTACTAGGCGCGGTAACTACGAAACTGGTACGAACGAGAGGTAGGATCAGGCTCGGGAGGTACGAACGGAGAACGGAGGAACGGGATCCCACAGGATCCTAACCTAGCTGATACCATGTCAGTATGAGGAATGAGTGTTGCATTGATGTTGGTTGAGGTACATATGACAAACCCTAACTTCTGTACCCCCTAAGACAAACCTCACTACAGGCTACAACATTTGACAGGTGGGTGGGTGGGGAGTGGAACTGCAAAGTTCCGAAATGAAGTCGCGGGTGGAGGCCGAATGGCCTCCAACCCTCGTTATGTACTCGGCGAATTGTAATTCGCCGTTGCTTTGCTTCGTGACAGTCAGCTGCGCTTTCAAAATACGCATTTTTAGAAAGTGTTACACACTTACGAAAAAATTCATATTGAGAAAGCTTGCTTTCTGTTCTTGCAAAGGCAACGGGCTTCATTACAATTGGGTCTTCTGAGACATGTGCAGTTGGGGTGTTGAAGACGTGGCGAGTGTAGTTGCGATTGATGGCCTTGACGAAGTGCCGAGAGAGGTGGCGTTGGTAATCGCGATCTCTATGTCGATGGCGTTCGAAATGTTGTGTGAGTGAAGGTTGCGTTCTGTTAGTGTAGATGTGCGTGTTTGTTGATTCAGTAGAATAGTGGTTGCAATTGGTGGTTCCCAACCAAGGTCTACACACCCAATGGACGGTACAACTTTTATCTTGGGATTTACCATATGCTCTGCTGTACTCTACGCTTCCAACAGTTTGAGGTTCGGGGCTATCTACAACGTGGGTGTATGGGCTGAGTTGGTAGTAGCGGGAGGGTGTGTCCGTCATTTTGGTTAAATAGGTACTTTTTTTTTTTTTTTTTCACACACGAATTCCGTCTTTAACTCCCAACACCTAAAGCCCATTCAAGTTCTTAACGAGACACAACTTGTGGTAGCATGCTAGTCGCAACTCCCGTTCTTTTATTTCCATCTCGGGTGCGATCTAAGAGAGTGGGATGAGCATGATGGAAACCAGGCCCTCAGATTCACTTTAAGGGTCGTATACCTATCAGTGTCCCCTTGTGTGTAAACACTGATTGACAGTGTTACCAAGAAAAAAAGGCTGAAATGACAGTGTTGTCCTAATTTAGAGTCTGATCCATCAGGGTTTCAAAATTAAAAAAGCTGTAGCTATTAAACGTCCTGGTTTTAAGCACAGGAAGACAGTAGCTTCCTTCCTACCTAGAACAGACTAGCTGCTCTTATCTAATAGGGGTCATGCGTCCTTCAGCATCGGAATCAAAGTCTTCATCATCACTCCCCTGCACCTTGGGTTCTTCCCACTCCTCAAGTGCCTCCTTTCCCCTGCCACTTCCCTCCCCCTCTCTTGCTGCAGGTGTTGCTGCTGCTGCTGCTGCTGCTGCCACATTTCCAAATGGCCGGCGCTTCTTGTAGCTGCGCCAGATGTTCACCAGTTCGTTGTAGTCGGGCTCGTAGTCGAGGAGCGACATTGTGACGAGATCTTCAAGCTGAGGCTCCCACGCTGCCATGACTTGATGATATTCTGGCGGGAAAACCCGCGCTCACATTCCACTGTGCTCAGCGGAAGCACTGCGACTGCCACCCAGAGATGCACGAGGTTGGGGTAGCTAGTCGTCCAGTCACTTGTCTTCAGCATCGCTGTTAGACCGGCGTGGAAGCTTCGCTCGTTCTTCGGGGCACCTGCGAGGATGGGGCAGAAGGCACGCAGTTCTTTGATCGCCCGCCGTTTGTCGATCCCTGCCACACAACACAGAAGGGGGGTTGTCAGTTAGCTTGGATGGCGTGGCATGGTATACCCGTGTACAGAAAGCACTGCTGAACCATATTATCAAAGAGACATAATGGACAACACGGGTTTAGAGTAAGCGTGTACCTGGAAGGATGTGATCACTCTCCTGTGCCCTGAACAGCGAGACGAGTGACATGAGCCACTCGAGACACTGTTTGTGGCGCTCCGTTCTCCCCGCCGTGCTGTACTCGTCTGGCATGAAGAGCCTCACTCCCACAAGGGAGTCCAAGTCTGCAAACCTGTTGCTGAGGTTTTTGACGAGCGTCTCGGCAAAAGTGGTGCAGAGGTCGACGCAGTTGTCGTGTGTTCCAAGTGTTGGGTAGTCCTCGCTTGGCTTCTCATGCAGATGGAACTTGAGTGTTGTCGGGCGACCGTCAGAGTCCACACCCTGCACCGTCACCTCGGGCTTGTCACTGTCAGGCCCGTACTTCTTGATGAACGGGGACAGGCGCGCGCTCAACCCGCCTCCAAAATCGTCACCGCAGTCGACGTAGCGGGTCTCCAGGTGAGACAAGGTTCTCCTGATCTGCGCATGGACACCTGCGATGTCGAGCTATGAGAGGGGGACAGAGTATGCACAGAGCGACAAAAGGAAAGACAGCCAGATGGGTGATAGTTCAATCAATGCATGTTCTGCTTAAGCTGGAACAATGTCAACGCATTGACATAGACACACGGCACATTAAAGAGACGAATTGACACGAAAACTATAAGTAGAAATCAAGAGAGTTGCTGCAAAGTTTGAGAGGACTTGTGGCTCACCTCACGCTGCTGGAACGACTTGTTCAAGATGTTCAGCTGCTCGAGCACGTCTGCAAGGAAGAACAGCAAGAAATGGAACCTGTAGCTGGTGGCGAGCTCGTACAGAGTTTCGTCCCACTCGTACAGCATGACGAGTAGCGCTGGGAAGACCGTCACCGTTCGCAAAACGGCATCACCCCTGCTCAGCCAGCGGACTTGATGGATGCCTTGAAGCTCCAGGTTCGTAGCAGTGAAGAGTTCCTGGAGCTCCAGAAATCGTTGGTGCCAGGGGCTGGAACGGCCGAGATACTCGGCCACTTGACGGATCAGCCCGTCCACCATGTCAAACTCGGGGATTGCCTCCGCTGCATCTTTTGCCGCGAAGGCCTCCCTGCAGGCACAACACAAGACAAACATGCCACGGTGGGGTTTAGGGTAAGTATGAACGAGATTCGGAAAGGCAAGGGTGCCGCGGGTACTTATGTGGAAAGTACCTGTGAGCAACGCAGTGGCTTGAGACGAGATGCGGTATGCGGATGCGCAGACGAGCGACAAGACCATTCTTGTGTCCCATCATCACACTCGCGCCATCGGTGCTCATTCCAACGATCTTGCCAAGCTCGATGCCGAGGGCCTGCAGGTGGGACAGAAACACTGCGAGGAGAGAGGCGGCGTCGCACTTCTCCACGGTCAGCAACGCAAGGAATTCAGTGACGACGCGATTCTCACGGATGAACGTCGCGAAAATGATCAAGTGCTTTCCCCTGCACCTGTCCGTGCTCTCATCACAGGTAACACCGATGAAAGGGCTTGTAAGGAGGTGCTGGAGTTGAGTTGTGTGCAACCACGTGGCAATCGCTTGTGTTAGTTGCCCAAATCCGTACCTGCGCGCAAGGTTAGTCAATGTTAGACATTACAAAATAGAGAATATAAGAGCAACAACACAAGCACAAGGTAACACCTAGTACCTTACGTTGTGTAGTAGGTTCCGTAACCTTTCGCAGGGAATCCCGGAACCTTCTTCGCGCCGAGATACCGAACAAGTTGCACCCATAACTCAATGGGTGCATCTTGCTTGGTAACGAAGAGCAGGGAGTCGCACAGCTCGATGACGCGCTCCCTCTCGGTGTCGCGAGCGAGGTTGTCAGCGTTGATCCGTGGCTGCCGGCCAGCTTCAGCAAGAAGCTTCTCCTGGTGCTTGACCGCCTCCTTGTGCTTCGTGGTAGCTGCGTGTCGCTTGAAAGCTTGAGTCTGAACGTCCGAGGCACCCCTTCCACCCCTCCCGCACTTTCCTGCGTAACCTGCATGCTCGGTACAGATAGAGCATTTGAATGCTGGGAGACCATCACTTTGCCGCAAGAGGATGAGCCATGAAAACCTGTCTAGCCACTCGGTTTTGTACTTATACAGAGACTCGGCGTAAATCGAATCACGGGAAAATTGCGTAGAGGGACCAGGAACCGAAGGCGCCTCCTGCGGGCCGGCAATCACGGGCGACGATCGTTGGTCGGCTGGCGGAGGCGTGGTTGCACCGTCGTCAACACCCTTTGTCAACCAGGGTATCGTTGACTGCAGCTAGCGGCCTGATTTTTTTCTAACGGCTTCGGGAGTCGGTTTTCCAGCTGGAGGCGGCGAGCTGTCCTGCTCCGTGACTGGCGCTGTCGGGGATGCACACCAGTCCTCCGGATCGATGTGCTCAAACGGGATTTTGTCGGGCGGATCTTGTTCTCGTGGCTTCTCGGTGTGGGCTACTTCCGCTATGCTAGAAAATAATAAATCAAGGCCGGTAACTGCATCAGAACGGACTACTTGCGGCTGGCGGTGCGAATCATCACCCTGTTCGCCGCTTGTTTCCGTGCCGTCAGGCGGTTCTAACATGGTAAGCAGCGGGGACGCCCTCCCCTCTAAGCTAGTAACGCGTGCAGAGCAGATGCGGGGGACTGCACAGGCAAAGACGAAGCCACGGCTGGCTGACTCTTGGTACACTAGGAAGAAAGGGGCAAACCTAGCTACGGATGCAAAGGTTGGAGAAGAAAGGGGTTGATGGCGGGAACGGTGCATGGGCTGGGCGGCGTGGAAGCCTTGACGGTTGGAAGGATGGCAGAGTGCTTGCCAGCACTGCCCGTTCCTAACGCGTCGCAGGTGATGGCAATGGGCCATGAACCTTGCCAGCCCTCCAGCACAATAGCCAGCCCACGTTCGGATTGGCCAAGAGTTGATGCTGCAGTGACACGGCCCAATGGTGTGAGGCGCCGCGCCAAAAATACACCTCCCAACGTGCACCTGTGGTAAAAAATCCCAGGTTGGACTCGCCACGCGGTGCGAAACTCGGCGGGAATCCGAGATTCCCTGTAATTGGGGTCGCATCCACACGATGCAGATAAGATTCGCTTTCAGTGTTCGGTTCGTTACAACGTCGTGGCATCAGTGTAACATCCAAAAAAAAAACTGAAATATCAGTGTGGCCTAAAACAAAAGCCTGGAAAATCAGTCCCAAAAAAATCTCAACACGGAGATTTCAGGGTAGGTTAAAAATGGGGTGCCAAAATCAGGAATTTCAGGAATTTTTTCCTGATATCTGAGGCCCTGATGGAAACCAATCCCTTTCTCATTGCCCTTTTTTGGAGAGAACATTGAATGCGATGTAGGAGTGTGTGTGAACAACCGTAGTCAAGTCAGATTCAAAATCCATCTTGAGTTGCACTCTACCAACCATTTGTAACCAGGTCACTCCAAACAATTGCTTCCATGGAAATTGATGGGGCACCAACCAACCTTTGTTTGTCAAAAAATGTTTGAGCCCCTTTTTTTTGGTTTTTTTTTGAAATCTTATCATATACGGTTACATCAATAGCCAAGGATGATCCATACTAACACACACATTGTTCGAAATTCAGCCCATCTTACGGCAAGCCCAACATGGGGACCCTCGGTCCCCTTCCCCCCCTGGGGGGCGGGTCTCAGGCCATACGGGGACCCTCGGTCCCCTTCCCCCCCTGGGGGGCGGCTCTCAGGCCACACGGGGACCCTTGGTCCCCTTCCCCCCCTGGGGGACGGCTCTCAGGCCACATGGGGACCCTCGGTCCCCTTCCCCCCCTGGGGGACGGCTCTCAGGCCACACGGGGAGACCCTCTATCCGCTCTTTTTATTGGGAGACGTCCTTGGGTGCGCGTGCAGTTTGATCCTGTAGTCCATGTAATTTCCCCGCGCGACTAGTAGAGCCTTTTATAAAAGTCTTTCCACCACTGTAGTGTTGGGCCTGATTTTCTGCCACCAAGGGATAAGAGGAGCTTATAGATTAATAGAAAATAAGCGAAGATGACATAACGAAAATAAAACTGAAAGAAAATGACTTGCAGCTCTTAGGCAACAAATGACGCCCAGTCAAACGCCCAAGGCGCTGCAGTGGCAATTTCGTCACTGCCGCGCCAGCGGCCATTTCGTCCATGGCGCGCTAGTGGCAATTTCGCCACATGCGCGCGTGTGGCGATTTCGTCCCTGGCGCGCGCCACTTGCGCCAGTTGCGATTTCGTCCCAATCGCCTGCCACTGGCGCCAGTGGCGATTTCGTCCCGAGCGCGAGCCACTGGCGCTAGTGGCAATTTTGTCACTAGTGCGTGCCACTGGCGATTTCGTCTTTGGCGCGCCTGTTGGCGTTTCGTCCGGCGCACTTCGCTCTCAGTTGAGCGCCCGCTAAGTACAGTCGCACGCGTGATAGTGTTGCCCTTCATGAAAATCGATCGCTTGTAGGTGAGTCGTAGTAAGTAGTTCTAGTGACAGAGGAAGCTTTCGAGGTGGTTGGACGAGAATGAGTGGAACTGCAAAGTTCCGAAATGAAGTCGTGGGTGGAGGCCGAATGGCCTCCAACCCTCGTTATGTACTCGGCGAATTGTAATTCGCCGTTGCTTTGCTTCGTGACAGTCAGATGCGCTTTCAAAATACGCATTTTCAAAATTTTAATTTCCTGTAAGGTTCTCCACTGCTTTATATCTCACATTCATACTTTACTAAAAATATATACCGTATGCTTCATCAATCGTTTAGTAACTTTCTGCATAGTAACTTTTGTGTTAATGTAAGGAATTTTCTCGGCATTCCTTACGGAGCCCAACTACATCGCGTACAGCAACAGCCGTTGTTCACCCGTTACTGCTAACGGGGCTTCGCCGACTTCGCGCGCACTGTTTCACCTTACCTCGCACTGCTGGCCTGGCCGTGTCGGCCTACGCTTCGGGACTAGCCCGAGCCTCGTTTCCAGCGTAGCACTAGCTAGCTTGCACGTACCGCGTTACCGTTTGCATGTTTCGCGTATAAATGTTCGCTCATGCCTTCGCTCACATTGTGATCTCGTTTGACACCTTAGTGCAATTCTCGCTACCTCGATTCATTGCACCCATAACACTTGGTATTCAGAGCCTCTTTCCTTACGGACTGTACATCTCCGCACCCCAGGAAATCAACTTTTGATTTTTCACTCGAAGGGACTCACGTACCTTAGCACCTAGGAGCCGCTGTCCTCGCGCTCTCTCGTAAACGCGTGCAGCCACGACTGCGCCTAGACTAAGACGAGCCGACGCCCTTCGAAATGGCTGAACATATCGACGTCACGACTCTCATGCAGGAGCACTTGAACGATCTACTGCGACAAATCCGCGAGAGCGCCGAGGAAATTGCGACGCTGACGGCAGAACGCTCGTCCCTGCAAAACAACCTCACACGAGCACAATCCCAAGCACCTGGCACTCCGATTCAGCCCGCACCACAGACATCTCAGCACGGAAGTGTGTGGCAACCCGCGAGCGCCGCAAGTGATGGCGTCATTCGCCATGACGAAGACGACGACCACGGCACGACACACCCCGACGCGACGAATGCGGCCAGGACTCAGCCTCGAGTCACGATTTCAGTGCCGGCCGGC